>MU554589.1:5257313-5336342 GCA_024362625.1 Silurus asotus | reverse complement strand
TGTATTTGTGTGTGTGTGTGTGTGTGTGTGTGTATTTGTGTGTATTTGTGTGTGTGTGTTTGCGTGTTACATTTCATATTTAAGATATGTTCTACTGATTTCAGCATACTAATGTCTTCATTCTTTCTATCCTTTATTCATTTACTCTCTCGATATGCAGAATTGTCAGGATTTTCTCCCTATCGCTAAGAATCCATATCGCTAGTTTGTCGTAAAAACGTTGGTGATGGCAGGGCAGTGGCAGCGATTTCATGTAGTGTCTTGTAAGAGTTTTACGACGCATGACAAATCATATTTTGGCACACGAAAAAGCGTATTCTACTAAATATTTATACTAAGTAGCCACAGTGACACTATGCTAACTCTATTTTCCTTTTATATACCCCTGCCATTGATGTGTGTGTTTTTAAAATTAGAGGGGGAAAAATAGTGACACTGTGCTAAAATTTCTGAGACTAAACAAACTTACAATCTGCCATTTATTACTTTTTTGGGAAAATTTGTAACTCTGTTCCACAGTTGAAAAGGATTGCATTCGGTACACGTGTGCTTCAAACCTGTACTGAACCGATTCGGTACTAATACGTGTACCGTTCCACCCCTACTGTGTGATCAAAGCATTCATTTTCATGCATTATAGTTCATCAAATATCTTTGTCATATTAACTTTAATAGGTGTAGGAAATATAAGTAACTTCGCTATACAACAAAGAAGACAATTCCACATAAAATTTTTAAAACAACTCAGAAAAATGTGACGTGACTAAACAACGAGCCGACTAGCTTTGAAATCGTGATTATCGTGATGACGTTCGGTATCTCACTGCAGTGCCGACAGAATCGGATTACACAAACTTTTTGTTGTGGACACGGTTGGTTATATATGGACGAATCATAATGAAGAACCTTGTTGACCTTTTTATGAACATTATTATGGCACAATTATCGTGTCCATTATATTTTAGTTAAATCATTAGCATTAAATCTCCAGAAGTGCACAAATAGTTTGCTGTTGCCTGTGCATAGTGGAGTAAGCCTCTCTCTTTTTCCTTCTCCTCTCTGGCCTAAGCATTGCACCCTCCTTTGAGTCTCTCTCTAAGTGCACCTCTTCATGCTCTTTCTCTCCGTTTCTCTCTGCATCGTAGCTCTCGATTGTCTTTGATCTAATAATCGAGAATAGACTCTGCTATTTCCATGAAGCATGCAGTGCCCTGCCACTGGCTTCAGAATGAGATTGCACTTCTTAATTTTTTTGTTTGTTTGTTTGTTTTTAAGCTTTGCCACTTGTTTTTAACATTGCTTTTAGGACTCCAGTCTTTCCTGATCTTCCTTTTTTTTTTTTTTTTCGTTCCCTCTCTTTTTTTTTTTTTTTTTTAGAGTGCACGGATCTCTGCATGTAAATTGCATCTTTAGAAACAAATGCCTATTTCCTGTGTAAGCATTGGTTTTATACGCACACCCACACACACACACACACACACACACACACACACACACACACACACACACACACACACTCACACTCACCAGCCACCTGCTCATTAATGCAGCTGTCCAGTCAGTCAGTCATTATGTAGGAATGCAATGCATAAAATCAGGTAGATGCAGGTCAGAATCTTCACTGTTTAACATCAGAAAAGTATTCAGGTTAAATCCGAGGATGGGAATCTGAAGCCATCGTGGGCTCACTGACACCAGGCAGCTGAAGATTGGAAAAATTCTAGGTAACATTTATCTAATCTTCAGCTGTCCGGACCCTTCCTGTACTTGACTGACAGCTGTGGATGCCGATGTGGTCTTCTATTCTTTAAGTGCATCGGGCTCGAGGTTCGGTGTGTTTTCTGAGATGCTTTTCTGCTTGACACAGATCTAAAGAGTGACAGCTCTCAAATATCAGAGTATTTTTTGCACACAGTAGACCACCGATCCTAAAAAGTTGAGCAGATACTCAAAATCACTGAGAAGATTGGTCATTCTGATGTTTGATGCGATGCATGCATACTGATGTTTTATTCATTGCACTTCTGCCACACGAAGGCCCGATTGGATAAATGTGCGAATGAGCAGGAGTATTTGTGTTGCTATTAAAGCCACTGGTGAGTGTACCATTTATAGGCTTTGGCATGCAGTTAAGCATTCCAAGCAGGATAAGCAGATATAGAGCTGCACTTTTAGCAACAGAAGGATAAATGGTAGATTTACTTTACACATAGGATGCTAAAAGCCTCACAATAAAAAGGGTCTCATCTTCTGCTTACATGGAGGACATTATGGATCTCATATATTCAATTCAAGTTTCACAATGGACTTATTCTCAAAGCAGCTTTAAAGAATTAAAAAATTCTAAAACAAAATTCACTTATTTAAATTGATATGTATTTTTTTTCCATTGAGCAAACCTGGGGCAACTGTGGCAAGGAAAACTCCCTCAGATGGTGTGAGAAAGAAACCTCTTTGGGAGGAACCAGACTCAAAAACGGAACCCATCCTCATTTGGGTGACACTAAGAGTATGATTATAAATCTTAAAAAAAACAGAGAATGAGAAAGATCATGCACACCAGAGTGTGGGATTATGAGTAATGTCCTTTCTGCAGTCTTATACAGTCAGTTGGAGTTGTGGAACCAGGTGCTGTTGAGCAATAATGTATTCATGCAAAATCTGAGATCATTATAGATTCAACACCAACTCCTTCATGCCAGAGCTTTTAAATGTCCAATGATGGAGGAACAGCATATGTAGAATGGTTTTGAGTTTTGAGAGGTTGTTTCTATATGGCTATATAATATCATTACAGTGAGGGAAAATAATTATTGATCCACTGCTGATTTTGTAAATTTACCCCCTTTTAAAGAAATGAACAGTCTAGAATTTTTATAGAACTTTTATTTTAACAGAAAGAGAAAGAATATAAAAAAAAAACAAGCAAAAACTTATTATGTAAAAATTATTTTGTATTTGATCGACCCATACAACAAAATTAGTCCTGTACTCCTAATATCACTTCATTATGTGTATAAAAGACACCCATGACAGAATCAACTTCTTCCATTCAAACCTCTTCACCACCATGGAAAAGACCAAAAAGGTCAAGTCAAGTTCAAGTTTATTTTATTTTTATACCATCCTCATTTGGGTGATATCAAGAGTGTGATTATAAGTCTTTAAAACTATTCAAAACACCAGAGAGTGAGAACTAACATGAGCACCAGAATGTAAGATTATGAGGATTGTCCTTTCTACAGTCTTATACAGACAATTGAGATTATGGAATCAGGAGCTACGGAGCAACTCATAAAGTAGCATTTGAGATCATTATACTGTAGATACAACACCAGCTTCTCCATGGCAGAGCCTTTAAACACTCAAAGAGGTCTAATGTCCAAACTTTACATGAAGTGGAATCCAAATGGTGCTGGTCTCTAGATGCTTTGGGATGTTTGCAGAGTCGGCATCTACTTATTTAAAGGTCCACAATCTTCATGAGGTGGGACGCGACTGGAGCTGATATTCTTTGCTATTCAAGAAACTACAAGAATTTGAGAGTTTTGCAATCTCAAGGAGCGTGTTAGAAGACTGGAAAGATACACGGGAGATGAACCATTTAGGGTTTTGTAAGTTAGTAGCAGTAGTTTGTAGTCAAATCGAAACTTAACAGGTAGCCAGTGTAGGCAGGATAAAATTGGGATTATATGGTAATATTTTCTTGACCTTGTGAGAACTCTGGCTGCTGGAATAACTGTAGCTTGTTTATTAATGATGCAGGACTACCACCTAGTAATGCATTACAATATTCCAGTCAGGAGGTCATGCATGCATGGATGAGCTTCTCTGCATACAAGACCATCAGCATGAAGCTTGGTGAGAAAGAGACCACTGTTGGCCAGATAATTCAAGAATAGAAGAAATGTAAAATGTAAGAAAAGTCAATTGCCCTTGCTCCAGAGCTTCATGCAAAATCTCACCTAATGGGGTAAGGATGATTTTGAGAAAGGTGAAGGATCAGCCCAGAATTACACGACCACAGTCACCAAGAAAACCACCAGTAACACACCGAAGTCTCTCTGCTCAAGACTGAACATGAACAGGCCCATCTGAAGTCTGCGAATGCACACCTAAATGATTCAGAGAAGGCTTGGGAGAATGTAATGTGGTCAGATGAGACCAAAATTGAGCTATTTCGCATCAACTCGACTGTTTGGAGGCAGTGAAATGCTGAATATGACCCCAAGAAACACCATCCCCAGTGCCAACCTGACCTTTGACAGCTCTTCAGTCTTTCCCATGGTGGTAAAGATGTTTGAATGGAAGAGGTCAATTCTGTGACTGGTGTCTTTTATACACATTACCAGTTGATATTTGGAGTAGTTTCCTAAAGGGACAGTACTAATTCCTATTTGTGAAAGACTTTCTAATTAGGTATGGAATCAGATACTTATTTCACTCAATCAAATACAAATTCATTTCTAACCATTTATTTTTTTATTTATTTTTTTATTGTATTTTTTATATATTATGTCTCTTTCTGTTAAAATAAATAACGACTGTTTATTTCTTTGTAAGGGGGTGATAATAATTTCCCCCACTGTATAAACAACCTCTTAATACTCAACAATACTCTACATATGCTGTTCCTCCATCAGTAATGACTGTAAGTCTCAAGGCTTTGTTACAGTAACAGTTACAGTAAAGATCGTTATCATAAAAATCAACAATAATCATTACGTCTGCATGAATTTAGGTCATTTGAGTTAAGAGTAGGTATGTCACGTGGCCACATTCCCGGTGAGGGTCATGGCAAGATATTCCATGGCTTGCTCAGTATTCCATGTCACATGCCCTAGCTAACATCTAATATCATTGATTCCAACTTGCCCACTTTTTCTATTTTTCTTCAATACAGCATGGGCTCTACTCAGTAGCGAACTCTGAAATACACACACTTTTATTTTTTTCCTCACACACTGTCTTTCTCCTCAGAGTATGGGCGGCGTGTGAAGGAGAGGATGCACCATAACATTCCTCACCGCTTTACTGTGGGACTCAACATGAGAGCCGCCAAATGTGCAGTCTGCCTGGACACAGTGCACTTTGGCAGACAGGCTGCAACTTGCCTGGGTACACTTTTATATCTTCTCGTACTTTTTGAAATATGATGGAGTGTAACACGGTTTTTATTTATTTATTTATTTTTATACCAAAACATCAGGAAAAACTATAATGATGGCAATAATTGTGAAGGTACAATGTTGCGTGTATTATATGATTTTAAATTCTAGATTTCTATTGTTTAATGCCAAGGATATTTATTTACAGTTCTTCAAAGTATCAGGGATTTGTAAACTACAGTTTTCCCAGGAAAGTCTTCAGGGAATACAGGAAATGACTTTGTAGTGTGAATTCACGTGGCATAATAATAATAATAGATAAAATAATATTTTATTAAAATGTTATTAATGCAATACACTCTTACTCAAAACACAATTTAATCAAAACACACTTTTTGATTAAATTGAGTAACTGATTAAATTGGCACACAGCAGCAAAAAAAACTTAAGTCTACAACTTACAACATTGAATGCAACTATAAAAGTTTAAAAAGTGCTTTTATACAATACATTTTTATTTATTCCTATTAAATTATTTATCAAATGAAAAAAAGTTACATTATAATTGTATTATTGTATTACGTATTATATCTGCTTAGCAGTCCACTATATTTCTCCTAACACATCTTGTATATAATATCTCTCTCTCTCTCTCTCTCTTTCTCTTTCTCTCTCTCTCTCCTTCAGAATGTCACACCCTGTGCCATCCCAAGTGCTCCCCCTGTCTTCCCGCTACATGTGGTCTGCCTCCAGAGTATGCCATCCACTTCTCTGAGGCTCTGTGCAGGGACAAGGCCAACTCGCCAGCCCTGCAGGTCAAAGAAGCTTCCGGACATGTGCGCCTGGAAGGTTGGATGAAGCAGCCTAGGTAGGCAACAGGCCGAGTAAAGTGAGCTGAAACCAGAAACAGCGTCTAAATTCGGTGTTTTAAAAACAGTGCATTTGATCCGTATGTGCAGAAGTTGTCTTCTTTAACCCCACACTTGAATCACACACACGGCTGTCGATGGAAATTGTATTTTTTGTAATTGTTTTACAGAAATGGGAAGCGTGGTCAACAGGGCTGGGAAAGCAAATACATAGTTCTGGATGGAACTAAAGTCTCTATCTACGAGTCAGAACCAAGAGAAGGTATTTGTCACTTCAGTGTGTGTGTGTGTGTGTGTGTAAATAAAATACAGACATCACAGCTGTAAGTATTAACTGGTGTCCTAAAACCATGTTTTATGAGACTGATTTATTTAGCACTGATTAAAACCATTAAAACCTAAAAAAAAATAAAAAAAAAAACATTAAAATGCAAAGGTGACTAAGAGAAAATAAGTCAACATACTAATGAAAAAAAGGCTATTAAATACAAATAAACAGACAAAATAAATAGGCTGCTGAAACTTTATTTGCACATTATCGCATGCAGGAATGGTGCATTCTTTCTGCCCACGGCAGACGAGCAGCATAGATTTCCAACTCAAAATAAACTACCTCAGCTTGGAGCAAACACGACGTATGCAGGGTGAACAAAAAAAGTCTATTATTAAACAGATAAAACAAATATTATATATTATTTAAAGAAGTAGAGGTCAGAGATGAAGTTTTCAGAATGGAGACATTGAGTTTCCCCAGTATCAAGCTGCATTGTTTCTGTCTATTAAACGCAAGAGAAAGTTGTTTACCCACTATTTATATCTATTGTATTAACAGGACGTAATCTGTTTCTTGACTATTCCACAGCTGAATACAGTATAAAAGAATAAAAAGTATAACATCTTACTTGAATAGTTGAAGCGGTATGTAAAAAGGAATAAAACGCTTTTGGGGATCATCGACTATTTCGCTCGAACAGCACGCTCTTCTGTTTTATATTCCTGACTTAAAAGTCAACCTGATTAGCCTTTGAGCTGATTAGCCATTGTTCCAGCTGAGCTCATTAGGTAAATTATCCTCCAGCGACCTTGTGCGCGAATGCCGTTTCTAGTTCTTCAGATCATAGAGCTTAAACCAAACTGACCGTGACTTTTCTGTAAATTTCCATAGCTTATAATTATGGATAAGATTTGTGTAAATTGTGTAGTTAAAGTGTGTGTGTGTGTGTGTATGTGTGTGATTTAGATTCAGTGAAGCCACAGGAGGAGTTTGAACTGTGTTTGCCTGATGGCGACGTGACGGTACATGGAGCTGTGGGAGCCTCAGAGCTCATCAACACTGCAAAGTCAGGTTAGAACATCTGATGGGTTTCTAACATCGTTTTGTTCTTTCGGATTAAATTGTACAAGATTAAGTCTATTACAGTTTGTGTTCACACGAAAGCACTGACTAGAGCACTTGATATGAAGTATACACTGAAGTATAGCCATAGCACTGGGACAGGGTTCTTCTGAGTATTTGACTTTACCTGTGCTTGTTTAGATAACTATTTATTGTACAGGGTTTCCACAGGGTCTTAATAAGTAAAAAAATACATAAATACATTTAGGCCTTAAAAAGTTTAAAATTTGCTGTTCTAGGTCTTAAATAATTTTAAACGGGTCTTAATCCAGTGTCCATGTCCATAGATATATAAATGTGCATTTATATACCTGTCATTTTCTACACATGTTGTGCTGATTAGACAGCATGATTATTGAGCAGGTGTGCCTCAGGCTGGCCACAATAAAAGGCCACCCTAAATTGTGTAGTTTTACTGTATTGGGTTATGGGGAGGGAGTTGATCAGGTTGTTGATTGTGGCCTGTGGAATGTTGGTTCACTCTTCAATGGTTGTGCGAAGTTGCTGGATATTGGCAGGAACTGGAACACGTTGGCGTATACGCCGATGAGGACGACGATCTCATTTTGTTTAGTGTATAATTCGCTGTGTTACAACTACAAATGAGGCCAACATGCAACAGCCAATCAGCTTTCTGTTATTCACCAAAATCTCTCTTGGATTGTACAAAAAAAGTAAAACAGATTTTATTTTTCCGTTACTTTAGCGATACTTGAAAATTGAAGCCTTAATGGTCATATAAAGTTTTAAAATTGACTTCAGAAACCCTGTGTACAGGGCACAAGATTTTTAGAACTTTGCTGTGATGACATATAGCAGGTATTCTTTCCCTCACTACTAATTTATCGACTGGATGTGTGTGAGCAGATATTCCATACGTTCTGAAGCTTGAGTCTCATCCACACACCACATGTTGGCCTGGGCAGTCGCTCTACTTCATGGCACCGAGTTTTCCTGATAAACAACGCTGGGTGGCTGTTCTGGAGTCGGTGGTCGCCGGTAGCAGGAGCTCCCGGGAAAAATCGGAGACTGATTCTGTGAGTATGATTATAGCACTATTATTTTTGAGAAGCGAATGTAATATAATGTGTGTCTCCTCTATATTAAAACTCTTAAGTCTTTCCTTTTCACCATGCATGTTTACATTGCATGGTAACATCATGTTATTGAATCATAAATCTGTTCATATATTGCTAGAATGGTTTAAGAGAAGAAAAATTATATCAATATATTCTGTAGCAATGCGCTATGTGATATTTATTTGTTTATTTCTATATATGTTTCGATTGTTCGGCTTCCACCATGACATCCAGCTAAACACGGCATGGTGTCGAAAAAATGCAAAAGAGAACATCTGCTTTGTAGGACTGCAGAGATGTTTATCCATTCACTTAAAACCAGGAGTTAATTTGAAAAAGATTTTTTTTGTTTGTTTTTAGGGGGGTTAGACAATCACATTACATATATGGAGAGATGGAAATTAAAACCACATAATAAACCACTAAAGCATTAAATCATACCAGTGAAGTTTTGTGAACTTTAACATTACAGGCTTTCTTGTTACACTACTAATACCGTATGTGTGATTCCAGTTACATATCTTCTCTTTTATCCGTATTGTGTGTGTTCCTAATCCAATCCAATTCTATCTAATCTCTACTCTAACGTGTGATCTGTGACGTGTGTGTTGTATGATCACTGCTGTAGGCAGGTGTAGCTAAACGACCGAAGACTCTCTCTCCACTAGTACAGGTAAACCCATTTCAGGCCTCCAGCGTATTTGAGTTTGCCTGCTGCTTGGATTGTGTGCTGCTCATTTCCCCCTACATACTTACACAAGTACTCATGTGACACGCATTCATCCCCCGCCAAATAGTAAAGCCGGGGTTCAAACTCAGTTTCAGAGTTCAACAGATCATGTTGCCATTTTTGTTTGTCCTTAAATGTTCATAAACAACATTATTAGTAGTTTCCTTTTTTTATTGGTTACATCGGTAATAAACAATGCAGGGATTTTATATAGCAAATATATTTCTTAAGGGATGTCACTTTTGGGTGATAGCTTTTTTTGTTGCTGTCTGTAGCTCCCAAATAGTGGATTAAATACATGATGGGCATAATATACGGTGTATATATACTTAAAGGAAAGAGACCATTCATTTTAGCAGAATGAAGTGGAAATTATTTTTATGTAGGTTACTTTCTGAAATGATCATGCTGTAGTTTAGGAGCCAGTTTAACAGACACGGCAGTGAAGACATTCAGTCTGCCTAGCTAAATGTGTTTTCCTCACAGTTTGTGCAAGTTCTTGGATATTTACATGCCGTGGCAAAACTGACATAAGCCTCATGTGTTGAGTTTGTAATCACATACCAGCTTTTAAAATGTCATTGACAGATCATCAAAACCGAGGGCTTGCATACTGTGTACAGATGTAACGATTCGACTATTCTGTCAACGTGATTCATCATTGTTCTTCTATATTTATATACAGGTAGTCCCTGACTTGACAGAAATTATGATGACCCCATCATAACTTTAAAATATCTATATATTTTAAAAATCATATCGTATGACTATCATCATCGTAAGATCAACAAGTCGAACCATCTCAACTCGGGGACTATCAGTATTCCATGTGACTCTCAGGACACGCCTCTCTCTCGGGAGTGTTGTGATACGTCATATTCACAAAGCAGCAGTGGTGCTGAGAGAACGCGCTTGAGAAACGGTTTAACGAGGAGAAATCAAGCTACAGCTAAAATATTGTTCAAATATTGTTGATCACTTTCTAAATAATAAAAGTTTAACGCATCTACTAATAATTATATATAAATAAATGTTTTTTCTTTTCCCCCCCAAATCCTAACTTGTATCCGATGCACACTTTGTTTAAATGGATGCATCACATCGTTAACATTTATCCCAATGGATCGATGCGAATCGGTGAATCATACCGACTCTAATACATAGAATAGTGTGTAACGACTGAATAAATAGACATTAATAACAATAATTTTATTCTAAATAACTGACGGATCAAATTTTTAGCATGAACACATCAGTTAGCCTGAAGAGATTATGATGATGATGATAAGGATGAGGCTTGTGTTTACATTTATTGAAATGTGATGAGACGAAGAGACTAATGTTTATAAAATTTAAGCGACGGCTCTTTTGCCACTTTAAACGTATAATTCTTACTTAATTTATGTAAGTAGGTTTAAAATGCTATATCTTTCATATAGTATATAGTTAACGAAAGTCAACAGGTTTCTGCAGGTCACTGAATAATGCATGCATAATGCGTCTTATGTTTGATCAGAATCTGTTTCCCGTGTTGACTCTGTGAAAGGCTGTTTCTTTCCACGTTCTTTTTTAGTTAAACACCCTGCTGTGTTTAAAATGGCATTCTCTAGCTGTTATCATGGCATGCTATCTAGCTGAGATGTTTCTGGTCGTGCGTCAGTTTACCAATTTTAGCTTTGTGTCATGAGGGTGACGTGGATTGTACTCCTTAAAAAATGTCGCTTTTATTTATTTATAGGGAAATAGACATTTGGGTTCAGAATTTGGGTTCAGGTGTTATTTCAAATGAATATTAATGTTTTTAGTGTGTTCGATAATGTTAAATATTTGGCCCATGGTCTGTGAGTTTGACACCTGTGAATGAAAGCATTGCAGCTTGCCCAATCTGTACATATGTATATAAGTTTGCATCCCAGCATGTTTGTTTGTTTATGTGCATGGGTGCCAGTATTTTTGTTGCGCTTTCTTTTTATGAATGCTGCCATCCTTCATCTCTGTATAAGACTCAGGGAACAGATCTGCTTAATGCTTCAGCTGGCTTTTATATGCAAAAGCCTTTGTAGACATGCTGGTACTGTGTGTGTGTGTGTGTGTTGGGGAGGGGGCTGTTGTAAAAGCTGGGTCCTTCCCTGTCATTGTTGTTTCTAAGCAACGATAAACTCTAGTGCATTATTTTTCATCTCTATCCCCCTTTGTGTCTCATATTCAGAAACTGTTGGGGAATTCTTTGCTGAAGCTGGAGGGCGATGACCGGTTGGATATCAACTGTACTTTACCGCTGACCGACCAGGTATTACATTAATATTTCGCAATCTCTTCACAATGGACACATTGTGAACATTCGGTAAAAATGTATGCATGTCTTAACACTTGGCAAAAGATGCAGTGTGTGGTAATTGCAAAATTTTTAGAAATTGCCGAAACGTTGAGCGTTTCTGTTTTCAGATCGTAATGGTGGGTTCAGAAGAGGGGCTCTATGCTCTGAATGTAATCAAGAACTCTCTGACTCACATCCCGGGCCTGACCTCGGTCTTCCAAATCCAGATTCTCAAAGATCTCGACAAATTGCTCATGATCACAGGTGAGCACACGTGAAATAGATACGATCCTCCGGACGTTCGCTAAAACGCCTTTGTACAACGGCACTGTTTTATTCGCTATTGCTGTTGTTCAGAAGGTATTGATTAGTTTGAAGAGAAGGTATGACAGTCAGGGTTGTAACATGAAGCACAGGTTTGCATTAAAGCACTTGTTTTAGTTGCAGCAGAAACTAATATAAATGAAGAAAAAGAAAAAAAGTAGGTTTTCTGCCATGGAAAATACTTCAGTGTGGGATTGAATTGTATTGTATCAACTTCCACAACAGTAACTGTAACAATAATCTGTTAAAAGGCATGACGTTTTTATTAATCACTTGAAACATTCAGTCGTCAAATAGCAAATTACTGTTGTAAAAATAGGAATTCGAACATCACACCACCCCGATACTGAATTCTCATATCTTTAGCCTCTTTTTATGCCTTCCATATATTTTTGTTACTGCTTGCAGTTTTTTCCTTCAAAATACCGATACCTTTTTAGTGAACAGATAATTTAGGTATTTATATTTGACCACAGTTTGATCTTGGTGTGTGTGTGTGTGTGTGTGTGTGTGTGTGTGTGTGTGTGTGTGTGTTGTGTAGGAGAGGAGCGAGCTCTGTGCCTGGTGGAGATTAAAAGAGTGAAGCAGTCTCTGTCTCAGTCTCACTTGCCTGCCCAGCCTGAACTCTGTCCTTATATCTTTGAGGCAGTAAAGGGATGTCATCTCTTTGCCTCTGGCAAGGTGTGAACTTGTGGTTGAATTATGTATCAATATTAAAGGGATACACTGACTTTTTCAGATCAGATCTTTATCCAACACATTCTAAGCTACAGATGTAGATATACTCTGGAATAATGTGTGGCGGATGAAAAAACTTGCATGTGCCCTAAGAATTTTCATTGATGCAGAATATTTCCTCCATGTCCTCGTGTTTTGTGCAGATTGAGAACGGGATGTGTATCTGTGCTGCAATGCCCAATAAGATCACCATCCTGCGCTACAATGAAAGCCTCAGCAAGTTCTGCATTAGGAAGGTAAATCTGCAAACTCAGCACTAATCACACGCCTCTGTAACACACCACATCATCATCACTTCATCTACTGCAGCTATTTCACAATGACTTTCACTGTCTGTCTGTCTCTCTATCTATCTATCTATCTATCTATCTATCTATCTATCTATCTATCTATCTATCTATCTATCTAATTGCCTGATTGTCTTTGTTATTCTCTTTCTCTATGTTTGTGTTCTTATAACTTATAATTTTCTTTCTCTCTCTCTTTCTCTCTTTCTCTCTCTCTCTCTCTCTCTCTCTCTCTCTCTCTCTCTCTCTCTTTCAGGAGATTGAGACCTCCGAGCCCTGCAGCTGCATCCACTTCACAGGTTACAGCATCATCATCGGCACAAACAAGTTCTACGAGATCGAGATGAAGCAGTATGTGCTGGAGGGTACGGCCCACACACTCCCTCACACAGTCATTCTCACACCTGTCCCAAGGTTTAATGGGGCGTGTAATGCGGTTTTGATTGAGGTGTGTTTGCGTGTCTGTTGTCATGCAGAGTTCCTGGATAAGAACGATGTGACGCTGGCCTCGGCCGTGTTCGCCGCCTCCTCGCACAGCTTCCCCATTTCCATCATTCAGGTGTCCTGCTCCCCACAAAAGGATGAGTACCTGCTCTGCTTCCACGGTACACAGCATTCTTATTTGAGAATGTGTTTGTGAAGGCTTGCGTTTTGCCCTTCACGAGGACCAGATGTCCTTAATTGCCTCCTTCAAATCTCACAGCTCTGTTCACACCTGCTTAATGAACTTCTTAAAATGTACATAAATGAGTAAACGCTAATGGATTTTTTTTTTAAGAGTAGTTAATTAAAGAAAGCAACATTAGATTCTGGGTAAAACATTTTGGCTCAATGTGTACATACTTGGGAAAGTGTAGAAAGATTTTCCAGTACATTTGCCCCATGTGACTGGATAATGGTATTTGATACCCTTTTACTTTGAAGGAGGGGCCACTATAATGATGATTTCTAACCTTGACCATGAGATTCATATATGATTTTGGAACATCCCATTCCATATTTAGTCCAAATTTGCATTTATAATAACCTCCACTCTTCTGGGAAGATGCTCCACTAGATTTCTGCTCATTCAGCTACAAGGTTGTTAATAAAGTCAGGTACTGATGTAGTCTGAGGAGGTCTGGGGTGCAGTCAGCGTTCCAATTTATCTCAGAGGTGTTTAATAAGACTGAGGTCAGAGCTCTATAGCAGACCACTTAAGATCTTTCACTGTAAACCATATCTTCATGGAGCTGGCTTTATGCACAGGGACATTGTCATGCTGGAGCAAGTTTGGTTTCCTAGTTCAAGTGGAGGGAAAATTTTATGCCATGGCATCCAAAGGCATCTTGGGAAGTACCACATATGGCTGGAAAAGTCAGGTGTCCCAATACTTTAGTGGTCCCCAATCCCCGGGTTATGTTACCGGGCCGCACAGAAAGGATACAGAATTTACATTATTTCCGTTTTATTTATTATCTAATTTTGAATGATGTTTTATTTTGGAAAATGACCGGATTCTCTCCGCCACATCTGTCTATGACTCACTCTTGATGTATGTCATGATGCCTCTGTCACATGTCTTACCTCCATCCACTACCTTCTTAAAGGGGCTGCTCCAGCCCATAACACATAATACATTACGGCTAAATTAAAAACCCCAAGCGAGCAAAATGAACAAACAACAACACAGTGGATTTGTTGTGGATTTGTTTATTATTATATTTATAAAATACACGTCGTTGACCGCTGCTTTAGTTCATATGACGTAAGTAACTTTCTGTCATTTGCAGAGTTTGGAGTGTTTGTGGATGCTTATGGACGCCGGAGTCGCAGCGAGGATATCAAATGGAGTAGACTGCCTCTGTCCTTCGGTAGGTCTGTGTGTCAGAGTGTGTCCTTGCTCCTATCAGCAGCTTTCTATTTATAGCATATAGACAGTCCCGAGTGTCAGTAGTGATATTCTGTGTTAATATTCTTGCACTCTCCAGCCTACAGAGAGCCGTACCTGTTCGTCACTTACTTTAACTCTCTAGATGTGATTGAGGTTCAGAGCCACTCTGCGCTGGGGTAGGACTCCGGCCTTTACTCTTCTCATTATATAATTCCTATTGTATTTAACACACTTACTATATAGCTTTATAGTACTATGATTGCAAACAGTTTATTTGTGTGTGGGGAAAAAAACAGGCCACACGCCTACGCGCACCTGGACATCCCGAGCCCACGGTACCTGGGCCCCGCTATCTCATCCGGCGCTGTGTACCTGGCTTCTTCTTACCAGAACAAACTGAGGGTAATCTGCTGCAAGGGCAACTTGGTGCAGGAGAGCCCTACCTCCGAGCCTCAGAGAAACGGCTCCACCCGCAGGTGAGCCGATTATCCGAGAGATGCACCAGCAGGTTGTAGTGGTTAATGGTGTTGGTGAAGCCTGTAGATAAATAGCTGAAGGTTTACTGTGAGGCTGCTGTGTTCTCTTTTCCACCATCAAGAATGCAATCCATGGTTCTGGACATTATGGTTCCTACAACAGGACTGATTTCTTCCTTAAATTTTGTTCTGCACATGTATGGAAGTATCTTCTCTTCCGAAAATCAACCAGTAGTTTTGAAAATGGATACCGGATATAAAACAAACACAACACGCCATGTAAATAGTACTGAACTTTATTACAAAAATAAAAAAACAGTACTGACTCAAATTGAAATCCTAAGAGGCCATGCACTATAATATTTTTCTCTTGTTTTCTTGTGATCCCGACTTAATTTTCTCACGATAAGTACTTTTTTTTTTTGGTGTATTCAGCATAAGAGCATGTTCTAGAGGTAGCATCATGGATAACCATAGCCACTTGTGGAATAGCGGAAAAATACTTATCATGAGAAAAAAACTTTTATTATGTCGGGATTACGAGAAAAGAAAAATTTTATGATGCATGGCCTCTTAGGTCTTCTGTGAAATCATGAAAATGTGCTAAATTAAATAAATATGCATGTATTAATTAATAAATAATATATAGCGCTCTCCGTGCAGCACACAGTCTCACGAGTAAAAACAACCACGTTTTTCCAGCGATCCGCCTCTAGGCTCCGCTCTGGTAATGAACACGAACCGGAAAAACTATCTGTATGGATTTTTGCCAACACTTAAAAAAGGTGCTACATGAGTGAAAAAGGATCAATGGTTGTCACCTGTGTTTGTGATTATACAAACACATCACACAGATTATGTAATGCCTCTTGGTTGTGTGATTGCAGTGGTGATGAATGTTAGCGGTATGTAAATATTATCATGCAGCCTGTGTAAGCCCCTCACAGTGCATCCTGTTCTTTACAGGAGGAAGACCGCTTTTTTTATTTGCTCCAAGGAGTGAGGAGACTGTTACTGTTTTAATGTTTATTATTTTATATAAATGTGAAAAATGTGATTAGCTGGAATGTGAATAAAGAAAGTATACTGTATGTAAGAGCATTATTCTGGAATCTCTTGTCAGTACTGCCACCTGTTGGTGCTTTGAGTGTGTTGGGCCCGGGTTTAGTGTTTTCATTTTCTCATGCACACATCAGTGATTGTACGGAAGTAAGAGGAGGCCATGCATTATAATATCGTTTTTTATATATATATAATTTTTTTTCCCCGTTTTCTCGTAATTTACAACTTGATTTCCTCATGATCTCGACATAACAGATTTTCTCGTTATCACGACTCTGAAGTGTCAGACATTTATGTGTAAGTTGTCTATCACTTTTGCTCGTAATACAGAAAAATTAACTACTGATCATTGGGAAACAACATTTAAATTAAGATCACGAGAAAATGTAATCATAATTACGAGAAAACTTTTACATAAAGAAAATGACTCTCTCACGATCAGCCACCTGGCCAGCAGTATGCAGTGATACTGGTTTTCATCTTCCATGGAAGGGTTGTTTTGGTTCCTTTGTAGTTTTTTTATTATGTTTGTTTTTGGTGTGGAATATGGGAATAATTTGCTGTCGATTAGCAGAAATGTACTGGTTTGTTCTCTGTTCTGTTTTTAAAATTAAGAAAAAGTAAGAAAAGAAACAACTTTTACTTCGGGGAAAAAAATTACAAAAATACAACGAGAAAACAAGAACGTAGTGAAAATGCTTTGTTTAATGAGACGTCATTCACGTTAAGTAGCACGATGGCACGGCTGCTGTGAGGACGTTTTAAACAGCCGGGGAAAAGCCGCCGGGGTAAGCGATCGTCCCGAGTTCTGTTCTCAATCCAATCACAGAGGTGGATTCTGGGAAGATGGGAAACACAGAAATACTGTATGTTTGTGATGTAACTAGGATTTCCTTCACTTGCACACCTCTTAGCTGTATGTGTTAGGAATGTTTTCAGTTATGTGAAGATGGAAGGCTTATTAAATAGACCAGTATTTGAGTACAATATTTGAACTGTTATAGTCAAATAAATATTACAACACGCATTTTTTTTTCTCCGTCACTCCAGTAGCCCGAACAAGCGCGGCCCACCCTCCTACAACGAGCACATCTCGAAGCGTCTGGCTGCAGGCCCCGTGCCACAGGACAGCATGCAGCAGGTGGCCACACCGCGCCGGTACCGCGAGGCTCGGACCGAGTTCCGCAGAGACGCCTCACCGTCCGGACCGCTGGAAAGGGAGAAGTCCCCAGGCCGCTTAGTGGACAGGGGCATGGATACCCGGCTCGAGCGTTCACCCGCCAGAGTGATGGAGCTGAGGAGAGAGAGGTCACCCGGGCGCGCATTTGAGCGGCTGCACACGGGCTCGTCCCGCACGCCCATCAACGGTGTCAACAAGGTAACACTGACTAGACCTGATACCAAAAAAACAAGTTATGGGGGGATCACTGTACAAAAGGTTCTAGTTTTAGTTGAGCAGTTGGGCAGTAAATATCATCACGATTCTTCCTTGTTTCATTATACACCAATCAGGCATAACAATATGACCACCTGCCTAATGTTGTGTTGGTCCCCCTTTCGCTGCCAAAACAGTCCTGACCCTTCCAGCATTAACAGCATTAACTCCTCTGTTGGATCGGACCTCACGGACCAATAATATTTGATTTTAGCTCAATATTTTTATTCCCAACTCATACAATGTAAAACAGCCCAATCCAGATCCATTTATTTACTGTAAATAATTTCTAATAATGAATGCATTACAAAATAATACAGCTATTTATTTGTGTCTTTTGCTTCACAATTCTTTTTAGTTTCTGCGCACTGATGTGTGTGTGTGTGTGTGTGTGTGTGTGTGTGTGTATACAGGTGTGGGATCAGTCATCGGTGTAGGCGAGGAAGAGCGAGAGATGAACACGGCCCATCTTTTTATCGTATCTTACCAAAAAAAGAAGATTGTCCTAAGTCATGTGACCCAGGCAACTATCCCCTGTGGCCGAAATCCAGAGGTGCCATGTGACCCGACCCACCGAGACCCCACATCCCCCCACCCCACCCTGCACAGTAACGCTGACACAGCACAATCTCTCACTATCAAAGCCTTACATAAGATTAACATTTTTCGACACCCACCTGGCCAGCAGTATGTAGTGATACTAACATTTGTTTTTTTATCTTCTTTGTTTGGTTACATGAGTATTTTTTTTTTTCCTCTGTTTCGATGTGGAAATAATTCGCCGTCCAAAGTGTACAAATGGAAGAATATGACACACTTGACCTTTTCTTGTTTTGTTCACCGTTTTGTTTGTTTGTTTGTTTGTTTTCCTGTCCTTTTTTTTTCCTGACGGTCGAACAGGCACCGCTCTAATTTAGATCTTAAGCATGATCTTAAACCCGTGATGCTTTTGGAAAGCAGGTCTCTGCACTCTCTGATCTGTCGGTCTCCTCTACGTCTCCTCTCGACCCCACACTACACGGCCCCTGTTGAAGGAACAGGAACTTTGTAACACTTCAGGACGTCGCGTGACACTTGTAAATAAGCGGTTTCTTATTTTAAAAGGGAATACTAAGGCTGGTTAAGCCCTGTCTATTTTTGTTAATGAAAAAAAAACTCGAACAACTTTTTTCCTCTTGAATGTCCAGACGAACCATGCGTATGCTTCAAAGTGGAACATTTAGCTTGGGTCTGTTTTACTGGTGTGTACGTGATCATCTTGTTGAAACAAATCCACACACTGGCTCTCAAGGCTCCGTACATTTTCTATCATTTTGCTGCCCGATGAGCTCCATTATAGTTATAAGAAATGTATCTATAGTGTTTAAATGTTGTTTCTCAGAGCATTAGAAGACAATTATATAGCATTGTGACAGGTTTTTTTCTTTCCCTTTTTTTTACGGCACAGAAAAACGCAAACGAGAGCGACGGCGGTCTGTTAAAGCCGCGTGTTAAATATATATATTGGAAGGTCCTGGTTTATTACTCGAGCCGGCATGACCTTTGACCCTCAGGATACGAATGAATGAATGAACGAATAAATAGCAGAAGTATGAGCAGAGCACTATTTCTATCGGAATGAATGCTATAGTGACGATCAGCTGTCCATAGTAACCTCTCAGTATACCGTGCCATCAGTGAAGCGCTGAGTCACTACGATAGCCATTCGTACCGTGCCGTCTCACTCTGTAGCATGTAAAGCGCGTGAGGAACGCGTGAGGAACACACCAGGACACACTCGGTCCGTTTCTGGCCTCTTGTTTCCTTTCCTTGTTATTTGATGCACTTCCTCCATTGTGCTCTTAATGCTCATGTCCAACAACTGCTGACCAGTACCTTTCTTTGTAGTTTTTTTTTTTTCTTTTAATTTTCTTTCTTTTTTTTATGTCAAAGCATTAAATATACTACTAACTATTAAAAGAAGCTCTATCTTTCTTTGGGTTGTGTTGTCTTTCATTTTGTTTTCTAAAATCAAACTTACTTTTAGGCAGAAAGAATGAATACCACAAACCCCACTAGAATACGAGGTGATAGCAAAAAGTTTTTGTGTTTACACACTTTCACCTTCAAAACAGTCTCCTTACACAGCAATACAGCGCTTCCGGCGTTCCTGCCACTTCTGGAACGTGTCCTGCAAGTCTTTTTTTTTTTAAGCGTTTCAGGAACCTTCTGCCATTCGTGCTGGATCTCAGCAACAGTATCAAAACGAAAACCTTTGAGCCGGATCTTCATCATCGGGAAGAGGGCGAAGTCTGCAGGAACCAAATCCGGCAAGTACGGGGGTGTAGAAGTGAGATCGTGATGACCGTATATTCAGGTGACTGTGCGCACGTGGTCAGAATAGCAGACGTGATTACGCATGTGGTCAGATGTACACAGGACGATATCTTTTGGCAAAGCAAATGCCTCATTAAGGTCGGTGCTTCCTGTGACTGTGCGTCCAGCCTTGTGCTGCCATCTACTGGCGTGTTACAAAATTTGACTGGAAAGTTTTTGATACCACCTCTTTCGTTGATGGCTAATTAATGAATTTTTTAACAAGACCACAATCATGACAACTTCACCCTGAAAAACGCTACTGTGTTTTGATTTATAAGCCCAATTACATCCAGGTAGTGTGGGGTAAAAACCTGAGTGAGGTAAACACAATGTGTTTTTGGTTCCAGTGCATGTTACTTTTTAAAGCGGACTCCTTTTTAAGCCTGATTAAGACACAGCTGGAGCCTTTTAAGTTTCGGTGGCAGTGTGTTGTGCTTTTATTTTATTCACTTATATGTTTCAGAGCATCAACGACTCCAAAAGCAGCAGCAGTGCAGGAGAGAGAGAGCGTGAGAGAAAGAGGGAGAGTGAGGAGAAAGTTATAGCCTTTACCAGTACACACGTGTCTTGTTTTCTATGGGCAGCGAATAAATGCGACATGTAGTAGGTGAGCCGAAAGGTATGATCTGTTCCTGTAACTCTTAGCTGTGTATTTAGTTCATACAGCAGTCCAAGAAAAAAAAAAAATCCATAAAAGCTTCAAAAGTGCTTCATTACTCAGATTGAAAGATTTTAATTTCAGCATATACACTGTGCTCTTTTTTGTTTTTTTTCTACTGTACATGGCATTATATACACACATTTGCTATTCACATGAGCACAGATAGTCGTTCTCTGGAGTTCCACATGGCTTTATATGACGTAGCACTGCAATATATATAAAGGCCTGTGTTTTGCGTAGCTTAACGTTAATCGGTTTAGAATCCACATGGCGAGAGACGAGCGCTTCTACCATGAATAATAAATTATCCTAATTATCCGATGTCTTCGTTTTGGGATTTAAACCTCGGTTCGTTGTTTGAAAGTTTTACTAAACTAATCTTTTCACATGATTTCACATGTTGGTGATCAGCGTGGTAAAGGGGTTCGGGTCAGTTTGAACTGGCTGTAATGGGTTTCTCCAGCTCCAGGTCAGCAGGAGGTAGCACAGGGGGCACGGCTGATGGGCGGAGATGCCCGTAACAGGCCTGGCACACGCGGTTAGGCTCGTACATCTGCTGACTCGCCCCCTTGTGGTCACAGCAGCTAGCGCAGAACACATTCCCGCAGTTCCTAAAGGGGCGACAGAAGGTAGGGCAATGTGTTAATCTGTTGAAGCCAAACTGAAATCAGGTTACAGGTAGAGTTTAAGATTTTTCTTTTTTTATTATTATTATTAAATATGCACTCATTTCATGTATATTTTTATTTTCTAGGTGGTCACAGTGGTGCCAACATGTACAGTTTATGCTTGCACTGGTGATAAGGCAGTTGTGATTAGTTTCTTGCTTTGTAGTATTCGGACAAACATGAATGAAATTCTCCCTGCAGAAAAACAAATTCTCATGAGTGCTTCTTGGTAGCGGTTTTGCGGTACCCCGAGTCAGACGTGTCGAACAGTACAGTCAGGACGGGACCAGTCAAGGTTCTGAAATCAATTTCAAATATTATTCACTGTTGCTCCACTTGGGGGCAATGTAGAGCAATAAACTCAGTTGCATTTATTCATTCAACCTAATTTATTGATAGTATATTAAACCATTTGGAAATCTGCATTTAGAATCAATTAATAATAAATAAACATGTTTGAGAGATGCGTTATTGATTAAATACACTGATCAGGCAAAACATGACCACCTGTCTAATATTGTGTTGGTCCCCTTTTTTGCTGCAAAAACATTCCTGACCCATCTGACTTATTAACATTAACGTGCAGCAATGAGGACCCTTCATTTCATTCATTTGAAATAAATTATTATTAAGCAGTATTCATACCATTCTTTAAACCATTCTTTTTTTTTTTTTTGCCATCCCTTGCAGCGATGTGCTTTTCTTCCCCCCTCTACCTACAAGTTCTATCTTGTTAGCAATGTTGGCACCTCTGTTATTACTGTTGGATGGGGACAATAAATATGAGCAGTAAACATGTCTGACTGAAATAACGTTACATATATAAAATTCTGCTCTGGTGTAGGAACGGAAAGGAGAGAAAGGGACAGACAGATGGAAGAACACGGTGCATGCGTTAAATAAAAGAGGGGAAGAGGAATCTCACCAGGCTTCCTCAACAGGTTCTCTGGCACTGTAGGGAGAGAAAGGGAGGAGACAGAGGACAGGATGAAAAGTCACAAAGAAAGTGAGAGAGAGAAAGAGAGACTGAGAGGACAGCAGAAGGCCTTAACTAACTAAAGAACCCAGCTTTATGTCACTTTTGAGACTACACTACGGTCAAGGTGAATGCTTAAAGAAAAAGGTAATCAACTGCAGCAAGTGTGTTTAACAGTCAAGAAATGGCATTTCTTTGGGGGGGAAACATCTAAAGGTCATCTAATTCTTTAATGTTTGGTCCATATAATTTTTTTTAAAAATAAATTTTGAATGTTTAATGTTTAAAATTTTCAATATTTTAAATGACACTTTTTCCTTTTTTTTTCCCCTGCCAACATTCTGGCTCTGAATTGATATGATAATAGATAATATGGTGAAATTCACTTTTACCTCCAGTTTAGGATTGGATTTCAAATATTGTGCACTTCAAGGCATTGATTATATTTTACTGTGAGAATTTGATTACGGCAATATGAGTGATTTAAGAGAAAACAGGAAAAAGGATGATAACTAAGTCACTCATTTGTGTTTAAAAAAAATAAATAAACCAAAAGAGGGTTTTGTAATTCACATTTTGTTTTTCAGTTGCGAATGAATAAAAAAAAACCAAAAACAATGAATGAATGCAACATACAGGGACCCTGTTCAAGAGCAGTGTTTTTAGTTCTGATTGTCACAACGCCAGGCTTATTTTGACAAAAAAAAAAAAAAAGGGGGGGGGGGGGGTTTCTTTTTTTTGGGGGGGGGATTACTGTTTTTTCCGGACTATAAACCGCTACTTTTTTCCCCCACTTTTTGAACCCCGTGGCTTAAACAACGAAGCGGCTAATTTATGGGTTTTTCCCGGTTTCACAAACTTCAAGCCAAAAAACTGAGCCCCATAACAGTAGACCAATGAAATTGCTGAACGTGTTTAAGGTGAACCAATGAGACTCTTTATATTAAATCAGATGCGCTCCCACTGAATCGGGCCGCACCACATCATAAATATACATATATCTGACGTTTGACCTGCCGCTCATTTGGACTTTCTACAGGAATCTAATCATTCGTCACGCTGAAAACAACCGGGAATGAAAACACACTTCACCTGTGTTCTGAGCTGCACAGCATCGGGAGAAAAGTTTCACCGATGGAGATTTTTAAACGCACAACGATGCCAAAAGATAAACTCTTGAGATAAATAGTTGTGAAAGAAAGGAGGAAGACAGTGAACAATGACTTTCTTGGTAGTCTACTGTTTAGATACAAGCCGTGTTACAGACACTGTCTTTTGTTAAAGCCTGTGTAAAGTTCATTAGTTCCAATGTAGACACCTGCGGCTTATAGACAGGTGCGGATTATTTATGTTCAAAATAAAAATCTTTGCCAAATTATATATGCTTATATATGGGTGCGCTTAATAGTCCGGAATTTACGGTACGCTTCTTTTACTCAATTGACTTCTCTTCTAAGTGAGTTTTTGTTTTCTACAGGAAAACGTTCACACGCATGCCTGTGGTAATCACACGTACTCTACGAAGTGGTGGAGAGAAAACCAATTATCAAGCTTTTTCTTTTTTCCTTTAGCATGGAAAGGATTATTAACCAGGATTGTGCTTTGAGGTGTAACACTTAAAGGACAAACTGAGAACGTGTACACGAGTGAGATCAGACACAGTATTCACCTGCACTGCTGTTTCCTAGCAGCGAGCCAAAACTTGCTCTCACATCTGTAGCAGTGTGTTGGAAGGTGATCGGGATACCAGTGGGGGACCTGAAGATGGAGATGGAGATGGAGAGAGCACAAATCATTATATATCATGAGCTATTGTATGCTTGAATTAGCTTCACTTTCATGTCAATAACAAACGGATGCAGGTGACAAACAAAAGACAGATCGATACTACAGAGCAACATCTACAGTTCACATATTAATAGTGAACTGGAAAAATAAATACAACAAACGGTGAAACATGACGTGACCTGAGTCACTGCTATCACCACAATACTTTCATATTTCTCCTTAACAGCACTTCCTAGTATTTTATTCGACTTAAAACAAATTTATAACTATAATTTAGACGAAAAACAATTATAAGGATATTCAAAGATACAGTGTCTGGCAAACGTCTGTTTTTCCAGACACGTCTATGTTCATTTATATGCAGCAAACTATGCAAAAAGGTATAAAAACACAAGAATTGGACAGTAAATGATGAAGAAAGTTGACATATTTTGGCTCTAACAGATGAACTAATGTAAGACAAAGAAAAGGAGTGAAGATGTTAGCAGACTGCCTCACACCCACAGTCATACACGGAGGTGGAAGTTTAATGGTTTGCGGTTGTTTTGGAGTGAAAGGAAAAATCAACCATCATCGCTACCATTCCATACTCCAACACCATGCAATTCTGTGTGTACTGCAGCTACACAATGACCGGAAGCAAATGTCCAAGTGCTATTGATCTTTAAATGGCCTGTCCAGTCACCGCACCCAAATCCTATGGAACTGCTCTGGGATGAACTGCATTACAATGTCAGAAAGAAATGTCCAACTAACGAACAACAGCTTTAGCAAGTTTTACAAGAGGCATGAAAAAGTATTTAAGCGAAATGTTTGGAGTGTGTAAAGCTGAAATTCATGCTAGACGAGGATTTTTTTGTTTGACTGAGAATAATGTGTAACATCAGTACATTTATATATTTCTTTAGTCTCCCAACCATTAACCTACTTTACTTAATTTTGTCCCTACATTACCTGCATCCAAACTTCATATCTAATCACATCTACCTCCTGTGAATCGCACCTTAACTCCGCTATGACTAATGTCTACTTTTTGTTTATTTATGTGTAATGTTACTCTTGCTGTTTCTGCCGTTCTTTTCCTGTGTATGTGGAAGAATGGCAATAAAGCTGGAGTTGATTTAAGTTGAGACGAGACATACACTGTTGAACTCTAGTAACACTCGTTGCCTGAGCGATTCCTCGCTCTCTTACCTGTTTGTCATCAGGCTCCTCGTTTTCCCAGCCGCTCTCGGAGAAGAGCTCGGTGCCGCAGCGAGAGAGATGCACGGCCTCCATGTTATTCTCCCCGTCTGGTACAGGAGTCTGTCCAAAACAGTGGTTTATATGGCTTCATGCAGAACTACTCTGTATTACTGATACTTATTGTATCAGATCAAGCAGAACACAGAACAGTCAAAATATTTTAATAGAAATATTCCAGTATTTTAGTCATATAAATTGATATGTGATACCAAAAATACAAGATTCTATGGTAAATTCTTTAATTCACATGCTATAGATACACTATATGGACAAAAGTATTTAGACACCTGACTTTTATGTATGATATGGTTTACATGGGTTAAAATGGAAAATCTCTTGCTATAGAGCTCTGACCTCAACCCTACTAAACACCTTTGGGATGAATTGGAATGCTGACTGCACCCCAGGTCTCCCCATCCAACATCAGTACCTGTCTTTATTAACACCCTTGTGGCTAAATGAACACAAACCTCCACAAGCACACTCTAAAGTCTAGTGGAACATCTTCCCAGAAGAGTAAATCAGGGTTCTCACTCTTTCATGAACACCAGAATCAAGGATTTTTTTAAAGTACCCAATATACACCCCACCATATACAGTATAGTGTCAACACTATAGACCTCCTACAGTACTTAACATTTTACACACTCTTAGCGTTTACATGAAAAAAAAATCCAGATTAATAATGATGTTTAGAATGAAGTGTAGGTGTCATAAATTTAGACCATTTTGAGCAGTTTTGTTTAAAGGAATAAAATTAATTACATTCAAGTCAACGCAGTTCATACTGGTAATATAACGAGCGCAAAACACTGCTCACGAAAGTTCACGATAACTGAAAATAATCAAGAAAAATCTTAGCGTGACTTCAATGCATTAAAGGCAGTGATATAAGAATATTTGGCACACATTATATATACACACACACACACACACACACACACACTGGCACGCAGAATATGAACTCAAAGCGTGCATTCCATTCATATTAGATCTGCTTGACTGTATATAATATGCTTTTTTTAATACAGTGTTCTTTCTTATTCTTATTTTTTAAGATCGTTTCAAATATTCTTGTAGTAAAGTTATCATTCTCGCTATAAGGATAGCTATCCAGCTAGCACTTCATTTCATTGTGTATATTGTAGAAGATCAAACTGGGACTAAATATGAAATCCGATATTTAAAAAGCACATACCGCAGTTATGAACAGGTGTCCGCAAACTGTTGGCAATATAGTGTATGATAGTAATAAGGCTGGAAAATGCTGATAATATCTTGAACATTTAGAGGAAAGTACTATAGAGTTTAAAGAGTGTGTGTGTGTGTGTGTGTGTGTGTGTGTGTGTGTGTGTGTGTGTGTGTGTGTGCGCACAAGCTCTATTTCTTACCAGCTCTCCACTGACGTGCAGTTGGTTCCACAGCGCCTGCACCTGCCTTTTCAGCGTCTCCACCTGCAGCTGGTGACCCGCCTCCATCTGCCTGAGCCGCACCTGTACAGCGTCCCTGTGCACGCTGAGGCCGTCCTCGCCCAGGTGAGCACCCTGAGCCAACACTCGCCCGTGACAGCCCAAAGACCCGCCGCTTGCTGTGGATGTCTGGCGACTCAGAGATTTTTGTGAAAAGTATCCGTTAACGCAAGGATCTTCGCCATTACACGCCGAGCTGTGGCTATTCAGCTTCGGGGACAGAGGCTGTGAAGGCGAATGGAGTGGGCTGGGTGTGTTTAATGCTTCTGAAGAGGTATCTTGTGGAGACGCAGGGTGAGATTTTAGGTTATTAGTTAAACAAAGATGCTGTTTAGTGGAGAAACATTCTTGGCCGTTAGTGACGTGCTCAGGAGAGACGTCCAAAGAGGCGGCTTCCTCTGTGGATTGTTTTAGTGCTTTATCACAAGCTGAATCCTCACCGTTCTGTTCAGGGGTCGTGTTGGACAGCTCAGTTGGAGAAGGTGGGCTGGCTCCCGGGGAGGAATCCCCACCCTGATTTGATGAAAGAATCCCATTTTCTTGTTTAGAGTCCGCATGCTCCACTACGTTGTGTAATCCCTCGTCGTCTGATCCTGTCGCTTCAGGATGATGTGTATTACAACAGGCCCCTTGCTCAAGGTTCTCCTCAGGCTGGGTGTCTGCTGTTCGTTCCTCGGATCGAAGGTGCTCCTGCCACGTCTCGTTTAGGTTGGAATCACTGCAGCGACGGTTCGAAGCCAAGAGATTTGTTCCCTCGCAAGCTGTCAGCAGGTGGTCATAGGAACGAGTCTTTGGCAGCCTGGAGAAAGGAAACAGATCTGCTAGGTTTATTCATAGAAGTGTTTTCTCTCAGATATGCAAGAAAACGTCAGCTGCATTATAATACGTTTGAGGGGCTCATTCTGATTGATCATTTCAAATAACTAATAACTCCTTTTATATTTGACACAACCCTGACCAGGATAAGGTACTGAAAATAAATGAATGAACGAATGAATGTTCTGGTTTATCATGACTAGAGATGCAGAATTCTGGGAATTTTCAAGACTGGAATGGGAATTAACGGGAATATATGGGAATTAATGGGAATAAACTGGGAATTTACAACAGTGCAGGTAAACCTTTAACAGTGAAATTAAATGTAGGATTATTTTGATTAAAACAACTAAATTTAATGGAATTTTAGCTAAATTTCCCCCCTGCACATTCATCACTCACATGCACTGTGCATTCCTCTAGAACAGAACACAAATCTTTTCTTAAATCCTGCACACAAAATATTGTAAAAAATTTATTTCTTGGCAAGTATTCACATAAAATTACATAAATGTCACTTTCATTTATGTTTAAAACTGTGCAACAACATAATACTAAAATTTTTTTTTTTAATCTGTATTATTTTGCATGCACGTCAGCTTCCAACCAAACAAACTGTTTAAAATGATGTTCGTATTTTATACAGTTTATATAAATTTCCCCAAATTTCTTCCCATAAATGAATTCCTGTAAATTCCTGGTAAGTTTCCAACTTGGAATATTTAAAAATATTTCCCAGATGAAGCTGAAAATGTACTGGGCCCTTTGCAATTGTTTTTTACGACAGGTTTGGTTACCGTCTAAAAAGTATTTAAGCATGAACGAAAAGAAGACAATTCTTGTAGTTTCTTGGAAAATAAATAATTTTAAACCTGGCTGACTGATAAAAATGCCACTAGCTATAGCAGTAATCCCTAGAACAGCAAAATCATGTGTGCACAAGGTGGTGAATATTGCACAGTGACCTTTTGTCCACTACACATCATATGTTCCATGTGAAGCACTGGCACGAAACATTTTCTAATGAAACCATAGCCAGTGTCAGTAAATGAAGAGGCGGAAATAACTGATGTAAATACAGCTGACCGAACAATACGGGTAATAAACCACAATGCAAGCAAGAAAGAAACGGACGCACAATAGAGTGTTTAGGCTTTGTGCTTTGTGCTTTGCACATGCTTTCTAAACCTTTTGTGGATTGAAACACGAGTTAAAAAGAATCCACATCTACTGCATTTGACCTGTATCTCAAAATGTCCAAGCTGCCTACTGCTGGGCCCCTAAGCAAGGCCCTTAACCCTCAATTGCTAACTAAGATAACTTAAGTCGCTTTTGATAAGGGCGTCTGCTAAATCCAATGAGTGTGTGTATATATTATATATAAACAACTAACAGACTTTAAGTGCTTCAAAAAAGATGACCAGCATGAAGAGAACCTCAGGAAATATATTTTGTGTTTAGAGACTGTGTGTAAACAGAATACTCAAGATGGCCAATATTTTATATGATAAGTGCATTCAGGACTGAAAGCAGATTAACCAATGGCACACCTTGAGTAGAATCTGGTGCAATAATAAAAACAACAAAGATTGCAATCTGCTGGTGCGTTTACCTGCCAGGGGGCGTGTCCTCAGGTGAAGCTGAAGCAGTGGAATAAGAAGCACATGACTCCTCACAAGGCAAGGAGGGGGCGGAGTTAGGCAGGTAGACTGCGCTCCAAAGCATCAGGTTCCTCACGTGGCACACTGGGTGTAGCACCTGCCAGGACACGGATCAAGCAGACAAATTATGAAACGGGAATAAAGGGCAATACTCTCCTGTGGTCCTGTTATATAATCAATAATCTATAGAAATATGAAATAATAATGATTACAAAAAAGATTAACTGTTTATAGCTGATTGAAAGGGTTCCTGGTTCAAGCCCCTGCATCACTGCTGCCACTGTTGAGCCATTAAGCAAGGCATTCAACTCTCTGTGCTCCAGGGGGCGCTGTATCATGGCTGACCCTACACTCTTCTCCCTAGCTTCCTAACATCACTGAGATATACAATTAAAAGCCCTTTTACCTTTTTATATTGATTACTGAGATTATGATACTGGGATTCAAATGCCATGCAACAGAGAGAAATGAAACAACATTAAAGCATTGTGTTTGCTTATTATCTATAATCACATGGCCAGATGTTAAACGGTTTTGCAAGTGCAACTTGTTAATCTGCTGACTGCTATTTAAAATGATTGCCAGGTGTTACAATGTAAAGGATTCAGTCAGACACCATGCTCAGCTATCATGTTAACAACACAAGTGAACAAGCCAGTGATGTAAAATTAATCCCAGACTGGAGTGTCACAGCGAGTGTCACACTATTTTTGGCCTTTGGATGATTCTTCTCATCAATGAAGCAGAGCCATCGTGAGAACACACCGAAAGCAGGTGGAGAACAGACGTACCGTCTCGGAGTGTTGTGAATATAAGATGTTATGGAAGGCCCGGTTAGCTGACTGAAGCAGAGACCAGACGGAGCAGGTGTTCTCCATTACGCCTCGTTCTTCTCGCTCTTTCGCGCTGTTGCACAGGAATGTCCCGAACAGACACGAGTAGGTGTGCTGTACCAGCTTCACCTGCGTAACACATGCCAACAGTAAGTGCCAAGTAACTGCTACATCTAGTATCTTTGAAAGAAGACTATTTGAGAAAATGCATGATTTAATGTCATATACATCTATTAATGTTCACCTATACAAATCGTAATGAAGCAGTCATAATGCTGCTTTAACTGTAAATATAACTGCTCCTAAATCAGGAGCCTCATGTAATGTGCACTTCGAACAGTAGGTGGCGCCTGGTACCAGAAAGGCCTCGTTGAACTGAAAAGAGCAGGGAAACTGCCTCTGGAGCTGGTGCACGCAGTCCAACCACTGTAGGAAGACGGGGCAACGCTCGTTCACGTCCTCTGCGTTTTCCCCGTGTCCACAGCGGTCTGCAAACTTGTGACCGAATTCTAGCCACTCTGTTTCGATCAAAACCTGGAAACCCTGCAGAGATGAGAAAAAAGATCCATATTATCAATTACTAAAAAAACTCAATGACCAATACTTGAAGGTGGAAATATATTTGGAAGAAATTTTAGTATTCCTGTTCAAAGGGGTGTAGTCAAGGCAATGTTTTTACACTGGTATGAGGTCAACACCATCAAAAACATGATGGCAACTCCTATCAGATAAATGATTGAGATTTAGATACTGAAATTCCATGCATGTCAAGCCGGTTAGTTTTCAGAGAGAACATGAGGGTATTTGCATAATGTGTGCATATCTATCTCTCTGTCTATATATTGTTGTAAATTTTTTATAATGCAGTTTACTATTATTAATACTTGTGAACATCAACATTTTACATTTTTAAAACACTTACCGGTAAATAAAATGCCTGCTTGGTAAAATAATATCAAAAATAATATTTTAAAATATTTTTTTTTAAAAAAGAAAAGTTTAAAGTCAAATTAATACACTTTTTAATATATTATTTAATTTGAGAAATCAATTAAATTGACACAAATAAAATTGATTAAATAAAATGTAATCAATGAAAAAAAGGTAAAAATAGTTTACATTTGTTAGACCTCATTTGGGCAATACAGATGTTGATTTGATCTACTTAAATGTTATACTTATTTCAGCATACTTTAATAAATGTCTTTATTTCTTCCATCTTTCATTTATTTAATCCCTCGTTCTCTGGGATTGTCAGGATATTCTGCTTTTAGGAGAAATGCTTCACTGTAGGGATGGTATTGGCCAGGTGATGAGCAGTGCCTGGTTTCCTCTAGACATAACGCTTGGCATTCACGCCAAAGAGTTCAATCTTGGTTTCTCATGGTCTGGGAGTTCTTCAGGTGCCTTTTGGCAAACTCCAGACGGGCTGTCATATGCCTATTACTGAGGAGTGGCTTGATTGGTGGAGTGCTGCAGAGATGGTTTCTCTTTCAGAAGGTTCTCCTCTCTCCACAGAGAAATGCTGGAGCTCTTTCAGAGTGACCAACTCCCTGACAAGACCCTTCTTAAACCTTCTCAACCAATTTCTCAGTAAAAGAGTGAGGCCTGTTGGTTCCAATCTTTATCCACTTACAGATGATGGAGGCAGAAATTTTTGTTTACCCTTTCCCAGATCTGTGCCTCGATACTCCATAATCGTGTCTCGGAGGACTAAAGACAATTCCTTGGAGTTTATGACAGGTGTGTGCCTTTTTCAAATCATGTCCAATCAACTGAATTACCCACAGGTGGACTCCTATCATGTTGTAGAAACATCTCAAGGATAATCAGTGGAAACAGGATGCACCTGAGCTCAATTTTGAGAGTCATGGCAAAGGCTGTAAATACTTAAGTACATGTGTTTGTTTTTGTAATAAATTTGCAAGGATTTCAAACAAACTTCTTTCAGGTTGTCAATATTGGGTACCCGTATAATTTTTTGGAAAAAATGAATTTAATCCACTTTGGAATAAGACTGTAACTAATATAGAAAAACAGAGGTGCAGTGAATACTTTCCGGATGCAGTGTAAGCAAATAAATAATATAGAGCTTCAATGAAGTACTTGTGCGAAACTGTTTAGCCAATAAAAACAAATTTCCCTACTATAGACCAGGGCAAGAAGAGACATGAAGGTTTGTTACAGCACACCATGAATGAAAAGCATTCCAGGAATTCTTCCACGCCTCCAAGCGCTCTAAATTCTGGTATTTTACCTGCCTGCTAGGGTTAGAAACGTTCATTTAAATGGGTTGGATGACAGATATTTATCTCTAATTGGTGGATTTAAAAGAGCATAAGAACATGAGACAAATTGGGCAAGATCTTTGTTAGGATTTCTGTCTAATCGTGTGCAGGTGTGTATATATGTGTGTGTGTGTGTGTGTGTGTGTGTGTGTGTCTTACCTCCATTGTTCTATAGTAGGGGTCAAGCAGCAGTTTGGACAGAGCCACTATCTGCGGCGTGCGATCCCAGCCATCAGAACAGTGCACCAGTACAGGCCTGCTGTCCCGATCCACTGCATTCACTACTAACAAAGACGCCTTGAGCAGCAGAGACAGATGCTGCAACCATTTAGTGCTTTCTAAAGCAGACAGCCAGCTGCAGCAGAAAGATATGTAGGGGAGAAAAAAGGAAAGAATTACACATACAGTGGGCGGCTTACTGAATGTATTCAACCAACAGAACTTTTTAATGTTTTGTAGTCTGGTCTGTCATCTGGAGGAGGGCCATGTGTAGGTAGAGTCACGATTATACTATATTCTTTGCATTTATTAATACATTTAAAAAATAGAGATCAGAAATCAGAGCTTTATGGGGTATTCAGATTTTGAAATTTGTTTGCCAGAGTCAAGAACTTTACACCCCAGACTTGTTTTCACAGCTCTACGATCTTTCACAGCTCTACAAAATTCCAGGATCGGGTGTATTCATAATCAAACAAATGATGTGACTCCTGGTGGTACCTGGTTGCACCACAACTAATTTCTCAACAACAGGTGTATAATCATATCCAATCACAAATGTTACATCTGTAAACAGCGTTCTAATGTATATTGACTTTGCATTACACAAAAAAGGTCAAATTGAGATTTGCTTTGAATTCCGTCAAATAACGAGTACATCAACAGCAACGTCTTCATATGCCAAATTATTGCTTTTGAATTCGCAAACTTGGAAACAATAATTCCAACTGCGCAATCTGACATGTGAAGGCAGTATACTCACTTGGCAGGATCGGGAACTTGTGCACAGAGAGCCCGTAGGCACTGGAAACTTCTCCTGATAGAGTGGATGTTGGCCATGCCCATGAACATTACCTCACAGTTTGGATAGTACTCTGCACAATATAGATCAGAATAGATTATAGTTCATCTTCTATATTTTATATATATATATAGTTTTTAAATGTTAGTGACAATGGTGTGAAAGCCTCCATATTAAAGTCAGCCCTTCTAATTAAAATTCAGGTTTCATGAACACCAAAAAGGTCATTTTAAGTTGTGCCCGCTGCTATACGTGTGTATTTCAATAACAACGCTTACGACACCAACCTTGTTGACTGTTTCTATGGTAATGGTGCTCGTCACACCACAGTTACGCTAAATCCCTGATGGTTTCTGACAAATGTGCAAATCATAATGGCTTAAAAATCCTGTGTAGTGCAATACATGACAAAATGCAGACCATTTTAACCTGGAAGTGGAATAATGTGCAGTCCCCGTGTGGGTTAGATGCAGTAAACAGTGAAACAAACACAGCAGGCTTTTGATGTATTGCTGATATGCTGTACGATGATGTTATCTGTATGCCTCTCTAGCGCTTGGTAGATAGATTTCAAAAGAACTATAACAGTCTGCATTTGCATTGACAGTTACTGGAGTACAGTCAATGCAGGAATATCATTAAAATATTACCTTTTTTAAGGAGGGGGTGGGGTTTAATGGGGTTATCAGTTGAAAACACCTATTTAACTGTCAATATTTGATTGATGATTGATTCAGATTTCATTTTGACAAGGGGATAAACATCTTTATTGGCATATCTCAGAGTAGTAATAAGTACCAGTATACTCAACGTATCCAAGTATGTGATTTGGTACACTATATAGAAAAAAGTATTGGTACACCTGACTTTCCCAGCCATATGTGGTTCATTCCCAAACTGTAATGGCAAAGCTGAAGACACACAATTGCACAGGTGTCATTGGATGGAGAAGCATTACATTTTCCCTTCACTTAAACTAGGAGACCCAAACCAGTTCCAGCATGACAATGCCCCTGTGCACAATACAAACTCCATGAAGAGATGGTTTACATGGGTTGAAGTGGGAAATCTCCTGCTATAGAGCTCTGACCTCGACCCTATTAGAAACACTTTTGGGATTAATTGGAATGCTGACTGCACTCCAGGCCTCCTCACCTTCCCTACATCACTACCTGTCTTTATTAACACCCTTGTGGCTGAATGGGCTCAAACATCCACAGCCACATTCCAAAGTCTAGTGGAACATCTTCCCAGAAGAGTGGAGGGAATTATAAGAGCAAACTGGGAAATGCGATGCTCAAAAAACACAACAATAATGACCAGGTGTCCATAAACTTTTGGCTCTCCTAAATATTAGCAAATTTATAGTCAGATTAATGACATATGCTTTTGAAATTAGATTCTTAAGAATAATTACATGTAAATAAATACCTCTGTAATTGTCTCTGATATATTTGTATAATGAGGTTTTGATACCATGTTAGAATGACAAAGGACCATCACAGTAACACTGGTGTCGGCTTTTTGTGCACATGTTAATAAACAGCTGGCTTTTTTCCGTCTTATGCTACCAATTGCGTAAGAAGCTCATCATGTTGAGTTAAACTTTAGCAAATTGATATGTCAGCCAGGGCACTCTCTTATACAGTCTCTTATGTAGTATAGTAATACAAGTACATGAAACACAAGTAGGCGTGTGTACCTGGGCATTCACAGCCACCTCCTTTGGCACGATTGGCCACGGCGGCTGCGTATGACCTGGCATCCATTATTAGTAGCTTCTGAGGAGGCGGTGAATTCGGCTCCACTTCCTCATTGCCGTTTGTGATGTCAGGGTCTGATACATACAAGAGAACATCAGCCAGAGTCCAAATATCATCCTGCAAACAATCAAACAAAAAAGCTCCTCACTTACCTGAGCTGCTGTGGACACAGGAGCCGTTGCTGATATGTTTAACAGCCACAGGGTCCATTCCACAGGCCTTAGCAATAGACTGCACCAAGTTCTCATCATCTGTATTCCGCCAGCCCCACCAGCTCACCTCAGGCTGCCCGCATCGACCAATCACAGCGCCTGTGCTATGATGTCTAATGGAAAAAGGGGATTTAGAAATTGAAGTAATTTATTCTGTGATTTTAAAAAAACGTTTCAAATGAGCAACACGCACCTGTAAACAACAGATGGAATTCTCTTCCAGGATCGAAATGCCGCCACATTCTCTAGCTCTGTGTCAGTGACCCAGCTCGGCACCAAGATCTTCTCAGGATAGCTGGCACAGAGTCTGAAGAGAGGAACACATTCAAGACACACACTTGGCCAACATATATATTTTATTTACATAAAACATAATTTAAAACTTTTTCTACTAGGACTGATTTTATATGGATAGATCATGATGGGATTATAAAGTAGCCTTCTGAAGCATGTGTTAATTTTCCTCTAGTATGATGTCATAGTTCAAATACTGTTCAGGTTTCCTATATACCAATGCAAATTTATTTAAATAACTGCATTTGAATATTTAATACGCAGTGTTTGGCTTCTACTTAGCGATATAACATTTGATCATGCTTCTTATAATTATTATGTCATTCATAGTCCAAAATTTCTCTCTGGTTTAATTACAAGACATAGAAGGGTTATAATTTGTATTAAGCACACACATACATGCATACATACAAACATACATACATAAATATATATACACAATATATAAATATATAAACACTATACAAACTTACACAGATAACATTGTGATTTATATGAATAGCTACTGCTGTTTGTTGCTCTGTATTTATCAGTGTAACATAAAGGTTTAATAACATTTGAATGCATTTAAATGTTAAACCTTTGTAGTTTTATCAATTCAAGTATAATTGTAATGGAATTTTATTGCAGTTTATTTCTAGCAATGTATTTAACCAAAAAAAAAAAGCCTTAATACAATTATTGACATTTTGTGCAATCATTATTTTTCCCCTTTTATAGTGGAAGATAAAGTGTCCCAGATAAAGAGTCACCTGTAATTGTTGTTAATGTCTGAGATTCTCCAGGCACTGTGGGTGTCGAACCCCATCCTGCACACTTCGTGCTTAAATCGGTCCTTTACAGGTTCCCCTGGAGGACATCAGAAAAAAATATATAAATACCCCAAAGAACAAACTACAACCAATTTCACAAATTAGAGCTTTAAATCCAGTCGAGACTTTTTCAATAGTGCAGTAATTCCCTAGCAGGTTTTTCTCCCAGCAACCCAAAGTGAGATAAATCCGTCTAAAGTCCTCTAAATCTGTATAATTATGTAAGCGTTTTCAGAATATAAGTCAGATGAGGTGTTGTGTAACCTGTACCAGTGTGGCAAATCTCATCATAGAAGTCTCGCTCAGCTGGTACGCTGGCACTGCAGGTGTAGAAGGCGAAGGCGAAGAGCTCGTCGAGGCGAGTGGGAGGGCGAAGAGCTGCAGTGAGCCGACGCAGCCAATCCTGAGCCTGCTCCGACGAGCTGAACTCGCACCTGAAGACACACGGCACGGCGTTCAGGTTAATCCTGTGCACCACTCACAAAACCGTACACTGTCACTGAACATTAACCGCCATGGGAGGGAGCAAAGTACAAAAATTAGAAAGGTTTTCAAATATAAAAAGTCATCTTACCAAAACAATTTCATGATTTATGGCAGAATAATGCATCCTATATATACACTGTATACACAAAAGGACTTTTGTTACTGACTTTTTCAGTCATGTGGTACCAAACTAACCACAAAGTTGGAGGCACACTGTCGTGTAGGATGTCTTTGGATGTTGTAGCATGAATGTTTCCCTTCGCTTTAACCTGTTTCAGCTCTGACCTCAACCCTACTAAACACCTTTGGGATGAACTGAAAGGTTGACTGCCCCCCAGGCCTCCTCCCCTCACCCTACATCAGCTCCTGACTTAATGGCTGAATGAGCACAAATCAGCACAAGCACAATCCAAGATCTATTGGAACATCTTTCTAAAAGAGTGGCGATTGTAATACAGCAAATGGGGACTAAATGTGGACTGGGATCATTACATCACATTTCATTATCATACAATGGCCACATTTCTAAAACACACCTGATAACCTTGCAGTCCTTACAGACGAGGTGAAGCTGAGTCAAATCACGACACTCCACAGCCTCTATGAGCTGCAGAGGGACCTGAGAGAGTGAGAGAACGGTAAGATTAGAACATGAGCTAGAAGAGGAACTCGATACAAAGGTTACATACATTTTCACATGACAGTCTAATGTGCTGTGGCTTAATGAAGAGAACTGCAGGCTTTATTAAACATGATGAATGCAGTTTTTGGTTTTTGTTTGTTGTTTTAGCACCCTCTGCCTGGAGCCTTTCAAATGTTCAAAAACATGCACGTCTTTCCTGCACATGAGCGTCACAGTGCAGCGTGCTCGAAAAACAAAAACCACAGGCATGCACAGAACAAAGGCTTTTGAAAGGGAAACTCACGTTTACAATGTTGTCTTTGAACTTGATGTGAAGGCGGTAGCTAGTCAAGGCGATGACAACCTCCTCCGTCTTTTCCACATACTCCACGCACTCGCCGTGCAGCACCGGGAACGGGACCTACACACATCGACATTACACAACCACAATCCAGTCATTAAAAAAGGAAGTAAGGAAAGATGTGTATAGATCTGCTTGCAGGGGGAATCTTGCCTGTAGATGTTCCTTTTCCACATCGGGACTCCCAGCCTCTGGGCTGGGCTGCTCCTCTTCACCCTGAAACACACACACACACACACACACACACACACACACAATAAGTACTGTTGGTCCCTTAAGATCCATTCTCATTAATACATCATGATTATTCAGAACAAGGAGATATATGTATAGAGAACACACTCACCATGGCCCCTGTGTGGGTGGGGGAGGGGGTTGGGGGAGGGTTCCTCACCAAATCTCTCTCCGTCAGATCTCGACCTTGTGAAGATTTGTTAGCACTGAGGCAAATGGAAAGAAGATGTACAGTTTAGACAGTTTTATACATTCTACAAATGTGATTGGACTGTAACGGTAGATTTAGAATAATAGATTTGTTATATAGTACGTTATATAACTCGCACACACAAGTCTTAGATAGATGATGCTTTACACAATCTAAGCCTAATAATAATAACCAGAATAACAATAAAATACTATTGTTTTAAAGAAGCTTTTTGTTAGGAGGCGTTTGTGTGACATTTCTGGAAGAAGGCTCAGGTGCCAGCACTTTGTAACAGTCAGGATGTGCGTAGAGTTTCCCAGCATGGAAGAGAAAGAGGCGTCGATGTGTCTTTTTGAGTTGGCGATGCTGATTGTCGTCGCCGTAACGAAAACGATGAGAGGAACTAACTTGTCTTGCTGATGTTTGTCTCCCAAAATTTAACGTAATCAGTAATCCGAAAGACAATCAAATATGAATAAAAAAATTGTTAGCAGAAAAAAAAAAAAAGCTATATTTTGTTTATATTCTTTAAAGTGCCTGTATGAACTTTTCCATATTTTACGTTTCATACGTTTATTAGTTTTTAAATCCAGTTCAGTTTTGCTTGATGTTCTTGTTTTTTTGGTAATCACTAAACCCAGCAGATCTACTATTCATTTGTGGGTAGTTGAAATCCATGTGACATGAAAATACACTGGCAGTGGAACAGCATATTGTTTCCATAAAAAAAATGTAATAAACGCTTGTTCGTGACATATGATTTGTGAAAAAGACTCACCCTGACTAGCTAAAGGCTACAATTACTTTCAATTTATCAAGTGTTAAATATTTTCAGCAGATTAAAAAAAAAAAATGAATGTTTTTGTGAGGGACAAATGATACGGTCAGTACCAACGTCAACGCCGTATGCGGGAAAACTGACAAAACCGAGCAAAACGGAAAGCTCAGATAAGAAAGAACGAACAATGTCGAAATTGTTTAACAGTCTTCATTACGCTACCACTTTTTTAGCCGAGTTACTTCCCGGTTAACTAAAACAAACGACTGGGCATCACACACAAACATATGATTTGTCAATATTAAAACTTTCTTCCAGACACAGCATCTTTGAGACGGACTATCCGGAGTATCATGTCAGTGTTCCCACGCTCCAATTTGCTTAGTTTGTCTCTATACAAATGAAGGCAGCCTCAAGCTCTTTATACGCAATATACACACGCTACATTCTGGAACCGAGTCTAACTCCACCAAGTAGACTGGAAAAATGATGATGAAGCTACTGAGGCCGAATTCTCGCTCGTGCCGTACGTTCAATCAAGAATTACTTTGTACCTTGTATCTTATCTCTTATCTCTGCCTGAACTATAAGAGCGATGGAGTGGGAAACCACTGACCCCTAAACAGACCTGCTGGGCCGTGTGTTACCCGATCTGATGCGAGATACAAGCTGAGACCCAGAGGAGATAACGTCAACATCAGGCACGCACGTGTGGTAGACCTTGTATACACACACACGGCTGGGAAAACACAACCAATCCCGCTGTTGGAGGTGCAGAAATCTCAACATGATGGATTCAAGCGAACGTGATTAACAGTCCGGATTCACTCTTCCTGTGTTCATGACGATGTTTCTGTGATGAGGCGTCTGAAGAAAACCAAAAAACTCAAAGCCTTCCCCGATGCCACAATTCTACCTCTATCTTAATGTCGGTTCGAATTTCTTAAAATGTGTCGAGGAATCAAAGAGAGGCGAGGCATCATTCGTGCAACGTGTGACATAAAAATATCAACTTTCAGCCCCTTAAAACCTGAACATAATCCACCATTCATTGCGTTCAGAACTATTAAAGAGTGGCAAAGCGAGGAAGTAAAATCAAGAACTGCTTCCTATTCTTTTTTACTTCAGGAGTTTAAATGCTACACATTTCTTAAAAAAAAAAAAAACAACCTGATAATAAGAAACACTAATAAAAACATTATTTGTATTCATCCAAGAAGGACCAAATAACCACAAATACAAAGATGCACTTAAGTCCAAGGTCCGATCCGAAATACTGTCTGTGTAAAGTTTCCCATATTCGGCGTGTCCATGTGGGTTTCCTTCTGTCTTTCTTTTCATTCATTGCACTTTTAAGGAAAAGAGGAAACGCTGATTATCCCAGATTGATTTATCTCTGGTGGTATAGCACCTGTTCAATTCAATTCATTTTTATTAGTATAGTATTTGTAACAATAAAAATAATCTCTTTACAGAGATAACGAGGTTATAAAGCTGTATAAGGAATGTATAAGTTTATGGCTTACGAGTTTGTTCCTTATCATTTCAAGTTCATTTCTAGAACATATGCTCAAAACCAAAACATTCCCTTCAGCTATTTCACCACAGAAATCGCGCTAAAGCAGAAGTCACCTTGTTGAGTGTTCTATTCCCATTTCACTTTCTCGTCCTGTGCACTGAACAGCCTGAGAAGACCCGAATAGCCGCCATGTTCCTGATGGCCATTGCTGATTTAAACAATCAAACAGGGGTTAATTAGCACCAATAATGCCGGTCACAAACGCACTGACTCAACCATGATGACCATAACGCCGACCCGTGATCAGGGTTTCACCTTTGAACCTGGGCTTTCATTAAGAAAAGCTCCGTACTCGACTCTTTAGCAGACAAGACTAACAGATTTGGTGCGATTTCGATGTGCAATAATAGAAGGTCACTCACTACACTATTTGGGTGGACAAAAATAAGAAACTACCACTACAGTCATAAAGCAACACCCAAATATCACATAAAAACAGACGTGCTGTGCGAAGAGTTGAAAAACAAGCATCGGCGTGTAATATTCACCCTTCAGAAACTGAGACGACTGCCTCGGATACAAGCACAGATCACGGATTGTTGATTTCCAAAACATCCGAGAGGTGCGCGAGGGCTTCAACCTACCGGATCATATGACTCTCGCATTAGTGGTGAAGTGTGATGTGTGATAAAAGTCTGGCCTGGATGATAATTAACCATCGGAGACGGTTTAGAATTGAACTCGACAATAAAACTTGACAAAATATTAACTCGTTTTTTTCACTCAAAAAAAAAATTCATCAAATTAGAAAGAAAGTTTTGTCCCAGTATATTATTTTAATAGTACTACAAATAGTACTAGCCATATTATTCCAAATCAAGTCACAATTAAGCAGTGTAAAAAATCTAATTTACATGCTAGGTTTTGTACTAGTACATAGGCAGATTAATAACGCAAACAAACTGTACCAGCAACAAACCCTCACCATGAGCACCAACGATCAGGGCCACTGGGTATAAATTAATACATGTGATCACTGCTGGGTTTTTCTTACAATTTTGTGCATCATACTGTAAATGGAAACTCTGTGCGTGAATGGGAAACAGAAAAACCTCAGACCACACTCACAGTAGGATTGCTCTCAGCATTTATTCGAGCCAATCATTTGGATTTGTATCTTCACAAGTATTTATTTGCAAATTTGGTCCCAGGAGACTTTTTCTAGTGTGAATGTAGTGTAAATGAAGCACATCATCTCCAGATTCTGAAAGCCGCCGTGGCACAAATCGCTGCCCTACGTGCCTCGGTCAAGAGCAATCAATAGGAAAATGTAAAAACGATGAAACGTTCACGTTTGCATTCAGTCCCGGCTTGCACTCAGTACACAATGCTGATCCACTGTACGACCAGGACATGCATGTGTGCTTCCTGCTGCCCGATATGATGTCAGTTCCAGTACTGCTGTGGTTCTTCCTCATGAACTACCTCAGCAATCTCGACCCATCATCTGTGGATGGTAGCTAAAGAGCTGCACTTTACTAAAGGAGCTAAATCTCACCCACAAACTGGAGATTTGCACGTACAGAACTGCTGCTGTAATCCTAATCACTACAACAGCCAGCCTTTCAACACATTCAGCACCATTTGACATTACAGCTATAGAAAAGTAAGCAGTTCTAATCTCATGTTCAGGTGACACCCAGAACAGAATGGCTTTCTCTTTGTTCTCATGGTTTCTTCTTCATGTCATGTCATATCAGGCAGTTGTTCCTCACCATTGTTATCTCCGACACAGGTACTAAACATGTTTGAGTTTCTTTTTTAAAACATAAATATGCAAAAAAAAAAAAAAAACCCTTATTTAACCTCCACAACCCTGTAATTTACAAACAATAAGAAATCAAAAGCATGCCATATAATAATATAACTGCAGTCATGTGCCTTTCGTTATTTAGCAGACGAAAACAAGGCTGCATGCAAGTTTTTAAAAACGAGGAGGCAAAAGTGGGCATGGAAAACAGATATCTGTTTTTTTTTCGAGATGGACAGGATTCGATACATTTTCAGGACTTGGAAAGCAGTACTCGAGGTCACATATTAAGGAAAACTCCACTAGAACGATTTGCAGATCAGCTGTAATGATTAACAAGTACCCAAGATTTTGTTCATAATGAAACTGAAGGTTACACTTCAGTGAGACGTCAGTGATGTGCGGTTAACGCTACTGAGCGACAAGCTGCTGATTGTGCACTGATGCAGCAGCACTTTACTGCTTTATTCCCTCCAGCTTCTTCTTCATTTCAAACTTTCAGAGCTACAACTTTAATGCCAAATCAGCCATCAACACTACTGCTTTTATCACCTCATAGATCACTAACCAGCCGAGTCAGGCCTCAGCACAACCGCACTGCAAAGTCTGGTTGCAAGGTGCATGCAAATGTACTACGTTTGATTTCCCATTGACTCGTGTGTGTGTGTGTGTGTGTGTGTGTGTGTGTGTGTGTGTGTGTGTGTGTGTGTGAGATAAAGAAAGGAATAGCAAGCAGGTCATGTTTTTAGGAGCGATCTTTAAAATCGGACTCATATATGACAGTATGATAGAGGTTGTGTGCCACCCAGTTGTACAGTTGTGACAGGAATGAAAAATAAAGTAGATCAAATGAGCAGCAGAATCATATGAAAGGTTCAGTATGAAATGTTTTTCAGGGCAGATTTTGCTCTAAGGCATTAGACTTTGAGAAAGTGGTAGATGCCCCCCTGTGTGCCACCCCTGCTGCTGCCACCCCTGCTGCTGCCACGCCTATGACCAGCAGCTGCAACTACAGATAAACGAATGCAACCCAAATGTGGCTGATGTGATAAAAGGGAAATGGCACTTTTTGGGGCACCGTGTGGCACGATGTGTCCTTGGCAAGCGCTGTGAACTGTCCTCCAAGCTGTCCAACACTAAAGCACTACCGCTTCAGGAGATCAACAGAGTCCACGTTGTCCTTATTTATGTCTACAACTTATATAGTCCCCGGAACTACATTTCTCCAAATCATCTCTTTACTGGAGCCAGCTTATTTTTTCCAGCTAGCTACATGTCTGCCACACACACACAAAACACACACACACACACACACACACACACACACACACACACACACACACACTCAGCAGGATGTCTGCGTGGAAGGACACGGAGCTGTTGTTAGATGCACATACGCGAGCACATACGGGTTTAGACGCGGAGCCTTGTATTTGTGTTGTGGTTCAGGAGGAGGGCGGAACCCCGTCCAAACAGGCCGAGGAGGCCTTCCACCCAAACAGCCTGCTCATTCACTCACCTGACACGGCTCCTTCTCACCAGAGACTGGCCCTGTTCAATTCTTTCGACGGTTATGTCCGAAAATAAGCAAACGGCACCAAAGCGGCAGGAAGAAAAGAGAGGTTGCAGAGGAGAGCGGCGCTACGAAGCCATCGCTCAGCTATCTATCTCTACCGACTGCTAGAGAGCGGGGCAGTGACGTCATCACGCCCCGACGTACTCCGAGGTGCTGCCGACGTAACGACGTACGCGTACGCGACATACGTTGTAAACAAACGAGCGTGGCGCGCGTGCGTGTGCCGATGGGACTGTTTGGAGTTTGCTTTCTCCAAAGCTGGTGTTTGACTGACGGTCGTCAATCGCGTAATAATCAAAATAGCAGGGAATTGGCAGGGAGATCAGCGAGTTGCTGGATATTTAAAATGCAATAATACAGCAATCATCATTAATATGTATTTATTTGAAACGTTTATACGTGTGTGTGTGTTTATATGTGCAGCATATATATTTTTTTAACGTTGCAACATTTTGCAGGGCTTAGTTGTGAAAATGTTTGTTTATACTCCCATCTAGTGGCGACAGTAATGATTTCAACCTTTTCTTCTTCTTTTTTCGGCTTCTCCCGTTAGGGGTCGCCACAGCGAATCAGTCGTCGCCATAGCCCCTGTCCTCTACATCTGCCTCTTTTAAACCAACTACCTGCATGTCTTCCCTCACCACAACCATAAACCTCCTCCTTGGCCTTCCTCTTTTCCTCCTTCCTGCCGGGTCCATCCTGAGCATTCTTCTACCAACATACCTCATGTCCCTCCTCTTCTACCAATATACCCAATGTCCAAATCTTAATCGTGCCTGCCGCACTTTGTCTCCAAAATGTCTGACATGCACGGTCCCTCTATTAGACTTGTCTCTAATCCATACAACATCGCAGGTCTCACCACAGTCCTATAAGCTTCCCCTTTCACTCTTGCAGATACTCTTCAATCACAAATCACTCTTGTCACTCTTCTCCACCCACTTCACTCTGCCTGCACTCTTTTCTTCACTTCTCTAACACACTCTATTACTTTGCACTGTTGACCCCAGGTACCTGAACTCCTCCACCTTCTCCACCTCTTCTCCCTGCAACCACATCACTCCACTCCCCTCCCTCTCATTCACACACCTGTACTCTCTTACTCCTACTGACTTTCATTCCCCTTCTCTCTAGCATAACTCCACCTCTCTAGGCTCTTCCTCAACCTGATCACTACTCTCATCACAAATAACAATATCATCCACAAACATCATAGTCCACAGACTCCTGTCTGACCTCGTCCGTCAACCTGTCCATCACCACTGAAAACAGGAAAGGGCTCAGAGTCGATCCTTGATGGAATCCCACCTCAACCTTAAACCAGTCTGTCGTTCCTACTGCACACTTCACTGCTGTCACACTGTCCTCATACATGTCCTGCACCACCCTCACATACTCTCTGACACACATGACTTATGTCTCATACAGTACCACAGCTCCTCTCTCTGCACCCTGTCGTACGCTTTCTCTAAATCCACAAACACACAATGCAACTCCTTCTGACCTCCTCTATATTTCTCCATGCAATTCTCAATGCAAATATTGCATCTGTGGTGCTCTTCCTTAGCATGAAACTGTTGCTTACAGATGGTCACCTTTTTCCTCAGCCTGGCTTCCACTACTCTTTCCCATAACTTCATGGTGTGACTAATCAACTTAATTCCCCTGTAGTTACTGCAGGTCTGCACATCTCCCTTATTCTTAAAAAACAGTAAACAATCTGGTTAAAAACTCCACTGCCATCTCTCCTGAACAGCTCTATGCTTTTACTGGTATTTCATGTGGTCCTTCCGACTTTCCACTCTTCATCCTCTTAATCGCTGCTTTCACTTCCTCCTTACAAATCCTATCCACTTCCTGCTTCACCTTCTCCACACCATCCAACCTTCCCTCTCTCTCATTTACCTCATTCATCAGCTGCTCAAAATACTACTGAAAATGTGTTGACTAGTGAGGAGAGTGTGTTGAGAAGATGGAGATCTTCTCAACACACTCTCCTCACTAGTCAACACATTTCCATCTCTATCCTTTATTGCTTTAACTTGTAGCACATCCTTCCAGCTCGGTCCCTCTGCCTGGCCAATTTGTACAAATCCTTTTCTCTTTCCTTAGTGTCCAACTTCTCATACAGTATTTGCCCAATCATCCAGCACCTCTTCACCACCACCAAGCTCCTGTCTGACCTCTTCCCTGAACCTCACACTACAGTCTTCCACCTTCAGTTTCCACCATCTTATTCTTCTTTCAGTCTTCACTCTCCTCCTCTTCTTCTTCACCTCCAAAACTATCCTACAGAACACCATCCGATGCTGTCTAGCTACTCTGTCCCCTGCCAACACCTTACAGTCTCCAATCTCCTTCAGGTTTTATCTCCTACATAAAATATAGTCCACCTGTGTGCACCCTTTCTCCACTCTTATACGTCACCCTATGATCTTTCTTCTTCTTTTAAAAATAAGTGTTCACCACAGCCATTTTCATTCTTTTGCAAAAACTACCATCATCTATTCTTCTACATTACTCTCCTTAAGACCATACATACCTACCACCTCCTCATCACCTCTTTTCTCTTCACCTACATGCCCATTAAAGTCTGCCCCAATCATCTAAGGGAGTTTTTCCTTGCCACAGTTGCCATGGCTGCTCATCAGGGTTAAATGCAAATCATTCACCTTAACTCTTAAAATTCTGTAAAGCTGCTTTGAGACAATGTCTGTTGTGAAAAGTGCTATAGAAATAAACTTGACTTGACTTGACTAGTCTTTCTTTTCTAAGTCTGGTTTGTGATGCACATATTTAATTTGGCACATGTATTAGCTGGATGCCCTTCCTAACGCAACCCTCCACATTTATTAGGGCTTAATGTGGGACAAGCAATAAGAGTGACAAGCAATAAGAGGGACAAGCAATAAGAGTGCACCAAGCTAAGATTAATTTGAAAAATAGAACTCAACAAATACTAAGCACATTAGTCAAATATGTACATACATCATATTAATACAACTCCATCATATTAATACAACTTCTGAAAGCTTTTGATTCCTAACGTTACACCCTCATGAGACAAACCAGTTCTAAAGTGTGCTAATCAGAACTTTTCTTTATTTTCTAAAAAAAAGAAAAAGCACTTATATTTGAGGTCAAATCTACGATAATTCACTACTTAATAAATCTGCAGAAAACATTGTGACACATCACAGAGCCCACTTTGAGAGTCACTCAGTTAATCAGGTTTCCACATGATTAATACAGTAAGTAATATAAACTTCACAGTGCTGAATTTATTCTTTCAACTGGACACAAATGAACGCTTAGAGTGAAACACAGTCTGTTTCAAACAAATGCGTTCAATTTAAGAATCTTTTTTGAGCATCAGTAAGATTTGTGGTGGAGATCCTGTTTCTGTATTTATGCATTCTGCCTTCATTTCAGCATTTTAATAAGTGCTCATTAATAGAAAAAAAAAATGAAAGACAGAATAAGTTTTAACAGAAAACTACAAACCTCTCTTGGTAGTATTGCAAAATGCATGTATGAAATTGTTTTAGTGCTGGAAAGAAACCATTGGTGTGACTGGAACTGAGTAAATATTAGCTTTCCTGATAACAGAAAACAAAGCACAGGGAATAACTAGTAACCTAATACAGCATTTCACTATAAAACTTAAGACCGCTTTATAGAGTACTGGTTCTATTAGTCTCTAACGTGCAACAGCTTTGTGTTGCATGCTGTGGTATGGTATGTGATGCAATGAGGCACTGAAAGTAAAAATGGCTTAAAAGTCATAAATGGATTTGAAATATTTGGTTTGAGATTGGGTAAAATTTTAGTCCTCGAAACTGATTCTCAAGACTAATAAACAGAATTGGTTCCAAACTTTACACTCCAGTCTGAAAAACTGAACACAAAAATTGAGAGACTACAGTCAAAAATAATAAAGTGCATGTTGTTGTTTGTAAAAGGCCTGTAACCACATATATTTTTGTATAGAAAAACATCACTAATCAGATGGTGCAATTTCATAATCAGTATATCCCAGTATTCAGCATTTTTTCTTACATTTAGTATTCAATCCTCTTACAATTTGCCAGTTATCAAATAATCATTTATAGTTCCATAGAAAATCTAGGTCAGGGGTCACCAACCTTTTTGAAACTGAGAGCTACTTTTTGGGTACCGCTTAATGTGATACACACAGTTATCATTTCAATCTGAAATAACAAATTTGCTAAATTTACCTTTTTATTTATATTATTATTAATAATTAATGACATTCATCTATGTGAAGACACTGATCATGTTAATGAGTTCCCATAATATTTATCAACAATGATTTAACAAAATAGCAAACAGCTATTTTTGGAAAAGGCCCACGGGCTACTCATGTAATCCTTGTGGGCTACCTGGTGCCTGCAGGCACCACGTTGGTGACCCCTGATCTAGGTCCTGAAGGAATCATTAAGGGAATGTTTTCACTCCCTCACCAGCCTCTCTCTCTCTTTTTTTTTTTTTCTTGAAGGAAAAAATATGCAGAAACAAGAAAGTTTTGTGTTCTATAAGGGGAAAATCCTGCTGACTGTTTAAAGTACTGATACTGAACACCACAAACAACTATACATTTTAAATAAACATTCACTTACAGAAAACTTTACCGTATAAAATTGTTTTTTATTTCTTACATAATACAACGTTATTTTATACATGGTGGATGTTTTGCATAGGGTATTAATGTGTTATTTTTTTAAAAAACATATAGTTTTAATAATTTATAAATTGTAAAATATTATATCAATAAATCAATATATCAATATAATAATAATAATAATAATAATAATAATAATAATAATAATAATAATAATAATAATAATAAACCTGTGATTTGAACTACTGCACTGGCTGTTATAGAAATAAACACTTTGTGACGATCACAGTTGCTAATAACTATATTTTTCTAGATGCCCTGTTTTCATTTGTTTGTTTTGTGATTGACAGGTGCAGCAGCCAATCGTTGTTCAGGGAGGCGTCAGTGGAATTTCAAACTTCAGGAAAACGGAAAGAAGGGGAAAAAGTTTCCGACGCGCCGGTAACAATCTGTCAGTCAGTTGTAGCCTTCCGTCGGCGAGAGGAGCTGCTGCTGGGTGGGGATGCATGAGCGAGAGTTTCCATTGTGCTCGTAGGGTTTTATTTAAATATACAATTTACAAAAGCTTAATCGACATGTTTGGTGCGACGTTGGTTGGTTAGGTTTCTCACTGTTAGTGAATCTGTTCGGTTCAGTCTCAAACTAGAACCTGCTTCACCTGACGCTTTTTTTTCTTTAAATCCAAATGGCGGGTGTGACACTTCAGGTAGGAATCATTAACCTGATTTGTGTGTGTGTGTGTGTGTGTGTGTGTGTGTGTGTGTGTGTGTGTGTGTTCATATAAGTATTAACGTTGACTAGCATGCTGGGCAGAGTTTGTTTACCAACTTCAGGGTCAAACTCTAATACACCATATTTCCATTATTACATTGATAAATAATAAATCTAAAAGTTAGACAAATATTATGCATTCATTTTGACGAGTATTTATTCCTTTATTAGAAATAATCAGTTAAAGCAAATCTGAAATCAGTTGTAATCTCATGGTGTGTTATATTTGTGTAATGTGACCTGTTGTTGTTGTTGTTTTTTTTATTTGTTTTTTTTTGACATAATAATATATAGATTGAATATCATAAAATATGTTTTTCTTTGGCCCAGGATTGCACCTGGAACCTGGACTGAATTTATTACAGTTTATATATTTATAAATATGAAAAATGAAGAGCAGTAATGGGAAATGGATTAAACCTTTTTTTCCCCAGTCATTTTGGTCAGATTTATGAGGACTTGGTGCACACACAGTGAATGTGATCATATGATTATATGATACACTGTTTTATATCAAACACTGTCCTTCTTTTTATGCTGACTGTATTCTTACAGTAGTTATTTCATGGCTTGTTGTATTTATCATGTACTAGTCATTATTGAGGGCTTCTGAGTTTCAGGTTCAGCAGGTTTAACCAGCACTGGCTTCCTCTTGTGCAGATTGTTCTTGCTTTCTAACCTTCTCCCTTGAGTCAGATGGACTCCATGTTCAACCTGGGCTTGGTTTCTATTAACCGTCTATCTCTTAATAGTGTTTAAACCCATTAAAGCAATAATTTATTATACAAAAATATAATAAAAAATCCATCTTTCTGCTCCATTTACTCTCATGATTGCTATTTTATGTGTTGTGGTTTGAGAAATAGTTAAATTCAATTAATTAATTAAATCAGGTTTATTATTTTTTTATGACATTCACCTTATTAGTATACATTATGATTTCTTGGGCGCCTTTAATACACTTCGGTTGTGTCTAGCGTATAAACGTCAGTGTGTTCTTACAGTGACTGAGTGTAGTGAAGCATTGCAAGGATTCCACCCATGTCTTTGGGGAACACTGTGTATTCTGTACTATAGTAATGTTCAGTGATATGAAAATTGTTATAAATGATCTCACACTACGTTGTCATTGAGTGATATTGCTGTTAGTCTTTTGCAAAATTGACTAATTGAGTTACAAGTCTATCAACCTGCCTATCAGCTGTTCAACAAATGCTTATCTTCGGTAAGTTCTCGTGCACCATGCGTGAAGTCCACAGACTTATTATGCACCAAAAAAACTGCCACAAGCACAAATAGATGCACAGTGGCAAATAATTAACTGTTCCCAATTAATATTTTTCTATTAATAGTTTCAAAAAAGGAATATCAGCAGTTAATGACCAGGTTGTTGGCATCAAGATTTGTATATAAAATTTGTTTAGTTTGAATGTACCGTAATTCCCGGGCTATAAAGCGCACCCATATATAAGCCGCACCCACTGAATTTTACAAATATTATTATTTTTAACATAAATAAGCCGCACCTGTCTATAAGCCTACAAGTCTACACTAATTTACACAGGCTTTAACGAAAGACACGTTACACACGGTGTACCGGGTGAATTCGTTTGCGCCTTCGTTTGGGAGCATAGCGGTATTTTGGAAAAAGACCGGCACACCATTTTTCCGGTATTACTGCGTGTGTGGAGACCGAGGAATATGTCCTTATTGTTTTCTGATGCTCATTTTTCTGAGTTTCTTTGACTAATCCGTAAAGCTGTTGCCAAGAAAAATAAAAAAGAACGAATTTTAGAAAGCTGTCTGTGCTTATATGATTTCTGTATGAACTGGAGTTAGTGAGCTCTCCCATCACCCAGACTCAACGCGCTACAGCAGCTTGTACCTAAACAGTAGCCTACCAAGAAAGTCATTGTTCATTGTCTTCCTCCTTCCTTTCACAACTATTTCTCTCGAGAGTTTTTGGCATCGCCGTGCGTTTTAAAAAAACGTTTTTTTTCTCCCGATGCCGTGCAGCTCAGAACACAGGTGAGGTGCGTTTTTTTTTCGTTTCCGTTCGGAAATTTAATTGGTCTATTGTTATGTCGCTTAGTTTTTTGGTATGAGGTTTGTGAAACCAGGAAAAAGCCGCTTCGTTGTTTAAGACGCGGGGTTCAAAACGTAGGAAAAAAGAATCGCCTTATAGTTAAAAAAATATGGTACTTTGTGTTAGCAGAAATCTTGATTTGAAGCAGAAAATCGAATAAATATCCTTCAGTTAAAATAATTGTATGGCAGTTAGTGAGAGAGAAAAAGGACATGTTGGTCCACTGAGGAATACAAACCAGCATGATATTATAATAATTTCCATTTTCACGCATGTACATGGAGGTGTGTTTGAATGTTAGAAGACGGTCAGCAGTTAGCATTGATCGTAGGCTTTATCTGTGACTGCCCTAAGATTACTTGACTTAGAACTCTAGGACAAAAAGCGTATTCAGCATGTCTGAAATATTCAGTGTCAACGATTTTGCTTTGTAACACCATTTTATAGGGTGGCTGCTTGCGGGGTTTGCCAGAGGGTGACTTGCTTGACCCAGTGTTCCAGCAGCGACTAGAAGATGCCCGTGCCCTGCTCAGGCAAGAGATACAACGAGAGCTGAAGATTAAGGAGGCAGCAGAGCGGCTGCGGCGTGCCGTCACCAACAAAAAGAGTGCAGCTGATGTGGAGGGTCAATTACGTGCTTCCACTCGCAAACTGGAGCAGCTTCACTGGGAGCTTCAGGAGCTAAATGCACGAGCTATGGCTACAGAGAGAGAGACCCCCGCAGGTGAGATGATGAGTATGATATTGGATTTTTTAAAGACTTAAAGGAGGAGCCAGTGTTGCGAATAACCAACCTCCATTTTCGAAGGACAGTTCAAGGACAGTGTGCTGGTACTGGTTTTTAAGAATAAGGGAAATGTGCAGACCTGGAGTAACTACAGGGGAATAAAGTTGATCAGTCACACCATGAAATTATGCGAAAGAGTAGTGGAAGCCAGGCTGAGAGAAGAGGTGACCATCTGTGAGCAACAGTATGGTTTCATGCTAAAGAAGAGCACCACAGACCCATTAATTGCTTTGAGAATGTTGATGGAGAAGTATAGAGAAGGTCAGAAGGAGTTGCATTGTGTGTTTGTGGATTTAGAGAAAGTGTACGAAAGTGCCAAGAGAGGAGTTGTGGTACTGTATAAATAAGTCATGTGTGTCAGAGAAGTATGTGAGGGTGGTGCAGGACATGTATGAGGACAGTGTGACAGCAGGTGGAGTTGGGATTGCATCAAGGATTGACTCTGAGCCCTTTTCTGTTTACAGTGGTGATGGACAGGTTGACGGACGAGGTCAGGAATCTTTGTAGACTATGATGTTTGTGGATGATATTTGTGCTGAGAATAGGGATCAGGTTGAGAAGAGCTTGGAGAGGTGAAGGTATGTGGTGGAGCGAAGGGTAATGAAAGTCAGTAGGAGTAAAATTGAGTATGACTTTACTGAATTGTTTCCTGTTGTTATACAATTAGCTGGAATATTTCTGGTTGATATACTGAGCCTATTTATTAAACACCACCACTTGAGGAATCGGAATAAACATCGGACAGTCAGTGCTGAATACTGGTTAGTGTGACCCAATTTCCGCTGCTTGAAATTTCATATGTCTCAGAACCAAACAACTGATTGAGCTAATGTCTGTCCTGTTGTTGTTTAAATTACTTATCTGTACCCACCCCAGGGATAACAAAAGCAATACTCCTTTATTGCATTTATAATTCAGGGGATGTTTTGAATAAAAAGTTATATTGATCTAATCGAATTGTTGGTGTTGCTTAGGGCTCAGTCATTATTAATTTTACGATTAATTGAGAATAGCATTCCTTGGCTGTTTTTCCCCCCCAGATACTGCCATTTCTCCAGACCCATGCCACTGGGAGGACTCCACATCTCCTCTGGGCAGTCGCATTCGCACCCTAAAGAAGCAGCTCAACATGGAGCTGAAGGTGAAGCAAGGAGCTGAGAACATTATCCAGATGTATGCCAGCTGTTCAGTTAAGGTGAGGAGATCCTGCAGCTCTCCTGTTGAAACCATTCAGCAGCACATACTCATTCCTTAGATTATCAACTCTGGGCAAGTGTTAGACATTTGTATATTTTAGTATGTTCATTTTTTCTGATTTGATAGATGTATTTTATGGTCCCAATGGTCCTGGGCCTCGGAAGTTTGACTTGGAGTTTTGAAATCTGAAGAAAATTCATAAGCAATAAAATACCATAATTGGGGGGGGGGCACAATTTGTGTTCTATATTTGGCTGTGGTAGAAAATTGTCTTAATAAAGGGTGATGGCTACAATAAGGTTTTCATGGGTTACCATGGCAACAAAAGTTTATTCTACCATTTTAAATAAGATTGTGGCTGTGGCAACTATTTTTGGACCACCGTTTTTTCAATTTCTATTCAACACAGTTTTATATTTAAAATCTTTATAAAAACATTTTTTTTGTTGTAATCACCCACAATGAATTGCATTGTTTTTTTTGTTTTTTTTTTGTTTGTTTTTGCCTTTTTTTTGGGAAAAGCACTTTGCATGCAAATATAAGCATTCTGTTCATTTACCATAACTGGCTGGACCAGGCCTGTAAGTTTTGGCCTTGTTCCTGAAAACCTACTACTTCAAATTTTGATTGCTGTAAGTCTCCTCCTGCTCTATTTCTTAAAAGGTTTTCTACATACCTTCCTTTAAACTAATGACCTCTAGTATACCAGAGATTGTGCTTTGCCATTCCTGACTCCCTTTTTTCCTGCTGTTGCTACTGCTGCCTTCTTAGTACTAAATGTCCTAGCAGGCTCTGATTTATGCCTCCACTGCCATCCTGGAAGCATGCAGCACTGAGTTCTGAGCCTCTGTCTCGCTTTCTTTCTTACACACGCACACCTTTAACACGTAGCTCCTGTCCTGGGCCTGGCGACAGCATCGGGCCATGTGACTCCGAACCAACCAATGCTGTAGCTCTCGAGTGTGGGCTAGCCAAGCTGAAGAGAACAGCAGTAGCACCAGCATACTGCTTTATAACTCCAGAGAAGAGAGTGAGAGGGGTGGGAGTGAGAAGAGAAGGAGTGAGGGACATCGCTTAATAGAACAGGCAGTTTGAATGAGGAAGGGAGGGAGGGAGGAATAGAAAGAGAGGCAGTAAGATGCAAGGACACTAAACAATAAGAAGAAGGTGAGGGATGGCTTTTAAAGCAGTGATGTCGGATAAGATGAGAATTTAGCACCTTGGCTCCAGGCACAAATAAGCCCAACAGCATGATTGGGTTCGACTAGGGGTGATAGAAGGACCCCACCAGCAGGAGAGAACATCTGATGGGGAGAGTGAAGGAAAAAGGAGATGCCATTCAGCAGTCTCAAAGTCCACCAAAGATGACTGATGAGCTGTTAAACTGCCTAGAAAGGGGGAGAGCGCTATGGACGGTAGTGGTGTTTTGTATTTTTTTATGCAGTGTTTACATGCCTGTCAGTTTGGACCTGCTTTATTTATTTATTTATTTACATTACACATGTAAAAAAAAAAAATGTGTTGAACTTTTCACCAAAATTTAAATGTTCTTGTATATTTTTGTATTATTTTGTGTCTATTCTGACCTCCAGACAAATGTTTTACCTCCTGCATGAAATACAATTGCAATCTCTTCCATTCCATTCATTCCAGAAATGCACGTAAAATTGCTGAAAAGGCACCGAAGGACATGCACCATCCATCTCATATTTCAAAACATAGCTTTATTTGCTCGAGGCTTTGGATTACAGCTAATGAAGGCACCGTCCCGAGCCAAAAAGACGAATGTTGCATTCGTTGTTTGATCATTGTTTACATTGGCTTTGCCTAAAGCTGCATTTTGTAATAGTTCAAACACTGCCCTCTATATATAATGCATTCCGAACAGTGCATGCGTGTCATTTGAGCTGGGATTTTCACATTATTTGTTCACTTTCAATTGGTTTTGTCTGCAAATTGCCCTTTCTGACCTTTCTCATTTCGTTTCATTATGTTATTGAAATGTGTTTATTGTTAATTATCATGGCTAATGAAACTTTGCTGTCAGAGTTGTTAGTAACACATGTGGTTGGGTTTTTTAGATACCTGGTTGTCTGTATGAATAGAATCGAATAGAATAAAATAGCCTTTATATATCACAAATACATTACAGCACAGTGAAATTTTGTTCTTCGCATATCCCAGCTTGCTCAGAGCGCAGGGTCGGCAATGATACAGTGCCCCTGGAGCACAGAGGGTTAAGGGCCTTGCTTAAGGGCCCAAGAGTGGCAGCTTGGCGATACCGGGGCTTGAACCCCAGACCATCCGATCAGTAATCCAGCGCCTTAACCACTCGAACTACCACTCCCCCCACTGGAATTACAATCATAGAAAGTAATAGGAAGCTATAAAAGGTCACAGCAGAGCTACTGTTCTGTTTCTCATCATATTTCGGGAGAAAACATCATTCTAAGTTTTTTTTTTCTCCTGTTTAGGCTTTCTTTTTTTACTTCTGCTTCTTCTTTCTCGCTCTTTCTTTCTCTCACCCCCTGTTTACTGATTGATCTTCGTCCATGTCCATCTCCCTCTCCCTCTTCTACTTTCCAGTGGCTTTATCTTCCTTTTACTTAACTGCCATTCTCTCACTTCAGGACCGAAAGATGCTGTCCACAGCCCAGCAGATGCTGCAGGATAGTAGGACCAAAATCGAGCTGCTGCGCATGCAAATTGTTAAAGTGGCTCAGGCCAGAGATGGTGAACGAGAAGCCTCAGAAACAGTTGGTGAGCACAGACCGTCCATTACCTTACAGGTTTATACTCTCAAAGTTTTTTTGCCCAATTTTAAATCAAAGACACATCTCACAAAATGTAAAAGAAATCTTTATACTGGTCAAAGTACTGATTTGCTCAGGTTATGAAATAATACATTATTATCAACAGCTTACCAAGTCTCAAGCAGCTATTTCTGTGTTTATGTTTACTCCATTTTCTGCATGAGCCTGCATCACGCTGCTCAGTCGTGTAAGCAGAACATAGTAATTTTCTTTAATCACAGGTCTCCTCTGAGAGCATCTTTCATTGTATAATCTGACATGGTGAACACTTGTTTCACACAGTCTGGTATGGAATTGAGAGAAATATATATATTTTTTTGACTCGTTTTTGTAGACTTATTTGAAGAAAAAAAAAAGAAAGAGAAAACAACGGCCTTTGCATTTTCAGGGCGGCCTTCTGAGACCATCAGCCCCCTGGAGCTGAGGATGGAAGAGCTTCGGCATCACCTAAGGATCGAGGCTGCAGTGGCCGAAGGGGCCAAAAACGTGGTGAGGCAGCTTGGAGGCCGTCGCGTTCAAGACCGCCGTGCACTGGCTGAGGTTTGACCTTTTTAAAAAAAATTGAAGGTCTTTTATTTGTTTGGCTAAGCAAATTTAAGGTTCCTGCATGCAGTTATGTTTACATATGCAGTTGGAATGCTGGGCACAAAAAGCTCTGTGTGGTTGTGTATTCATCACGTCCAGTATTCTGTACTCTGTTTATTTTTCTGTTTCACTTTATATAGTATTAGCATAGGTACGTAGCATGATGTTTGTAGGACTTTGATTAAGAGCTACTTTTTCTAATCCCTGACATATTTACTTTCTAGAATTATTAGCCTTAGACACATGACCTTGCAATCATCATTCACATCTTACTTTAGTTTTTACTATAGTTGATTCTGCCACATGCTAAACATTTTATGAATAAAATAATTGTATTACACAAATTAAAATGGGGGGAACAGTCATGCATCGTTCCAATATATTATCCTTTAAATAATTGTGTAAATGTATTCCATTTATTTACATATGTATTTATAATTTATTTAAGTGAGAGATTTTTTTTTAGGGTACGACTGTAATTTGCTCTTTTTTCTGCCCAATTTTTCTTTTTGGAGTCTCTAATGCATTGTCATTTAAAAATGTGTTCAGGCTCAAGCTAGTCTCCAGGAGTCCTCCCAGAAGCTGGATCTTCTGCGTCTGTCTCTGGAGCGAAGGCTTATGGAGCTACCTGCAGATCACCCCAAACGAGCTGACATTAAAGAGGAGCTGACTGTGGGGGCCTCGCCCATCCTGGGCCTGCAGAGAGACCGCCATCACTCCTCGTCTGCCTCCTCATCCTCGTTCTTTAAACCTGCCAGTCTTACAGGTATCGTTTTTTATCTTCACCAAGTTCTCGGCTTTACCTTTGATGACCCTTCTCACCACAGACAGGCAACGTTACATGGTTAGAATAGAATAGAATAGCCTTTATGTGTCATATATACATTGGAATTGTTTTATTCGGTCAGAGCGCAGGGTTGGCCATGATACAGCGCCCCTAGAGCAAAGAGGGTTAAGGGCCTTGCTCAAGGGCCCAAGAGTAGCAATGTGTAGATTTCACAGAAGCTCTTGCGTAATTAATTTCTAAACCGTCTAAAAAATGTTACCGCATCACACAGTTATACAGAACGGTCACATCTGTACAAAGTAAGAGTTTAGGATTCCTCTTATTTGAGCATTATTGTTTGAGTTTTGATTTCAGAATTTTTTTTTATTTATATAAACACAAGCAATATCTTACAATTCATTGCAGATGCAGTAATGATTGACTTTGTGTGACTGCATTTGCTGAGCATGGTTTATGTGTGTTTGTGTAGGTCGGCTGGAAGTCAGATTAATGGGCTGTCAGGATCTGTTGGAATCCGTGCCAGGCCGCTGTCGCGTGGCCTGTGCTTCCTCCTCCCCCAGCAGCCCCTCAGAAGCCAAGTCCCTCAGAATGAGGACCGGCCTGTCTACACGTAGCACCAATGGCAAGATGACCAAAACCGACGAACTTTGCAGTAGGTCTCATTATCATACTGATGAAACCACTTCAAGGCATAACCAGATTTTAACCTCTTTAATCCGATTAATTTTCTGTGGCCGTATTGAGTTGAATTTAGTGCATTTGTTGTTTGAATTGGGGAAAATGTAGTGTGTGTTTTCACCACAGCGGAAATCAGTGCAGTTTTGAAGGTGGATAACCGAATGGTGGGTCGCACACACTGGCGGCCTGTGGGCAAGGAAGCCTGGGACCAAAGCTTCACCATCGAACTGGAGAGGGTTTGTGAAACAAATGATGCATTTGATATTTATTTGCTTGTTTAGGGAATTGATGCATTGGACGTGAAGTCTGCCAGCTTTGTCTTAAATTCAGACCAGGAATTGTTTATTATTTGTTATTACCCTATGCATACCCATTGTCTTTTCTGTTTCATAATAGAAATTCAAACTAATAGTTCTAATCATTTTTGGAACGAAAAAGAATGCAATTTTCAGGGAAGGAGAGACAAAATGCTCTTATATGCCTTTGAAGTCAGCAGTTTCCTCAAGTATTGATTTGTGTGCCGTAGATGAATCAGAAATGGTGTGTGTGTGTGTGTGTGTGTGCGCGTACACGCGTGCGCGTGTGTGTGTGTGTGTGTATATAATATATAAATATAAATATATAATTCTATAATTATATACACACACTCACATTGGAGATCAAAATTAGAGAACAATTTATAAACAATTGAACAATTCTGAAATAATGTCATCTTCACTGCTCAACAGTTGAAGGAGTGCTAGCAGAACACCTTTTCCCCAAAATATCTAAGGCATTTCCAAAAAAAAAAAAAAACATTATTTTTCCAGAAAACACACTGATCAAAATTAAAGAACACTTTCAGATACCTCCCAGTTATTGGTGTTAATCTGGCACCTGGTGCTAATTTCCTTGATTATCTGTCAACCCCTATTCAACTGGCAGCTTAACTTCCAGTTTCACTGACTCTGCAAGATGGTGGGCCGTTCTAAAGTGACTGAAAGCCTCCGGCAGCAGGTTGTCCAGATGAAGGCCAAAGGGATGACCCTCTCACCCATAGCAAGAAAGTTGGTCGTTCCAAATCTGTGATTTCAAGAATATTGAATCTTTACAACATCACACACTCATTCAAGTCCACGAAAAGGCTGGTCATCCATGGAAGACAAATACAAGAGAGGACAGGATACTGCGGAGGATCTCAATGGACAATCGTTTCCACACTGCAGCTGGAATTGCTCACCAGTTCAGCGCTGAACAGGCTAAGGATCTGTCTCGTCATACAGTGACTCGACGTTTAAGAGTATTTGGACTGAAAGCCCACTCTGCAATGACCAAACCTCTCATTCTCAGAAAGAATCAAAAGGCTAGACTAAGCTTTGCTGAGGAGCATGTTGTGTGGACAGAGGAGAACTGGTCCAAAGTTCACTTCAGTGATGAAAGCAACTTTAATTTATTTGGGTCCGATGGGAAACATTATTTTCGGTGACAAACTGGAGAAAGACTGAACCCAAAGTGTGTAAGAAGTCAGTGAAAAGTGGAGGAGGAAGTGTCATGATTTGGGGCATGTTTTCCTGTAGCAGGAGTTGGGCCTCTTATACAGCTACATGGCAGAGTGAATGCAAATGTTTATCAGAACCTTCAACAACAACATATGGGTCCTTCCATGCGTTCATCACCCAATCAGCCCGCAGTGTTCATGCAGGACAATGCTTCATGTCACACAGCAAAATTGGTAAAGCAGTTCCTTCCCAGAGTCCTGATCTCAACCCAATAAAAAAACCTCTGGAAAATCCTTGGCGACAAAGTTATGGCCAAGAAACCCACTACAGTCACCGAACTGTGGAGGAGACTGGAAGAAGAGTGGACCAAAATCACACCAGAGCAGTGTGAGAGACCAGTGCTGTCCTGTGGCCGCAGATGTGCTGAAGTCATTCAGAGCAGAGGCCTGTACACTTCCTACTAATTGCTGACTGTTGTAACCTTTAGAAAATCTTTTTCCATGCTACAGTCATTGTTGTTCTCTAATTCTGATCAGTGTGTTTTCTGCAAAATAATGTTTTTTTTTTTTTGTTTGTTTTTTTTAATGCCTTAGTTATTTTGTGGAAAAGGTGTTCTGGTAGCATGGTATAGACAGGACAAAAACTCCTTCAACTGTTGAGCAGTGAAGATGACATTATTTTAGAATTGTTCAATTGTTTATAAATTGTTTTCTAATTTTAACAAAACCAGCCTGTGCAACTTTTTGAACTGCTGCTCATGGTGCATCACAGGGCAGCAAAACACACTCGGATCAAAGTACCTAATTATCTTCTTTCTCACACACGCCTACGATTGAAGAGATTAATGCCAGCCCTCCCACCTGAAGCACAGGACCAATTTGTCTTGGACTTTCAACAATGAATGGCTGTGGCATCATCAACTTTTAAACTTGTCTCTTCCCAGCGCTTGGGTTGAACATTTTTTTGTTAAGCCACTTAAGATCATCCACAATGTCCAATTCAAATCCTACACCTACTCCCCTCCTGTATCCTAGATTTTAAGCAAAATGCACAATATTCCAAAGTCTTTGGAATATTTGTTACAGGGAAACCACTGAAATAAATAGTGGAGTCCTGAAAACTTCACTATTGATTATTTGTGGTTTTGGTAGTTAACTGTGGTCCTAACATCAATCATAGTCATTATTTTACACTTTTATACTTAATATATGATGTAATCTGTAACTAATGTTCTGTCATCATCGGCATTTGCCCTCTTATATTAACACTAATATTAGCAACTTGCCCACTTTCAGTTTGGGGACCAAGGTCTGTTTCAGGCTGATTTAGTTGTGTCTATGATTAATGAAAACACATTGCAGAATGCAGTGGAATCTTGACAGTGATTCATTTGACACCGTTTTTTCTTATTTTCTGCAGAAGTTTAACATTTATAAGTAAAAACATATATAAATATTGTATATTGTCATCTGATGTGTACATAATGCATTTAAATAACGATTGAATAATTTCCGCAAAACAGTTTTATATTAAGAACCTACATTAATGGAATGTTAAAACCAAACAAAAGGTTAAATGTTCCTGTACGTCTCTGCTTTAATAGTCTCGTGAGCTGGAGATCGGTGTGCATTGGCGGGATTGGAGAGCTTTGTGTGCTGTAAAGTTCCTGCGCCTGGAAGACTTTCTGGACAACCAACGGCATGGCATGTGCCTTTACCTGGAACCACAAGGCACACTGTTCACTGAGGTAGGACACTGAAACTGAACAAACAATAGGGTAATGTTGCATGCTAGTATTTTGCATCGGGGTGGATAAGCCAGTATGCCGGGACATTGAGATTTTGTGTCCAGGATATTAGTTGCAAGTAGATTCACAGACCAGAAGAACTTATCAAATACTACAAAGGAATATTTGGAACCACTATACTTTAACTATGACACGTTTCCAGGTCCCCTGATGCACAACACGCATCCACTGTAGTATGGACTAGTTGTCAGTAGAATAACTGCAGGTTTGTGAGCAAAAAATGAATAATAATAATAAAAATAAAGAAAAAAAAAATGCAGCACAAAGCAGCCCTGCAAGCTCCAAATACACAATAATCCATTCATAATTTTTGTCATTTATTTCATTTTTTTTTTTTTTTACAAATACTTTACATTTTTTTACTTTACTTTATTGAGGTCACATCACATTAAGGAGAGGATACGGTCTGTAACTACACAGCCTCCCTTTGCATGGAATGTGAACACTCCTTCACTTAATCTGACTTATTGACCAAATAGTTTGCTCTAATCTTTTGTTATGTTAGCTAACATATTTTAGCCTGGTCAATTATGATTCCTTGCAAACAAAACATCAGCACTGGCAAACAAAACATGGGATCAGGTACAATGGAGCTTTTATTTGCCTGTTGTACAATCTAATTAATTTTTCATTTGTTCACAGTTGATATTGCTATGTGGCCGGCCATTTAGTCGTTCAATTCTTAAGTAAAGTAAAAGGAAAACCACACAAGCCAGCCTTCGCTCTCCACATGCATCAGTGAACCTCGGCCGCCCATTACCCTGCCGCCGGTTCACCACGGTTTCTTCCTTGGAGCACTTTTGATAAATACTGACCACTGCAGAGAATCAGTCGTCCAGCCATCACAATTTGGTCCTCGCTCAAATCCTTATGCATTCCCATTCTAACACATCAACTTTGAGGACTAAAAAATTTTCACTTGCTGCCTGATAGATCCCACCCACTAACACATGCCACAATAAAGAGATAATCAGTGCTATTCACTTGACCAGTCATAATGTTATAATGTCATAATGTTATATCCGATTGATGTGTGTGTGTGTTTTAACTATTTGTTGTTGAACTGCAGGTGCGATTCATCAACCCGGTCATTGAGCGGCACCCAAAGCTACAGCGACAGAAGCGTATATTTCCCAAAGAGAAAGGTGTTTTTTCTTTTTTCTTTTTTTTTTTTTACACAATAAATACACTGCTTATTAGTACATGCTTCCATTGTTGCAGTAGCTGTAGACTTCCTGCTCTTTGTGAACATACATTTTGTTCTCATCTGAAAACAGGCACATGGGAAATTATTGTCTGTAGTAACTGTATATGTAAATATATATATATATATATATATATATATATACACACACACACACACACACACACACACACACACACACACACACACACTGTCATGATGAAAAATGATGGATTTTACCTTTAAAACATTCCAACACATACTTTACTTAATTAAGTATATAAGCATATAATATCTTTTATTTTCCTTTTAGGGAAAAACTTCTTACGGGCAGCACAGATGAACATGAACTTTGCCACGTGGGGTCGTCTGATGATGAGCGTCTTGCCACCATGCAGCAGCACTATTACTGCAATGAGCCCCCCTCTGGCCTCCACTGACTTGCCCTCTCCACCTCAACCCCAAGAGCCTAATTTCATCTCCCCTCCACCTGCAGACAAAAACTCCACATCAACCCCTCCTCCACCGGGGTAAGAATCCTGTTCTTACAGCTGTTTTACACATCGTTACCCTCCTGCGGTTGTACTGCCTAGTGTGTGAATACTGACTACATGTGACATTAGCTTGAATGCTGTCTGCTTTTAGAGACTCAGCAATCGTCAAACTGAACTTCAGCGAAGAGCGACCTCCCAAACCCCCACGTCTCTACCTGACAAAGACAGAGAGCCCGGTGTCCATGGTAAAATCACACTGGTATTAAGTATACTGATTATTGTAAGCGTTAAGGCTCAGACATGCCACCATTCTTTGATCTTCTGTCATGTTTGTATAGAAATTGAAAGGCAACCATGCTGAAGATTGTAGAGGCAGAGCTGTGCTGCAGCCCAATCCAAAGTAAGTCAGCTGTCAGCAACATTTGTTCAACAGATCAAATATCTCTCTGTCTCTCACATTCACACTTTCTCTCCCACATTTTATTTCCATCCATTTCTTTTTATATTTATTTTAAATCCTCTCCATTATATACATCTCGACTTCTCAGTTCACACAATCTAATGGTCTGTCTCCTGTCACTATTTCAGGCAAACACATGAGCTGCAAATGGATGATTTCGTCTGTGTCTCTGTCCTTGGTAGAGGCCACTTCGGAAAAGTATATCCTCATGGCCTTCAGCTAATGCTTTCAGAGTTGAACATGTTTTCAGGACTGTTAGAAAACCTTTTTTTTTCTGTCTGCTGTTATAGGTGCTGCTAGCGGAGTATAAGAGCACAGGAAAGCTGTACGCCATCAAAGCTTTGAAGAAAGGGGACGTGGTCACGCGTGATGAAGTAGACAGGTGACTCAACCACGGTCTCTGTGGCATTACAGTAATGTAACACATTAACAACCTAATAATACAACTGAGATACAAAGAAATATGCAAAGTAGAACTAGAAGATAATCAGGAAAGCTCTGTGGTCAAGATGTTGAACTTTAGATCAAAAGGTTGTGAGTTCAATACCAGTCTTTGATGGTCAAACCATGCTTGACTATTGAGGGAACATGATCCAAAGCTGAGCTGGTAGTCAGTCGGTGGGTTTGTTTTTTGGAGGTAAGGATATATTTTAGGTCTCTTTTGGGAAGCTCCAGGAAAGTCAGTGAAGGAAACACATTGTGGGGGTGTAGGAAAAACTTGAGAAGATTGAGAAAAAGAAAAAAAAAAGTAAATAAAGGCCCTATTAGTGGTGTTGTTAAACATTGTGATTTTCTGTCTTTTCTCTTAGAGATATGTTTTCATTAAATAGAAATTACATTTCTCTGTTTTAATAGATGTATTCATATATGCACTTTTTTATATTTATACTGTGGTATGTTTTCCCTCAGTCTGATGTGTGAGAAGAGGATTTTTGAGACCATTAATGCATCTAGTCACCCATTTCTTGTCAACCTCCATGGCTGCTTCCAGACAAGTGACCATGTGTGCTTTGTTATGGAGTACTCACCTGGAGGTGACCTGATGACCCACATACACAGCAACATCTTCACTGAACGCCAGGCCCGGTATCTATTTTACAAACATGCTTAAATGCAGGCATGCGCACAGTTTTTAAAACAATTTAACATTGTTATACTGCTTGCTCCCAAAGTGGATTTAACTCACATGGTTAAATACATGGTTCTTATACTATTAGACTATGTATATTAATAGTGGTGCATATGTTTCAACTTTAAAGTGGAAAACCACTGAAAACAAACCACATTGAACTGATAATTCAAAATTGAAGAGGTGCTAATTTTCTCACCATCTTTACATGCGATCCTCTGAATCACAAAGCAAAATAAAAATCGACCTGTTATATCTGACTTGTTATATAAACTGACTTGAAGCTTCCTTTATGTTTTTGTCAGATTTTATGCTGCCTGTGTACTCCTGGGTCTAGAGTTTCTGCACCAGAACAAAATTGTTTACCGGTAAATATAGACTTTATGGTATTGTTTTTATATTTATAAACAAATTTATTTTCAACATTTTAATGGCTCTATTTAAACATAAGATTAATGCAGCGTGCATTGATGTTTTAACATTTTTATTTAAAAAATCATCTTCTTCTCTCGGCTGCTCCCATTAGGGGTCGCCACAGTGGATCATCTGTCTCCATACCCCTCTGTCCTCTACATCTGCCTCTTTCAACCCAACTACCTGCATGTCTTCCCTCACCACATCCATAAACCGCCTTCTTGGCCTTCTTCTTTTTCTCCTTCCTGGTGGCTCTATTCTTAGTATTCTCCTACCGATATCCCCATATATAAATATAAAAGAGGCGAAATGAAATCGTTCAAGGATTTCATTTCGCCTATTTTATTCACGATGTCCTTCCTTTATTATTATTCTTTATATACAACAAAACAAATTATAAACTCCAGCATAAAATCATTTTTTATCACTAAACATTTGATTCACAGATTCGCCAACTCTCAGATCAAGCACTAAAATCCACCATGATTCTTCTTCGTTATTGACAGTTTACGTTCTTAAGTAAAGTATTCCCGCCTTCTACTGTGGATCAGAAACTGGTCTCTGGATAAGTGCGTCTGCTAAATGCCGCAAATGTATCCCTATTTCCCAGACCAAAAATCCGCCATGGTGCACACATCCGGCAATTAAAACCATCCGTGTGGAAACATAGCAAAAGTTCCATTTGGTGTCCTGAATTAGATCATTTAAAACACTGTAATTGCTTTAAAACATTTACAAGACTTTTTTGCATAAAGCATCCATATTTGTCCAAGACCGTGTTGATTAGAGAATTAAAAACGTGTTAAGTATTAATTTAAGGTACATTTAGAACAGATAAAAATGTCTGTGTGTGTATAATATATATATATATATATAAAATCATTTTTTGTATGTGTTGTGTATGTATATAAAAATACATAAATTTTTTTGTATATAATGTATTGTTACATTTTTCAACAGGGACCTGAAACTGGACAATCTTTTAATGGATGCTGATGGCTTTGTGAGAATAGCAGATTTTGGCCTTTGTAAAGAAGGTAATGCCACATCATTTAAAAGATAAGATCCACCCCCCACCCCCCTCCGCCTTTTATAGCTATTTTGATTAACTAAAGATTCGTACTTTTAATAACTATTATAAAAGCTGATTACTGCTGGTATTTAAACTAATGTTTTTAACGAGGAATTGGGTGCGGGTGACTTAGTATGGCTCTTTTACCCACATCAGGAATGGGACACGGTGACCGCACATCCACCTTCTGTGGAACTCCAGAATTCTTGGCCCCTGAGGTTTTGACAGACAGCAATTACACCCGCGCTGTGGACTGGTGGGGTCTTGGCGTACTCATCTATGAGATGCTAGTGGGCGAGGTCTGTTAAAGCCCAGCTTTCTGTTTACAAAATAAATTATATTTAAATAAGTATAATATTTTTATGAATTCTGAATACCAACATTTGAATCCTGCCATCCACTTATGTGCAGCTTTTAGATAAAAAAAACTTCCATATAAGCTCATGGGAATGTTTGCCGCAGTTATTTGGGAATAGTGAACTTTAATAGCCTCCTGCTTCTTTATCAGTGTTTTATCTCTGTTGGTAATGGAGCTGGAAAAGCCATTTTCTGCTTCCTCTTCCATTTCTCTGCAAATCTGATCAGTGCTTATTCAAAAATGAGATCAACTGCAACAAAATGCAGTTAGGAAAGTAAAAGGCATTCGATTGGTCCAAAATACAGTTAAGCAAAAGCGTTGTTGTGTTACTGTAATGTGTATGAATTTTATGAATATCTTTACCTCTTTATTGGGTGTTGTGAACATTTTCACTAACACTTTGCAGGTGGTGGTTATTAAAAAAAAATGTCTAAGAAAAATGAAGGGCATAATATTGTGGAAATTATTATTATTATTATTATTATTATTAAGTATTAGTAAATAAAATATGGAACACACTGCATTACTTGCTATTCCCTGAGAGGCTGGATACTAAAATGTCCTACTCAATAACACGCTTTCCGCTGAGTTTAATTCTACAAAATGCAAAATTAAACCCGACACTAAAGTGAGTGAATTTCATTTCGATTGTATTTTTGATCACGAACAGCTTTGAAGCGCCTTTTTTTAGCAAATCCTCCGGCAGATATGCCGTCGCCTGCAGAGATAAAATATGGCACCTTTGAGGGAAATGAAATGTGCTGGCAATAAAATGCCTAGTCACTATGTCACTGCCAAATAACATCACTATCTTACACACAATCATAATACCAGCTCTTTTTCTCAGTCTCCATTCCCAGGTGATGATGAAGAGGAAGTGTTTGACAGCATCGTGAACGATGAAGTGCGGTACCCCAGGTTTCTCTCCCCAGAGTCAGTCTCTATCATTCAGAAGGTGTGTGCATCTCTATCTGCTTTTTTTTTTTCCTCCATATCATCCTGATATGAACCGGAGGTGCTGTTACAGCTCATTTTTAGAGTTGCAGAAGTTGATATGGAGACATTTGATCAGACTGTTGTTCAGGTATCAAATTGAACATTGGAAATCTTGCCACATCTCACCATAATCCAACTTCTTTTCCTCTGCCCAATCTACTCTCTGCATACACACACACATAATTTAGCAGTTGAGGATTAAGGGCCTTGCTCAAGGGGCCTACTCAAAGGCCCAGCATTAGCAACTTGGTGGTGCTGGGATTTGAACCTATGACCTTCCGATCCAGAGTCCAATACCTTAACCACTGAGCTACAATATGTATATGGATTAGCGATGGACATCAATTAATTAAATGTAATTTGTTACTGTACTTTCTGAAGTGTTCCCATTTGGGGAGACTTTTACTTTAACTTCACTACGTTTCAGTCAAATATTGTACTTTTTACTCGACTACATTTTGCTGAATCGGTTGTTCCTTTTTTTTTTTTTTTTTATACGAGCGGATAAAAACGTAACCGGTCAAACACGCAGCATTCCCCTCCACACAACACCACCCCCCCCACCCCCCTTTTAATTTGGTTGTTTATACTTAATTTTCAACTTGTTTTAAAGGTTATTTTTTACCCTACCGCAATTACAAATCAGGGTCAGTTTCCAGAACACGTTGTCCTGCACATTTGAGTGTTTTCCCCTGTTGTAACACACCCACATCATCTCAGGAAAAATGTTACAATGTGACCAGACAAATTATTTTATTTTTACCCCCCCCCCTTTTAATTTGGTTGTTTATACTTAATTTTCAACTTGTTTTAAAGGTTATTTTTTACCCTACCGCAATTACAAATCTGGGTCAGTTTCCAGAACACGTTGTCCTGCACATTTTAGTGTTTTCCCCTGTTTTAACACACCCACATCATCTCAGGAAAAATGTTACAATGTGACCAGACAAATTATTTTATTTTTATTTATTTTTTACTTTGGCTGGCTGTTGTGCGATTTCCTGGGTGTTTGGTGTTTTTATTTTATAGATTAATAAAAGGTCAAGTCTCCCCAAATAATGTTTTGCTTTTTAGAGACCGGCTAATATTTACTTTTATACTGCATTCAAAATGTTACTGCTTTTGCAAAGCCCATGGCAGTCTGAAGACAGCAATGTTTTTTTTTTTTCCGCTTTCCGTGGATTATTTTATTGGCCTTTGCTTGTATTTATCACAGCTGCTCCAGAAAACCCCAGAAAAGCGTCTCGGTGCTGGAGAGCAGGATGCTAACGAGGTGAAAAGGCACAGGTTCTTTCAGGTGACTTTCCCGCACACTCGGTACACTCAGCTAAATCCGAAAATTGGACCAGTATCAGATCATGTCAGTAGTTGTGTTGTGACTGCGCAGGGAGTGGACTGGGCAGCCCTGCTAGCCAAGCGAGTGAAGCCTCCGTTCCTGCCAAGCATCAAAGCTCCGGGTGACGTGAGCAACTTTGACGAGGAGTTCACACGCCTGAAGCCTTTGCTTACCCCTCCGCACACACCCTGCGTCCTCACAGCCGAGCAGCAGGAGGTCTTCGCAGATTTCGACTTCTCCTCGCTTCACTGACTGCCTGAGACTTGATGGACAAGCGCAACATCGAGGCTCCATCCCAATCCTGCCAAGCTCTTTTTCTTTCTCTCTCTCTCTCTCTCTCTCTCTCTCTTACACTCTCTGTCTATACCTATGCAGTAAAACCAAGTGAAGCTAATTCACTGTCACAAGGCTGTACTCATGTGCTTGAGCTACATCGGAGTTTCTTCTGATGAAGGAAAGTGTTGCAGGAAGTTGCTGTTGTTCTGTCTGCAAAACGAAGGAGAACCTGTCATCACTGTGAGCCAAGCTTTTGTCCTGTCCTGCAACACATTGCTCCGTGATTGTGTGTGTGTGTGTGTGTGTGTGTGTGTGTTTGCCTGCTATTAAAAGAAGATCCATGCCTCTACAAAGCACTGGTGTGCGTGCAGGTTTTCGTTCCAGCCAATTCAGAGCCACGCCTGATTACACATTTGACTATTAGGTGTGGATTGTTCTTGGTTTGTATGAAAAACCTGAACTCTAGAGCCCTAAAGTCACTACAGATTTGTTCAGATGAAGCCACCAGTCACTGCTTGTTACACTTATCCGTTCTTTAGATTCATGATTTCAGATTTCTGCAGTGTAGTTGGAGGTTTTTCGAGCTTAGAGATGTCTGGAGCTTTGATGCACCCCTGCACTGAAACTGAGAGAGGGGGGAAAAAAACAAATGCTGATCATGTGTGTATATATATGTATTTATTGTTTTTTTTACAACCAAAGGAAGCTGACCAAAAGCTTTATAAAGGTAAAACTAATCGAACCTCAGCTCTATCCCTTAGACCTTTAATATATGTGAGATTACACCATTTTTCTGGTTACTTTTATTTAGTGACGTAGTGGGTAGTGTTTGTCTCCTCACAGCTCCAGGGTCATGGAGGTAGGATTCTATGTGCACTGGCTATGCTAGAATGCCCTTTTTGGTGTTTTTGGTATTAACTCCAGATCCACAGCAACCCTAAGCAAGACAATGCAGGTACTGAAGATGTAATAAATATTACTGATGCCTTACAACGGAAGTCTTAGGACAGTTGTTGAATCCTGAACATGTGTATTAAACCCGACAGTGAATTATACCAACTTAGAACTTCACAGCCACGTAAAGATTCTGACTGAAGTTTGTAGGAAAGAGTTTATTTCGCATGGATCTTTAGACAGAATTCAGCAACTGCTCGAAGACTTTTGAGCACATGGTGTGTGTTGTTTTCAGTGATGTCTTTCACAAGTTACAGACGGCAAATGAAGTCTGTCAGATTTCCATTTCTGAACACATTCATTCAATTTAAAATATGCACAAACTGATAATCATGATGTTTAACAATTAATTTTTGTTTGTGTTGCATTGTTTGCTCAACGGAATCCAAAGTAATCTACAAACTTTTCACGTAACTGTGTAAACCCATCAGGTTTTCTATTTTGTACCTGTAGGCCAGTTATATCTAATGATCCATATTCCTGGCATGTACCCAGTTTTTGTGTGTGTGTGTGTGTGTGTGTGTGTGTGTGTGTGTGCGCTTTTACACTCTAGCTCTATTTCCATGATCTAATGTCTGTTTGTCGTCCTGCTGTACTCTAATCTGTATACCACCTGTAGTGTATTTGTCTATTTGTGTTTTTTGTTTTTATTTTTTGCTGTTAGATGCTATGATGCAGAGTTCTGAAGTAACGGTTTACAGCTGAACAGTGATACTGTGAGCGGAAACACTAAAGTATTTAAATGGGCTGTTCCCTTTATACAATGCCAAATGAAGGAAAAAAGGATTATAATGGAAGGGGATGAATGTATTTTCACAAATAAAATACAATATGACTACATTTTGTTGTTTATTCAATACTGCCACATCATTGCATGTCACAAAACCGTCGCATAAGCAACTTTTTATCGAAGCCGATTGGAATTCAGCACAAATACTGAAACGAACGGTCAAGTGCAAATCGATTGGAAGTGACTGTAAAAAGGAGAATAAAGTTTTTATTGCTTGTTCCTTTTCAGGGTTTCAGATATCTTTATATTGCACAGAAGACATTTCTAATGGTTTGTTCTCTAAAGGAGCGACAGTACAGACTGTATTGCAACCGTTCAACAAACGCCATTACAAAATCGAATTAAAAACAAACGTTCTTTTTTCTTTTTGACAGGTAGTAGGAAAAGAACAGGTGTGCTCATGCTCTTATATATATATATATATATATATATATATCATACAAAAATAATAGGCTTGTTTGTTTGATATGGTTTTAATATATACCCTGTGTGACTTCTAGTGGGATCTTTATTAGCTGTTTTGTGGCATCATTAAATATGCTTGATTTCATGGTTTGGTTCCAGCAGATGTAATTTCGTATGGCTGAAATTGAATTGTTAATTAAATTTTCAATGCTAATCTGATTGTCAATTTCTCGAACAAAAAACAAAAATATATACATAGGGGAAAATAAAGTTTGCAGTACATCGTTCTTAGGGCTCGGAGTCTATGATTTGCAAGAAGATTGCATGATTTCACAGCTGTTCAATGAGGCCATAAGCGATGACGTGCACCCCAAATGAAGTGTTCACACCCAAAAGTGTTCTAGTATTCCTGTACAACTTAATCTATAATTGATCAACATACAAGATTTTCACTGATGCCCAAAAATGAACTAACTACTTTGTTTGTTTGGCCCGAACAGTGTTTTGTAATGAAATCATAATTTGTACCTGTTTATAGTCACATTTCATATTGTGAAACATTTATTGTGCCTAAATAGTGTTCCCTTTTACGGAAAACCGAAAAAGCCTTTTATTTTCTCGGGATCTCGGCGACAAAAACCTGTTTTCTCACGATGTAATTGTATCGAGAAAATCTCATGTCTTGTGAATGTTTTCTGATGTGTATCATGAAGTTGACATCTAAAATCTATCAAAGGTACTAGTTTCCCACTGCAAATCTGGACTTTATCTCTGCAGAGAGAGAGAGAGAGAGATCCTAGAGAAGAACCTGACAAAGATGGATTAGGCCTATTGTTAAGATTCCAGATTAACATGAGGTTTGCTATTCCTGTTTTATGTTACTGAATAGTACCACCAATAATATGTTTTATAGCAACTGTTTTAAAAACTTACAAGTCCTTACTAGGTGGAAGCAAACAACTTTCATGTCGAGATCATGAGATGCATGGCCTTTTAGGACTTCCATATCCCAACCCCCTCTTGCCCCCAGACCCTCAAAGTTAATCAGACAAAAAAATTACATCTTTATACTAAAAAGCACAAATCCATATCTGGACAGCTTTGCTGTTACAAAGCACCAACACTGCGTACTTCATCCAAAACAAATATTTCCTTGAAGGACAAATGGATATAATGCATCTGCCCTACGCATCCCTGTGCATATTATTACTACAGAATCCACAACGTTAGAACAAGCGAGCATTAACTATCATCAGTGCAATGCTGATAGAAAATTAACCAACACCTTCTGTCCAATCGGGGGTGCATACTGCAATCCTGATGTGGGATCACTGAACCCTGCTGCGTGTGATCGCATCAGTACAGTTGTTCAGCTCTGGTGAGGGGAAGTGCTGTGTAATAAGTACAACTTTAATAATCATAAAATACACTCTTGCTAATAAAACTAGTGTTTGGACCTCCGCTGTATAGCTACAAATCGGGACCATATATTCAGCTTTTTGATGTACAGTAAGTGCTTTATGTGCTTCTTCTATTAAAAACGCTTTTATTTAGGGGTTCTCCAGAAATCTAATCATTTGCTAGAAATCTTTTTATTACTAAAAGTAGTTTGTAGTAAATAGGGTTTTGTTTTTTGTTTTTTTCCCCCTAAGTAGCTTTTTATTACACTTTCCAACCCAAAGTGTCTAAAATCTACAGAGGAAACTGATGATGCTGTAACATTTAAAATAATTTACCCTGTGTTTATCGTCAACACTGAGTGATGTGCTGCTTAGTGTCTGCTTGCTGTCTTCTACAGATGTTCCACCATGGTGTTACATGTCACGAAGTAAAGAATGAAATGATCGATCTCGGCCTCTCGATTGTTCCAGAAAAACAGGAAGAAGAAAAACGTTTCGTTCTCACGCGTTAAAGATCAAGTTTAAAAAGTGCATTCGCAACAGGATAAGAAATTTTCCTACTGATCTATTGAAAGGAAAACCAGTCCTACAAACCTTTTGATCAGCTCAGGCTCGCTTTAAATGAGGCTCTCCGTGGTTCTAACTACAACTACGTCCATGCAATTGAGAATGGATAAAGATCTGGATCATTACAGGAATGTATTTTCTAACCAAGACATTAACGTTTTGATTTTACTTGGCTATTTTAGCGTCCGGTGTTCGGGGGTTGTGCTTTAAGTGGGATTGCAGGCTTGCCTGAAGTACACCTGCTCCCACACCACCGTGCTCCACACGCAAAAGAAACTCCACAGGTTGCGCAGGGTCCCGCGGTCGAAGGGGTTCTCGTCGATGCCGCAGTGTTTGAGGTAGGAGATGCGGTGGCGGGACATGAACTCCCAGGTGGTGGTGTTTAAAGACACCAGGTAGAGGTGGGAGCCCAGGAGCAGCAGCACCGTCAACGCCAGTAGCGCCACCACAGCGCAAGTCACCAACAGCACGATATTCGTTTTCAGCCACGACGACCACGACGCTGCGTCGCTGAAGCCGGACCTAAATAAAGAGTAACATGTCATTCAGGTTTCTCTGTAACCAGCTGCATCATGTTCTGCAACAAGTAATGGACACAAATGAATTACAGTTCATGTACAGTCTTCATGTGATCATGTTCTCCGACATGTAGAACATGAGGAGAGGTTTTTATTCATGTATGGAAGGAGTCTCCAGTATCAGTGCTTTGTAACAGCTTCAAAGTTCAGCTTTTTCTACATGGAGAAGGTTTCTTGTGAATGTGACCAGCTATGCTTTTTGTCATGATTTTTAAGAATGAAAAGTTACAAATAAACAGAAAGAACATTTTTAAATACGTAATCCTTGACGGGTTGCTGTGACATTAAAGGAATAGAAATGTTTCACTTTATGCTGAGCCACATCATATGCATCCTTCATTGTGTTTTAATCCTTTCTTAAAATCAGGAGCAGGTTGAGTTTAAAATGATCCACACACTCACCAGGCCATGTGTAGCCCCCAGAGCAGCACGACCAACTGCACCGCCAAGTAAAGCACAAACCAGCGATGGTTCCTCTCCCCTACGCAGTTCTCTATCCACGGGCAGTGATGATCGTAGCGACGCACGCAATGCTGACATGTCTGGCAATGTTTGGATCTCATCGGTTGCTGTCAGAGGACCATAGGTAAGTACAGTAGGAATAAACCATGTTTGATTATGTTTGACACACACACACACACACACACACACACACCTGTAACAGGCAATGACCACATCGGCGTTGGCGGAACGGTTTGGTTTGGGGAATCATGTCCTGTTGCTCCTCGGTGATGCCAAGAGTGAACTGAAACAACACCAGGGTCACAAATTTAGATGAAGGAATTAAACCTCGGCTTCCTTATGTTTTTTAAATATTAAGGGATTCGTTTGATATTTGACCATCGCACAACACGTTTCAGGTTAATCGCCCCCTGAGAGATTATAGAGGAGGCCTAGTGTTCAGCCGTCAATGATGATGAGAGGTCCATTTTTCAAAAGATTTCATAAACACATCAGAATGTATTGGTTGCATCACTGCATTTAAAAATCATCTGATCAGACATATGACAAAACTATTAATGGCATTCAATATACAAGTGTTTTACAGGCTTATTGATTCCTAACCAGCAAGCCAGAGGTGTCAGTGCATTAATGTGGTGTAACGTGTAAACAAGCAGGGAAGAAAAAAACTCTATACAGCCCAAAGTATTAAAACCCTTGACTTTTCCAGCCACATGTGGTTTTTTTCCCCAAACTGTTACCACAAATGTGGGGCAAATTTCCCTCCACTTGAACACGCATGTCATACATGTACATTATATATATATATATATATATACATATTCTCTCAAATATATTATTTTAAATACTATATATTATTCTGTATTAAATATATATTCTTACAAAACACACTTATATTCGTTTTTAAGGTTATAATAGAAAAATAAATGTTACATTCTAATATTTTCTTTTTCCTGAAAATACATTTAGTAAATATCTTTGTTTAAAAAAAAATAATAATACATTTTTAAAAAGATGTTTATTAGCCGTATATTAGTGAAGCATCCTTTATACAAGTCCCTGGGAATCAGCTGTTGCTATAGAAATGACAACATATTAAAAGAAGTGTGGAAATGGACCTGTGTTGTGAGTTATATCTGTCCGAGATGAATAATTTCACACCTTTGAGCCCAAACAGATCTGAGATTTAGGTGATGTATTATTTAAAAACAGGATGAATTATGCATTTATATTCCTGAATAACTTTGTTTTTACACATTTTATATCCAAACCTTGGCTTCTCTTTGCTTCAGCTGAAGCGTGCAGTGTGGCAACTGGATACTACAGGCTTCCAACCGGACCATTAGCAATGAAATTACAACCTTAAATAGGATACAACAACCCTCATACTATAAAACTATAAAAAGTAAGAAACCAGAAGAAGGAAAAATCCTTCCTGGAATAATAACAGCTAAATCTGTCATGTTATTGTTAATAATGCTAATTAAAAATCACCTTGAAATTCATATTTTATAAAAAGAAAACAACAAAAACGACTCTATAATGTAATCTATAGTCCAGGAACCAGGGCAAGCCATGATGTACTGTGTTACTTTTTTTTAATCTTGTTTACTCGGTGTATTAGAAATAGGTGTTATTGAAAAAGACACATCACTCACTCACTCGTTTACTTGCTCATGGTAATTAATCCGAGGTGCAGGTTTGGATCAGAAAGCAGAATGACCCTGAGTGTTTATGAAAAGCTGTTGGAGTTTTACCTGGAGATCGTAGTCATCAGCCAGGACGAACCCGGGGTCCATCAGTGACACGGCGAAGTAGAGCAGAACGGAAAGCAGCACGAGGAGCACAAAGAGCACGGGCAGCGTGAGTCGACCCGCCTCTTCCTCCCTACGGAGGTCTGCTCAAGAAAGTACAAAAACATTTAGATATTGAAAGAAAAAAAAAAAAGGAAAACTCCTGCTATTGTATCCGGATGGAGATTTAGATCCTTGACTAGCAAACCGGTATCCTGGAAAGTCAAGCCTCAAAACGCTACACTGTGCAGCCAAAAGTATTTGGACACATGATGTGGTTCACATGATGTTGTTCTTCCCTGAACTGTTACCACACGATTGAATAGGACGTCTTTAAATGCAGTAGCATTAAACTTTCCCCTTCACTGAACTAGGAGACCCGAAGCTGTTCCAGCACGACCATGCACAAAGCTCCATCAAGATATGGTTTACATGTCCTGTAGTTTCTTTTCACTGATAATAGTGTGTGCACCAACACCAGATAAATGACTGTATATACACAATTACAAAGTGCACCTATATGGTATGAAAGGTCAATTAACTTAGTAGCTGTAACTAATAACCTGAAACCTGACATTTAGAGGTTTAATTCAATTGGACTGGAAATAAGATCACGGCTTTCCATCTTTAACTGTCTGGTTTTTGTGCGAGATCGTGCTCCACACAGCCTCGGATTTCTCTTCCTGACTGACAGATGCGAGAACATGATTGATGCGCAGTCAAGTTTGATGTGTCGTGTGTTTTGCGATGCTTTTCAAATCAGCACGGGTGTAAAGAGTGTTAATTTTAATTACTATACAATAGGGGTTTGAAGAATCATGAATTCTTTTGCTACAGGGCTTTCGGATCGGTACATACGTACACCGAACGCAATCCTTTTTACCTGCAGAACATCTCCGCCTCGCACTTTGAGCATTTTTTTTATAGGTATTATTAAACTTGAAAACATACACTAGAGTTAGCACAGTGTCAGTGTGGCTACTCACTTCCTCCAGGTAATTCTATTTGTTTAGTGCTAGTGATATGGATTCTTTAGTGTTTTATGTCCAGTGTCAATAATCTTTCTAAAAATGAGAAAATCCCAACAATTCCACATATAGAGGGAGTGAATGAATGAAGGATGAAAGGAATAAAGACATTTGTGAAAGTATGCTGAAAGGAGTGGAACAGTTAAGTAGATCATATCTTTTGAACATTTAATATTAAATGTAACACACACACACACACACACACACACACACACACACATCTGTATTAATCAAATGTGGTCTAACAATAATAAAAACATTTTTAAATAAATGTTTAAATTAAATTGTTTTTATTTTATTGAATCAATTTAATGTGGCTCTTTCATTAATTACTCAATTTAATATAATAAAAAAATGTATTGCATTATACCATTTAATTTGTATGAAATATTCCACACTAAAAAAAATTATATAATTTATCAGCAGGCATTTTATTTCAAATGTTGATCACAAATGTTAATAATAATAATAATAATAATAATAATAATAATAATAATAATAAACTGTGTTGATTAAAAACGACAACCAATGTTATGTTTTGCGTTTCTTTCTTCCAACTGTACCGAAATTAAACCGAACCGTGACTTAAAAACCGAAGTACGTACCGAACCGTGAATTTTGAGTACCGTTACACCCCTAAAATACACTACACTCAAGTCAGATCGAATCGGTCTGGTCTTTGGATTGTTCTCATCAGCAAAGCGGTTTCCTTCTGCCCACCTGTCCTTCACTGGATCTTTGTCTTCTACACCATTTGGTATAACCAACAGGAGTGAAAATCCTGAAATACTCCAAACTCCAGACACACACCATCACATCACATCACATCACATCACATCACATCACATCACTCCCCCACACTGGTGTGTGTCTCTGATAGAGAGGAGGATGGGTTTTAGGTGATAGAAGTGGAGGAACTCACCTGTGTCGTGCAGGAAGAGAATCAGCGTTATAACCCATGTCAGGAAAACATGAGCGGTTCTGACGAGAAATCCTGAGCCGAACACATTTTTGAACATCCTAGCATTATTAGACGCACATTTCACACACCTGCTGATAAACGCATTGCGTGTAAACAAGGAGCAAAGACCGCAGATCGGACATACAGTACAGCGCTCATAACCGGAAACAGACTGGTGATGGAGTTCCCGCAGATCAGCTTTCACAAACACACTCCTTCACAAGCCGGATATTCTTCCCTAAAGCCTTGTGTAGGACAGAGAGCTAAAAAATTACCCTGATATATAGAATAAAAATAACCTTCTATTCTCTATTATACTCAAGTAGCCTTGTTTATAACGCTCCATTTGCAGCTCATCGGCTCTATTTTCAGCTTTTTGTTACTTCCGCAAAACGAGCGCCTCCTACTGGTCAAGTTCTGACCAATCACCTAAATGATTAATAATAATAATGCAAAAAGTCTCTTTATAAAATCATGTTTAAATTGTAGTAGAGGAATGCAAAGAAGTGTAAACAAACTGATGCAGTAATCGTTTATTAAGTCCGAGTTTATTCAGTTGAATTCATTGATATATATCAAATGTCATGATTGTAACAATGCATGTAAA
>MU554589.1:5219081-5257256 GCA_024362625.1 Silurus asotus | reverse complement strand
TTTGCGTTTCAGTTCCCTCATCGTAAAATCACCTGATTGGAATATAAAAAGATCAGAGAAGAATCAGGAGTTTAACTGATCACATTATTGTCATTTAGCAGAAAAGGAGATTTCAGAGTCCGGTGTTTGAGCAGCTTCTCCAGGCCCTGAAAAACATTAGAGATAAGAAAGTGTGTGTGAGTGTGTTTGTGTGTGTGTTTAACTGTAAGCGGCAAAATCAATCATACGAGGAGAGACGTTTGCGTCTGTATTCATGTGGCACTCTCACAATGCAAGATATTATCAGCCTATCAATATCCAGTACATTTAACTTGTTTTTTTGTTTGTTTGTTTATTCTTTACATTTATTGAGTAGCTAAAGAAATTTCAGTTATTTGTTTTATTATGCAGAACCACATTATAAAGCTTACTGAACAGTACCCGATTTAAATCAACGGTTAGTTAGTAGGGCTGTGACGATACACAAAATTCAATATGACGATACAATAAAGTAGTTTTGTGATGCTTGTTCAATACACAATTAATTACAAATAAACTCTCAGCAATATATATATTAAAAAAATGCACATTTAAATCTAATAAAATCAATCAATGTTAATTAAACATTCGCTCTCTGAACAGGTTTTACTGAAGCAATTATTATTATTATTTTTTACCTCAGGAGCCTTTACTGATTAAAGATAAATATAATAATTTTTTTTGACGACAGAGTTTGGGCTTTTTTTATTATAAATATGCATCATGCCGTATAAGTGATAATTTATTTTAAAAAGGAGCTTTACTTATTAGGCAGTCTTGTTCAGTGTTGTTCAGCTTGACACACAGACGTTTCAGATCGAATGATATGCTGTATTTTTATACACTATGGATAGCAAATGAACAGTACCCGATTTAAATCAACGGTTAGTTAGTAGGGCTGTGACGATACACAAAATTCAATATGACGATACAATAAAGTAGTTTTGTGATGCTTGTTCAATACACAATTAATTACAAATAAACTCTCAGCAATATATATATTAAAAAAATGCACATTTAAATCTAATAAAATCAATCAATGTTAATTAAACATTCGCTCTCTGAACAGGTTTTACTGAAGCAATTATTATTATTATTTTTTACCTCAGGAGCCTTTACTGATTAAAGATAAATATGATAATTTTTTTTGACGACAGAGTTTGGGCTTTTTTTTATTATAAATATGCATCAAGCCTTTGTAGATTTTAAGAGCTAAATTTACATAGTAAAATTAACAATTTTCTAAGGGGCATCATAATATTTGATATGGCATTGTGTCTTAGAGATCTCTCACCTCTCCAAAATAAGACACAAGTGGGGAGATTTCACACACTGCTGGAGGATCACTATCCTGAACCGACCTGTAGATGAAATAAAACCAAGGTCAATATTTACAAATTCTCTTAGACAACTTCAAACTATGTTAAATGGACTTAACAAATTGTGTTTACACTTATATTTAAAATATAACATGTTTATAATATTAGAAAGTCAATTTCTAAATAATGGGTACATAATTTCATCCCAGCTTTTATTAAATAAATGTTACATGTAATCATCTTATACTTCCAGACACATTTAGGTTAGAGCACAGATTTTATTGATATTCACAAAGAATATCTTTATTAGCGTAGTCTCCTCTTACAAATGTGGTCGTCCTGGACCTGTAGTGTTTGTTTTTTTTGGCCTTCTGGTTCTTATGTTCAGTCATATTACAAATAAACGGCTGTCATACAGTTTAATGGTGACAAGAAGCATGTAAACCTGTATTCTGAAGTGATAGGGTTGCCATGCTCATCTAGGAAGAGAGCCTTGGCTCGTAATGCCCAGCGATAGTGCTGAGCCAACAGAGAGCGCCTCACTGTCGTCGGAGTGTCGACGGCTGCACCGTCTGCATTTTTCAGTGGCGAGAACTCATCCTCTCTCAGAACCTCAAAGGCAACAAATTTCCTGCATATAGAAAGACAGGTTATAACTACAGGAAATAAATGACCTTTTCCATTTTTATTAATGTAAATAATGATTTACTTTGAAAACTGGAAGACATCAAAGACAAACTTCTCCATTTTTATTCCATTTGGTTTTGTAGGTTTTACTGGTTTACCCTCAGCATCCACAAAAGGCACTTTCTTGATGGCTACATGTTGCTTTAGTATCTCCTGGAAATTCCTGAGGAAACAAAAATTGAACCAAATTGAGCCAAAATTTAAATGAAATTTTAATGATGAAATTAAATTACACAGTTTTCATTGTTCATGCCGAGCATCAAGAGAACATGTAGATTATGCAGAACACTGTAAAACAACAAAAGCAATCAAATAAAAATAAATCACAAAGTGTACAAAGATGCAATATATAACTAACAATAATATAAGAGTTGCCATGTAAAAAAAACTTTCTTTCAGCTTCTCCTATTAGGGAGGCACGTTTTTACGCTGGATGCCCTTCCTAATGCAACCCTCCCCATTTATCCGTGGGGTTGGTTTCCTGACTGAGGATCGAACCCAGTCCGCAGCGGTGAGAGCACCACATCCTAACCACTAGACCACCAGGGAACCTTTGAGTTGTCATGTATTTAACTGAATTGAAAGATATACGCAACCTTTTCCTACTTTTAAAGAGATTGCATTTTGTAAACTAATTTTCCTCAGTTTGAGTCAGGAATCTTCACATTGGTGCATATTTTAGTTCCCAGTGGAAAAAAAACACTATTCGTTCTATTGTCTATAGTAATTTGTCATTTATGTTAACACAAACACAATACATATAGATATCCAGACCATTAAAAATGGAAGCAATATACACTGTCACTCACAGAGCCACGTCCCATAGAAAATCCCTGGTGAAAAAGTGATTGCAGATGTTTCCAGCATTGTACACCAGCTCTCCCCCAGGGTGTCGCTGCTCTGCTGTCTCGGGCTCTAGCTCGCTGTATTCCACTACCTGGTACACACCATCTACACGGCATACTACACCCACGGGCTCAGACGGATATGCCTTCTCTACCACCTCACCAGGGCACAGAGCAGAAACAAGGAGTTATTCATAGCAGAAAAGAATCCTGAAGAAACTAAGAAAAACTTACTACATTTTAATGGATTTATCTGATGTATGCAGAGCCTAGGACTTGACATTGTACTGGATCTAGTCTACTGTAATAAAGAGGATAAGGTACTTATTCTCTCCATCACACAGGTGCACTTAATTCTGAATTATAGAAATGGTAGCCTGGTGATGACGATCTTTTCCGCTATGTCAGTAAGACAAAAGAGATGCTAATTAGCATGATTGGAAAATTGGATTGCTGATCGGGGAGTATGAGGTAGATAGAGCGAGCAGCTACATATTTCTAGGAATCATTCATAAAGGATTATAATAAAACCACAACACATGAACAGCTATTACTTCTGAGGAGCCTGAAGAAATTGTCTTGGGATCTTCATCTGAACATCAGAACTGGTTGCAGGTGGTGAGTTCAAGTTTAATAACAAGTTGGAATTCTGATAATACCACAGCCGTGTGTGTGCTTGCTCTCTGGGTGGGAAAGATGATATTACTTTCTCTTCTCCGTCAATCACAGCATCGCTGGCCAGTCGCGAGTATTTGTGAGATCACGTATGCAAAAGAGAACAAACACGCCATTCTCTTGGATTTGCTGTCTCAGGGCAGCTAATTCCATTTAGAGGATGGTGCCTATGTCCTCTTTTTTACGTATGATCTCTCAAATGGTAATGATTGGCCATGGCTCCTGATTTGTGATTGACAAAGAAGAGAGAGTAATGACATCCCTTTGATTCAGAGAGCTCCCCTGTGATCCAGAATGAACAATTTAGAAAGATGCAAAAGATGATTTTATGTGTCTCAGGGAAGCTCCTGATTTCTCCCTAGTTGGCGGCTGTCACGAGATCAGAAAGCGATATCAATCACGATCACAAAATTACTAATTTGTTACGTTTTGGGAAATAGAACGTGTGAAAGAGGTTGCAATTAGTCAAACTTTCCACAGGAGTTGTTCAGATTGATGCCCATTAATCTTATATGTCTATCAGTCTGATAAATTGTACCAGGATATTAGGGAAAGAATTCCTAGAACCCATAATAGCAATAACTTCAGACAGTTTGACCCATTTATCTTCTACTATTCTCATATCTCTTCCCTAGAAAATGCACTGGCATATCTGGACTATATAAAACCTGCATACTCAATGTTTTTTATTTAAAATTTGACAACTTCACTGCTTTAGTGTATGAAGGTATTTCACTCTAACAATAACCATACTAAAAGTATTCCTAAAATCAATCCACACCCATTGTTAGAAACTCAAAACTCCCTGACCTACGACAACGCGAGATGAAACCTCGATGGCAAATAATCCAGTATGATGTATGCATGATCATTCGTACCTTGGCACCACAGTCTGCTCCTTTCTTTACACAGAAGCCAATAAACAGCGGATCAGCCAGTTTAACCAGAATGTTATCAACACAGTAGACATGAAGATACTGCACCCCCCTTCTCTCCATATCCACCAAGACCTTGTTGTCTAGAAGGGCGCGATAAAGGCCTCCGTTCCCATCTGTAAACATTTATTTAAGCATTACAAATAATCAGTAGACGATCATATAAAACATAATAGTTAAATAAAAGTTTGTTTACCCATCAGAATTGTTCACGGGTGATTCTCTAATTGCAATAAACAAATTACAGTATATTGCGATCATAATTATAGACACATGAAATAAGACCCGTGTATTTAAAAAAAGAAGAAGAAAACCTGGAGCCATGGCCAGCTTGTTCTTCTTTTCCAGAATAATTTTCCCATCAAAGCTGACAGCTGGGATCATCCTCTGCTCAAACATCACCACATTTGCGGGGTCCAGATCGAAATAGCCGTTATCTTTGAAAAAGTTCTGCGTGGGCTCCAGGGTGAACTCGCTGGTCATTATATACCTGCGTTCCACCCAACACAAAGCACAGAAAGTGTTATCAGTGCTCTTTAGTTATACCAGTATAGAGGTTTTACACAATGAACTGAAAACATATACAAGGTTTGTGACATGTACAAATGGGATTGAGGTAGAAGAAAGGAAAATTCACCAAGGAACTGTACACTGTGAACCGCATTTCTCGCTTGCCAGCGATTGCACTTTCCGAATCCGTTCTGCTTGGATCTGATACAAGGTTTTGCCACTCGGTAACCCGACGTTATACATCCCTTTAGGGTACGGAACGCCCAGTCTGGTTCCCTGCCCACCAGCTAACAGCAGCACGGCCACTTTGTTTTGGGCTATCTGTGAAAAACCTTCAAAAAACAAGCAAGTATATATATTTGTATGATTATACCACTTGACAATTTTGTTTCAAATCTGCATGCTTTATAAATAACTCAAATAAAAGTAGAAGCCTGTTCCAAACATCTTCTCTGTTTCTTGCTTGGTATTTTAGGACATTTTATTCCAACATCGTAGTCAAAACAGACCGTTATTTTGCACCAAGGACCATCATGATAAGGTTTATGTCAAGTGAATCCTCCTCAAAGCAATGAGAGTTTATAAGAGGTCACAAGACTGGTCTTTGCAAACCTGTTCAGTACAAGTGGTGTTTTCATTTTTCACTTTTTACACTTTACAACTCAACACACCAGTCAGTATTCACAATTCTTTCCATTTGTATTTGTTTAACTGCTTTGCAGGATGCATTTTAATTTGTTTTATTACCATATTATAAAATTAAAACTACTTTAGTGTTCAGTCCTGCAATTATATTGAAAGGTCTTGAGCACTGTTTTGGGAGCTACAGATACTGTAATTTCCTTACAAATAAATTCTGTCCAGAAATATACACCAGAAAAGAAAATCTTGAAAAGATAAAAAAATAATATATACACACAAATATAATGAAAAAAAAAAAGTGCAACAAAATAAAGACAGTTGTTTTGACTGATGTAGAAATATGATGAAAGTAGATCCGGACCTTCCTCCTCCCACTCCTTCAGTGAGACCGGATCACTTCTCCGCACTCCGCCGATAAACTGGGGCTCGACCGGCTCCATGCGCCCGCACAGCCGCTCCGGATCACCCGAGCTTTGTGTCGCGGCCTCGGCGGCGCTCCGGCAGTGTTTCTCCAGCTCTCCTGCATCCAGCTGAGACAGCTCTTCCAGAAACCCGGCCTTCTCCTCAGCAGAAAGCTCGGGCCAGAACCGCAAGACATGGCTCTGACCCGCGGACTCTAATTTCACTTGCGCTTCTTCAAACGACAACATGGTCCTGAGTTCAGTCTCATCAAACCTTCTGCAGATAAGACACACTGCTCCTGTCCTCTCCTCCTCTGGTCTCACCTGACTGAGAGACTGACCCTCCTCCCATCACGAGGATAAACTGTCTCATTCGCATTTTATTTCAATTGCACCGTTCTACCTTAAATGGAGAAATGATTGCACCTATAGGGGGCGCTAACGAATCTATGTGGTTCAATGAATTGGTCAATTGTACAACTTGTAAATGCTTTCAATGTTGGGAAAAATACTTATTATTGGAACAGATTTAACCTTTAACGGGAAAAAAAAAAATCAGCAGAATATTTGTCTATTTCCAGTATGAAAAAAGTGTTTAAAGCATGTGCTTTGCTGAGACACACAAAAACCTGCGTTTGCATCTTTTCAGAAAACCCCTACTAGGGGGTTAAACACACCCTTAGAAAATGAATCGAAATTTTAAAATATTATAATTTCTCTTCACCCTGGTCTATCCACCCTTACAAGTAGCTCATTAAATGTTCAATAAAATCCTTGTTTTCTGAACCAGTGCTCTGCCTAAAATTAAAGGTCTTCAAAATTTCACTGCAGGACTTGTAATAGGAACAACTCCATCCCAGTCCTGCCCAAAGTGTTTGCCAACCCTAAGAATAACACGCATTAAACCATTTCCTTAAATAAGGTAAAATATCCTTAGCCAAAATCTGACCACAATTTAAAGAAAGTTATTTTTTACAAAATATGTTCACAAAACAGACCTTTGGAAAGACTTGTCTATATATAAAACTGCCTATTATATGCTGTATAAACTACAGTGTGTCTGGAAAGTATTCACAGTGCTTCACAAACTTGGCACAACTATTTTTGGGCAGTTCTTATTTGCAGAACCTCTCAAGCTCCATCAGGATGTATGGGGAGCATCGATGCACAGCCATTTTCAGATCTCTCCAAAGATGTTCAATTGGGTTCATATCTAGGCTCTGGCTGGGCCACTCAATAACATTCACAGAGTCGTCCTGTAGCCACTTCTTTGTTATCTTGGCTGTGTGCTTGGGGTCGTTGTCCTGATGGAAGATAAACTGTCACCCCAGTCTTAGTTCCTGGAGCTGGTTTTACTCATGGATTTCTCTGTAAATTGCTGCATTCATTGTTCCCTTGATCCTGACAAGTCTCCCAGTTCCTGCCACTGAAAAACATCCCCACAGCATGATGCTGCCACCACCATGCTTCACTGTAGGGATGGTATTTGCCAGGTGATGAGCAGTGCCTGGTTTCCTCCAGACATCATTCAGGCCAAAGGGTTCAATCTTTGTTTTTTATGGACTGAGAGTCCTTCAGGTGGCTTTTGGCTAGCTTCACATGGGCCTTTGTGCCTTTTACTGAGGAGTGGCTTCTGTCTGGCCACTTCACCATACAGGCCTGATTGGTCTAGTGCTGCAGAGATGGTTGTTCTTCTGGAAGGTTTTTCTCTCTCCACAGAGAAACGCTGTGGCTCTTTCAGAGTGGCCACTGGGTTCTTTATCACCTTCCCGACTAAGCCCTTCTTCGCCGATTGCTCGGGTGGCGTGCTCTAGAAAGAGTCCTGGTAGTTCCAAACTTCTTCCATTTATAGATGATGAAGGCCACTGTGCTCATCGGGACCTTCAATGCGGCATTATTGTTTCTGTACCCTTTCCAAGATCTGTGCCTCAATACAATCCTGTCTGAGAGATCTACAGACAGTTCCTTGAACTTTAACTGTGGGACCTCATATAGACAGCTGTGTTCCTGTCCAAATCATGTCTATTCAACTGAATTTACCACAGGTGGATCAAGTTGTACAATCAAGTTGTAGAAATATCTCAAGGCTGATCAGTGGAAACAGGGTGCAATGTTTATATATAAATGTTTTTATTTGAAATACATTTGCAAACATTTCAAACAAACTTCTCTCACATTGTCATTGTGGGGTATTGTTTGTAGAATTTTCAGGAACATAACTAATTGAATCCATTTTGGAATAAGGATGTAACATAGCAAAATGTGGAACATTTTTTGGATGCACTGTACATATGTAGTTTTCGTTCCACTATGAACCAGAAACGTACAATTTAAAAGAAAAATCTTGGTGGAATTGTGTGGTTCCTGCTTTGCCAAGACATCTTCACACTTGGTGTCACTGTTTTGTAATGTTCCTAATTTTCTTACACAAATAATTGTTCACCTTTCACAGTGTAAAGCATCATGGACCATTGACATTTTTCCATGGTTTTAGACAAATCTTGATGAAATTGAGGAACACAGTTCCAATCTGGACCAAAAGTCAAATCTTCCTTAAAAAAAATAAAGAAAGAAATTGCAGAAATTATAATGAAATTATTGGAAAAAATGTATAGTACTAAAATGAAAAACTAAAGAATATACATGTGTATATATAATAAATAATATGTGATATAATTAGCCAATTCAGTGCTGTTTTGCAGAAAGGTTATAATACACAGTACAATGTTGATCCCTGGTTTAATCATGAGATTAGCTTGCTGTTTGTGTTTCTAAGCTTCTATGCTTGTTCTCCATGTGGTCTCTGTGAATTTCCACCTGACAAAAAACATGTCAGTAGACAGACTGGCAAAGATAAAATGCCCCTTACATGTGAGGGTGTCTGTGTTGGTTCTCTGCAGCCAATCAGAATATTTTATTGATCCCCTGGGAAATTGTTATATGCACTAGTGTCCCATACAGGGTGTATTTCAGAATTATGCCCAGGAGAGTGTCCTGATCAATATTCAGCCTGACAAGGATAAAGCAGTTAGAATAGGCAAATCAATCCTGAGGTATTATATTTCTGGTTTACACCCAGTATTCTTGAGATTCTTGAGGGTCTGGAGCCCTCTCCATCCTGACCAGGAGAATGAGGTAGGGATAGGAAGATCAATCCTAAAGTATCAATGCTTTTGACACTGTTATTGATTAGAGAGGATTTATTCCAAACTGGGATTTTCTTTTTCAATAAAGTAAATGTAATATTTATTTTATAACAAAAGTGTTTGCTGCTGCTCAAGTCCACTTCTACTTTTCTAAGCAGAATCTTTCCATCTTCCCTTTTTTTTTCTCTCAGAAATACATTATATATTCCATTAACAAAACAGAATATTTGAAGAATAAAAATTTCAGTAATATTCACAAAAAAATAAGTATGTGCTCTATGTTTAGGTTTCTGCATTACCAAGAATATTTTTGACAGAGTTTCATAAAATTCCAGATTTCTGATCATTTGACCAACGGCCTGTTTCCTTGTGTATGTTTTTTTTTTTTTTTTTTCTTTTTTCTTTTTTTTTTTTTTTTTTTTTTTTTTTTTTTTTTGTTATTTTTATTTGGATTCATCTGTCAGCTTTGGATCATTATTTGGATTTGTCAGCTGATTTATAAAGTGGTATTTTGCTGCACTTGTATCTGTACATGAATCCGTGTGTGTATCCTGTGTGACATAACAGTATCGCTGTGGCTGATTTTTGGAGAAGAAACAAGCTCAAGGAAAAATATCACGTTTACATGTTCTTACACAAAAACCTAGAAAAGGAAAGGAATGTATGTGACTTGATGATAGTTTGTATATAGTTTTGATATATAAAAAAATATATATTTTATTAAAAGTTTGTTTTCATATTATTTCCACAAATGTAACAATTGCAGTCTGTTTTAAAATAAATAATGGTGTCTCAAAAAAAGGGTTTTATAGACTTTGGCATGAAGAAGCTGGTGTTGGTTCCATGATGATCTCAAGTGTTGAGCTATTTTATGAGTTGCTCAGTAGCTCCTGGTTCCACATCATCAACTGACTGTAGAAAGGACATTACTCATAATCTATCGCAAATCTCTAGTTGGAGGAGTAAAAAGAGCAGTAAGTAAATGCCCCCTCCGTCTACAAGAGCAATCATTTAAGGTGGAATGTCGACCAGGAAACCAACTTCTGCCTCACGGCTGAAACTCGTGACCGGAACGGGGGGAACCGCAAACAGTGTATGAGGCGAAGTGAACGGCTGACTAGACATTTAAGAAAGCCACTGGCTGTGCCCAGTCGAAATGGAAGAGCTGACTTGTGTTTGTGAGAAAGACAAACTCCTGTATACACACACGACACCATTTCCTGTTCTCTCTGTAAAAACAGTACGCACACACTTCCGCTACTGACTGCAGTCACGTGACCAGTGGCGCTGAAGCGCGTGCTTCTGATCCTGTTGATGTTGAAGTTACAGTGCTGACACACAAAGCATTAAAATACCTGCTGGACATGAGATTATTAATGTATTAGAGCTCAAATAGAAGTAAAAAACACTAAATCCTGATTGGGGCACAGTTATCAAGCTGTTGATGTGTGGAATTAAAGTTTATATTGACATTAGTCTAGTCAAGTAGGTGTTTATTATTTAGAATTAAAAATAATGTCCTAAATACTGCATTTATATCACCCTTTTCTTCAATACCCTGCATTTTGTGTTGATTTCGGCTAGATGACACATTTCAAACACTAGCGGCCTTTGCTAAAGCCGAGTCGATCGTCTCTACATGCAGATATCCCTTTTTTCATATAATTGCCATTGCATTGAACCCTGCTTTTTCCACTGCCAATTAATATTATATAAAAGTAACAAATTCTATAACTAAATTAACAATCCAGGTAAAAGAAACTAGATCACGCTTCATGGTTGTGGTGTCAGAGAAGTAAAACCAAGCACCCAAAAACACAGTCGAAGCTTACATATCATTTTCTGCAACATGTGTATCACCTATCTTTTTTGCTGTCCAGCTATACCCTGGGTTCTTTCCAATTTAATAAAAGAATAGTGGCAAAACCCATCCATCACGATTATCTTTTTAAGTATCAGTTTCAGTTCATGACCCTTAAGCATGAGAACCACCTCAAACCCTGTCTATATATTCTTGACACATTTATTACTCAAATCACCTCCTTACAAGTTAAGAGCAGGTGCATTGTGCTCACTGATGCTCAAATTCAAACATTCTGATTGTGTGTGTGTGTGTGTGTACTAAATCACACTATCAGGATTGACACACAATAATGCAAAAGGTTAAACGGTTTATAAAAAATAAAGCATCTTATTAATGAATGGACCAAAAATTAGTGCTGAGATTTTAATACGGAATGGACTGCGAGATGTTTTTCGCTAAGTCCGTTCAATGTCCTTGTGTCTTGTTTCTTCAAAGAATACGATTTAAGCAGTCGCTTTTCCACCAAACATGCTACTAGCAGCCCAACCAATCAATGGGAAAACAAAAATGATGACTACAACTCAGGCATTAGCAGTTTATTTATATATAATAAATGTAGAGCAATGTATAATGCTATTAAACAGTACGGTAAAAAAGTCTCACATACTGTATGTGTACTGTCATTTTAAATTTGGATTTTGTACCAGAAGGTAATGAGTACCACCAAACCAAGCTGCCATTGTTGGGCTATTGAGCAAGGCCCTTAACACCCAACTGCTCAGTTGTAATTGTTAGTCACTGAATAGGAGTGTGCCAAATCCCCCATATTATATACAGGGAGTGCAGAATTATTAGGCAAATGAGTATTTTGACCACATCATCCTCGTTATGCATGTTGTCTTACTCCAAGCTGTATAGGCTGGAAAGCCTACTACCAATTAAGCATATTAGGTGATGTGCATCTCTGTAATGAGAAGGGGTGTGGTCTAATGACATCAACACCCTATATCAGGTGTGCATAATTATTAGGCAACTCCCTTTCCTTTGGCAAAATGGGTCAAAAGAAGGTATATATATATATATATATATGGACTATAGCACAGAAAGAAGTGCTTCCCATTAATACTATTACATTGTGTGGCATGTAAAGAAGAAGCAATCATTGGATTGAAATATGAATATCTTTATTGAACTTTGTTCTCATATAAACATAAATATACTTTATACATTTATTCACTTTAAACATTGTCAGGGACAACACATACTCCAGCACACATTTGCATTGACTATTACATTTCAGCTCATTTGAACATTGGGGTCCGGATATGACCACGCAGCAAAACTGCATCTCCGTGTATTTCTAAATACAGGCTCAGAATTCGGACATACCCCAATTCAGAAATGCATTTCTCTTGTCGTGTAAACAGCACAGGACCACAGTCACGAACCAGTGGATCATTGCGTCACGCAGCAGTGAGAAATGATCTTATCCAGTTGTCTTACTGCATCCTCAGACACTCACTGGATTTAAAGCAGCAATCTAGCATTTTTTTCTTCCAGTTTTGCAAAAGCAGTATATTTAATAAAAGGCTACCAGACGGTGGCTGCTGAGAGTAAGGCGCTACATAGCATACACATCAGGCAGTGTGTTGATGGTGCAGCTTCTTCTTGTAGAATTTTATCTTGCCTGATATTGAAGTACACCATCAATCGAATGCCATTCAACGAGCACTCATGATCAAGCAAATCACTTCTAGCATACAGGTTGCCTTCGAGGGAGGGAAAAGTGCAAAATGCAACAGAAGCCGAGGCATCCACTATGAGGCAAAGCCGATAGTAAAGCCCTGTTCAGTATTCTGCTTTATAAATTCTACACCACAAATACATGCATAAAAACAATAGGAAGTAGTTAAAGGAGGACAAGGAACATTTTTTTTTCCAGATTAGTCCACTTAGAAAAACACAGGTGCAGAATCCAATCAGGGTTTTTTTTTTTTTTTTTTTTTTTTAAATGAATCTGCAACTAGTTTCAGTGTGCAATTTTAAAGCCTTAAGACAGACACTGATTGGGCTAATGTTAGAAATGATGGCTTTCACAGATTCTGGTATGGATTCCGACACAAGCTGCTGCCTTTCACACCAAATATCCTTCACGATACCTGCAGGCCAATTAGAAGCCCACTTTGAACTTGGTGGATCTTGTATTGAAAATGACACAGCTCTTAAAGTTCCCCTTAGAACCACTATATTAAGATACTCTATTGCTCCATCTGATGAACCCACAGTCTATCAGTAGCACAAAGCAAACATGGAACACTATTGGGACATCTCATATTTACATAATTGTTTGTAGTATCCCTCATCTGTGGAGACGCATCTTCCTTTAAGGCTGCAAAGCATTTTGGGAACGCTGTGGTCTCTTACGTGGCACTGACGCCTGAGCTAGTTTTACATTTGGTCTGTCTGGAGGACACTAAACTCTTCACCCATACACAGGATTATATCCAAAGCACACATGTATGCATATTAACCTATAGGCATTTTTTAAGAATCTTTTTTCCTTTGTTTCTATTGCAAAAAAACAAAAAAACAAAGAAGAAAAAAAAAAAAAGCTTTTCTGGAGTTACTGGTTCATACTCGAGCAATGTCTAACATGATTAGCCCATTTTGCTGTCCATAAAATGCACTTTTCAACCCTCTTACAACAGAATTTTAAAATAAAACAACAACATTGAGTAATCATTCAGTCTAAAAATTCAAATGTACATCCCATTGATAATCCTAAAGTTCCTGAGGTTTTTTTCTTCTTCTCTAATCAGCATTGATGTCTTTTCTGTTCACGAAACACAATAAGGACACAAGACATGCTTGCGCACTAACACTGCGTGAAAAACGAAACGGAAAAGGGCGAGGCTTCACGCAAGGTGCAAAACAGCAACTTGATTCTGAACTGAAAAAGAAGTGAGTTGATTCCAGTCGTTGGATTTTCACACTACATTCCACCCCTGTTTTAGAAACACAACATGAACATTTAACACCTTTCAACCTACACCAGTCCTTCATCTAAATTGGTGAATGTGATTAGTAGCTGACAAGCCAATTATCAAAGGTGTGATAACGAGCGCAAACATAAAACAAAAGAGTTTGTACTATAAACTTTGTACCAACCACAGAAATATGTGTTGAATCTTCTGTGCTTTAAAATTAAATAAATAGATGTAGAACATTAACACATGAAGAAAAAAAAACAAGACATTATTGGTTTTGTAATAAAAAATACAAATTCTAATGAAAGACCTTAAATATCAGCTACACAGACTGCTGTTTCTGGAGGAATCTGGTGGTTCTGCATGGGATAACACTTAAATGACTAATAAATTAAGTAAGACATTAATGATAACAAACGTAGTGCTTAAATATAGAAATTGGAGGGTAGGAGGTGGTGCGCTGGCTCTTTCATTTTAAGCCCTTTGCTGCCACCTACTGGATTACAAGAGCACAAACGAGCAGCTTAAGACTAAGTCTCCATTAAGACACCACAAAAAGTGGTGCATCTTCTTGGTCCCTAGTGAAACAGGTTACTACAGTCTGAGTGTCCTAGGAAGAGTAGATGCACAATTCCTAGGTGTAATAACATTGTTTACATCCTGGTTTGGGTTCTTAGTGTTTATTCTTAGTGTTCTTTGTTACCATCCTTCTTGGGCCTTCTGGCATTCACAGAATAAGAACATTGACTCAAACCTCAGGTCTCCCCACCCAAGATTGCCCGTCCTTTTTCTTCTCAGAGCCAGATCCATTTTGCATCCCAACAAAAACAATAAATCAAAAGGAAACGACCTGCCAGTCCATCACCGGGACTGGACACCCAGTGTGGTTTTTAGATGTTCGTACACCACGTAGCTGATGCTGACTGCAGGGATGACCTTCATGAAGTTGGGTGCCAGGCCTCGGTAGAGCCCCATCGCGCCTTCTGTCCGCACAATATGTCTAAACAGGCTGCTCATGGACATCTGAGGTGTTCCATCCAATGTAGCTGCTGAACAGAGAGAAGGGGGACCAGTAAGATTGTAGAACATTAACATATTGTACAGAACACTGGGGAACATTTTGTTGTACAATGTAAATGCACCCTTATGTGGAATCTTAATTAGAATTTCTGCTCATGCCCAACCAACCAACAAGCCCCCCCCCCCCCAAACCCATGCATCAGTGTATCATTAGAAAGTGTGACATGACCCATAGCGATCAATACAGTCCACTGATCACTGCGACAACACACGGACGTCTGTTTACACTAGATATGACGTCAAGATGAAAAGTCAGTGTAGTGAAAGTAAGGGCTGCGTGAGTGAGAGTGAATTCGCATCTACGTCAATAGGAAGCAAAAACAACAGGCGTGTACAATCCTGATTTCTGTACAAAAATAAAAACACTTATCGTTTACTTGTACAAACAAATTCATCCTCACCTTGAGCCTGCATTCGCGTCCTAACCAGGGCTAAAGGGTAACTGGCTAACTGGCCGCACGTGCTGGACATTGTGCCACAGGCTAACAGGACAAACACGCCAGGATCTGCGCTGTCTGTCGCATACCTCTGTAGCCATGAGTTCTTCAGAGTCTGCATGCAAGAGAGAAATCAAAGGAAACATCAGTGTCTTCGAAAAATTATATAAACACTTAATTCTAAATACTTAAAACAAAACACCTTTGATGGATTGCAATTAAATTGTAAATATAAAATATTAGGGTTTGGTGCTTAGTATTTATTTATTTCATTAAACAATTCTATGGACTCATTCTAACGCTTTTTAACTGCACTTTCACATTTAGTGTATAAAAGATACAAAAGGAGCAATCCAGCATTTTTTGGTACAACAAACCTACAATTTAAAAGACAGAGAGAGAGAGAGAGAGAGAGAGAGATGATGGCTGAAAAAGCTGGAGTATATTCCTGTCAAAGTAATTACATTCCTTTCTCTGTTCTTTAAAGTGGTACACTGATCATTACCTCATAGACAGCCAGGTCTATTCCAGCGTAGGGAATAATGCCGAGCACGTTTGGGATGTAGCCCTTGTAAAACGCTGCTACGCCCTCTTTCTGCAAGATGTGTTTGGCACAGTTCACAATCCCGGAATACTGACCGGTTTTTCCCAGGGCTAGTCGAGTCTTCAGGACCTTTAAGAAACATAAGGGTCTTGGCTTAAACCTTTTATATATAGTTTACACCGTTTATTCCAAATAATACCACAAATGCCAGTCTATTAACACGTTGTATAGTTACAAAATACTCCAAAATACCTGATATTAAAAAAAAAATAAAAAAAATTTTTTACAAAAAAAATAAAAAATAAAAACTAGATTGTCTACTAAATATTTTACTCCAAAAATGTATAGTCATCCGTACATAATGAGCAAGCACAAAACATGTCATGGTTTTAGACAAAGTTGAAGAGTTACGCCTACTTTATGGTGGCTTTGGTAATGGAGCTGGCATTTCAAACCAGGTTCAAACCATGGTTTTCTCCATTCACACCTGTGCAAACATCTGTCAGTTCTCCAAACAGTTGCACAGTTAACAGCATTCGCACACATACTGCATTATCCTCTCACCTCCATCGGGTAGATGCTGCTCTGCGCAATGGCACCAGCCAGCGAACCTGCAACCAGGCGCTCCAGAATTCCCAACGTCTCCTGTTTGCTCCCAATCAGTCGCTTTATCTGATAGAGATAAGAGCAAATAATCACTGAATGACTTGCAACTGAAGCTCTCACAGATTCCTGCCCAACGGTAATCTGATTATACACAGGGAGGGAGGTGATCCCGCTCTTACCTGCTCGTAGGCCATGAACTTGATAGCAGATTCAGGTGCGATCTTTATGACGTTGATGCCGTTTCCTCGCCACAGCGACCGAATACCTCCTTCACGGATCATCTGAGAGAAACCGCTAGCCATACACATGGTGTTCACACGAGAGGAGTGCACCTAAAAATATCAGAGAGAGCAAATTAGTGTGTGCATGTTAAGAAATCTGGCAATTACACACAGAAATCAGTCAATTTGCTTCTAGATGTGAGTGAAGTGATTTGTTGTTTTAGTTTTTATTTGGTTTATTTATTTATTTTATACATTTTGCTCTGTTGTATCCTACACTTAAGTTTGTCCACTATCCTTGCAAAACAAAATTACAATTATTTAAAGTTAAAAAGATAAGCAGCATCCAAAGTTCAGCTTTCAGGTCAAGAGGAATTTCATAATACATTTTATAGTCATTCATTTGTGTTGCCTGACTAAACTGAGACAGCCCTTAAAACCTTTGACCACATGCTTACCTTACTGTCCTTATAACTACAGCATATGAACTCTGGCTTACCTTTTCCCTACTTATTCATCAAACAGTCATTATACTATCAATTCAACATCCCATAACTATATTCTTTAATCTTGTGGTGCACCCCAGCAATCCAAATGACACACAATGTTGATTTAAGTCAAACCTAGTTTTCCTTAAGCGTCCCCATAAACCTTTTAGAGTACGGAGTAAAAACTTTTTTCAACAAAGACTTTTCTGTTGCGCAACCCCAAATAGTATTGACCAGTCACTAATCATCTGATGATTTACCTGCATGAGAACTTTGAGTCGGTCTAACGGAGCCGTGCAGGTGCGAGACACGGCGCCAGCTCCGCCACCTGCCACCAGGTGTCGCCACCACATCCCAGTCTTCTTTTCTTCTGCAGTGAACTCATCAGGCACCATCAAACTCTCCCCTACATCAAATATCTGCAAGGAGAGGAGAGCAGAAATGTCAACCATATAGCAGAATCTGAATTTCAGACAAGGACTCCATTACTGCAGGTCCTGCATTCAGAATAGAGTGGATGTTGGACCACAGGACTGTCCAATTCTTGATAAATTGGACATCACAGCAGCTCTCACAATGCAGTAGATTATAAGATTTAGGTTATTGAGCTCAGTTTCTATAGTAACAGCTTATATTCAGAGTCAAGTATAAGGGACACTTCACATAATCCAAATTAATTAATTTAATGTGTTGTTTAAATCATTCTGATGGTTATTTCATATTTATGGTAGACATTTCACAGGAGGACACCATGATTTCATTTTTGTCTTATTAAATAAAAAAAAGTGAGGAAAATAAATAATAATAATAATAATAATAATAATAAAAACTTTTGCCGTGGTGTAGGAGGCATGAAACACCACCTCATCATGTCATGTTTTATTCCGTACTTGAAGACTTCAGATATTTAAATAAGAACCACGTGTCCTGGGGTCTGTTTCTGAATGATAAAGACAGGCTGGCTTTATCAGAGTTCCGTGTACTCGAGTACTGATGCAACCAATCTTGGTTTTATTTGCCACTTTGTTCTGCTAAAGTCCTGGTATTAATTATATAAAACATATACAAAAGTATTTATTTTTTTCTTTAATACATTTCTTGATGCATGGAAATTTTTCTGAAATGGTTGGACATCTAAAGTCAGAAAGGAACGACGCTGAGCAGCTCAGCGTAACAGGATTACATCTGAACACTGTGATCCTGGGCGACGCTTTATTTAACTTAACTGGAGCAGAACAGCTGTAAATGACTCTGGACACTTTGTCCGAGTCCTTCAGATTTCACTCTTTAGAAAGTAGAAAACAGTATCAGGTAGAAGCACAAATATCACATGCATTTTCATACTCTCATAAGGTCAGGGGTCACCACAGGTCAACAAAGGTCAAATGTGCTGCTTTTTTTTAGTACTAAATGTACAGAATGTTCAAAAACATCACCACCTATAATAATCCTGACAACAAACTTGTCAAAGAGAGGAAAACCCTATCAATCAATCAATCAATCTTTTCATAATAATGTCCAAATGTAGCTTACTGTCGAATGCTTCCAGTACAGGATGATCTCTGGGATGTTGTCTGCAGGATGAAGCAGGTGGTAGTCCCGCCATTCGTTCCAGTCGATGGTCATTGTCCCATTCTTGTCCATGCTGTTTAGGAAAAGAAGATACATTTAAGATTAAAACCAACATCCAGATCCTGTCGTTAACAAATTAAATCTTAGACATGTCTCGGAATCGCCACAATCTTCCTGAATCCTAATAGCCGCGATTCATGATGTCTCGTTCTCAGCCACGTCGATGGAAAACAAGTTAATAAACATGCACTTAACTTAAAACCCTATTCTGAGCATACAGCTAATTATCTCCAGACCTCCATAACATTTACTTGTGCGTCAATCAAAAAGGACCCCCCCCCCAAAAAAAACAAAACACCAAAACAAAAAAAACAAAAAAAGTGAAAAAAACATTTTTTTGAAAAAAGAGCTACTTACTTAATCCTCATTTTAGAAAAAATCTGACTTACAAAGTAAAATAAAACAAAGAAAGAGCAGCAAAGAAGTGAAAGCTTAGCAAGCCAGGCATATAGGGACAGAGAGAAGATGAGGGCAGATTACTTACTACATTATGGGAGCAAATACATGGCCCCTCCTAATTCTGAGAAGACACACAGAAGAGGAGGGGCAGAAAGACAGTGTGTGAGGAGTGAGACAGAGAGAAACGGGGATGCAGTGGGAGAAGGACAGAAGCACAAAACGTACACATACAGAGGTGCCGGTTCCTACAGGTCTACCTCAACATACTGCTATATATTTTACACATCCATATAGATGTAATTTACTACTATTACTAGTTGCTAATATTTGCATACGAGTGTGAAACCCTGCGAAACAAAGTGTTTAGATGGTAAACAGACCTCTTGAGGATTTTCTCTGCCTGCTGCTCGGAGATGTGGACCCCCAGGTCTCTGAGGGACTGCATGATCTCCTGTGAATCAATGCGACCTTTATAAAAAAATACAAAAGGTGTCAACATTTTTTTCAATAATTACAACATTTTGACACAAACTCATGCAAATGTTGGAAAATCTGCAACAAAACACATCCTCCTTACCATCATTCTTCTTGTCGAGACTTTTAAAGACCAGCCGTAGCTTCTTTTCGTGGTCCCTCAGGTAATGCACAAACTCTTCAAAGTCCAGCTGGCCATCCAAGTCCTTATCTCCAGCTTTCACAATTTTCTGAAATGACACAGTGTGCAAAATAAGGCAAGTGGAACAAAGGTGAGGAAAACATCCCACATAACGCACTAGGTTGTGGAAGTCACAGAGATGATGGATTTCAGAAAGCTTTTGCCATATGTGCTTTGTTTGGCCAAGGTTCCTTTGAAAGGTCTGCACACCATCATAGCCATTAGCACTGTTTGTACCCAGCAGCAATCCAAAGTTCATTTAGAGGTAATGACGAGGGCTTTGGGGAGGTTGGTGCTTCAGAGGAAGTTATACTGGTATGAATGATTGAGTTTAAAGAGCTTGAGGAATAAACAGGAACGGAGATGGGGATTAATTTTTAACTTCTTGTTCCGCTAAGTGAATGACATCATTACATCATACATATTTATTCCACTACTACCAAGAATATGCCATTTTTCCAGATATGGCTTTTTTTTTATAGCAGTTCGACCAAATAAGTGGAAATGTTTAACTAGTACATACGGACAAATAAAAGGCCCTACTAATTCTCTTCACTGAAGTGGCAACTGAGTTTCAGTGATCCGTGTAAGAAAACTGGCAGTAATCCAGTGTTTTCTCGTTTTTAGAATAAAGATGGCACTCTTGTCGCCGGTATTCCATGAACTTACAGATGTTATCATATCGGACATGGTTTGCCTTTATTTTGTGTTCAGCTCAGGGTTATACAACAGACTCCCTGTACATCAGCACTTTCACAGGCCTGCTATCAGCCGTTTACACAGTATGTCCTAAACGGCTTTTGAAATGTTGCACAATTACTGAACTGATGAACCCCAAGAGCTAAAGGCACACAGTAGAATGACTTTACCAGAACCAATTAACCTTTTATTACAAATAGAGACCTGCTAACCTTGAAGGCAAATAATGAGTCAACCTTGAAATGGGGTTTAATGTAAAAGTAAATATAAAGTAAACATCATAACAGTATATCATTTCTTGTCTAATGTCTTTAATAGAGACTGAAGTGGTTCCACATGGCCCACATTTTCCATTGTATCTCATACCACTCGTATATCAAATCTACTCCTGTTTAAACTAATCGCTTTCTAATGCTAATTTCCATTAAAGTTATAATAATTCTTTGATTTGACACATCGTAACATTGAGACAAGATGAAAACACAAGATAAAACCGTGGGGAGGGTTTTCCTGGGGTATGCCTGTTAATATCAACTTATTTAACCGTGCCAATCATTCCAGCCTCTTTCGATGTGCATTTGAGTAATCCCTCAAACCAGTGAATCTGATGCTATAATGCAGAGCTGACATACAAAATGCGTAAAGGTTTGCAGGTCAGCACTAAATAACTAGTTAACAGTGGTGAGAATTGAGTCGGGCTAATTATATGGCACTGAACTGTAAACTAGCTGCATTACAGGGCACCATTTTTACAATAACTCAAAGTATACTTGATTTAAAAAGCTGACCAAATTACTGAGTCTTGAACTGGGATATTATAAGAGTTAAAACTCTAAAGACTGGTAAAAATACGACTGGCATTAACCGGCATAAACTAGTTATCCCAGGCAATCATATCTTATCTTGATGATCTATATGCAACCACTATGCAGAAAGCTGGAGAAAAGCACATAATATAACCGGATACATAATTTCAGCCACGATGCCTGGACTTGCCTCATATTAAACTCTTCCTTGTTACATTCTGAACATAAGATCTTGTATATATATATTTGATCAGACACATTAAGTTCAGATTAGACGGCGCCTTAACACACAGGCAAGTGGGTCAAGGTAACATCGAGATTAAGATACGGACACCTATAAAAATCCGTCCCGAACAAACTCCATGGATCCATGAAGCCGATTAACAGAAGATGAGCGCAAAACTGATCTCATTTTACACATTTATCCAGAGTTACAATCAGCAGGAGCGACCGATCTGTGTGGAAAAGCTAAAGGAATCAAGCTCTGGTATAAGTAAATCACAGACTGGCATGGTTTATTTAAGAATTCGCACAAATCGGTTTTCTAACCACACTTTGAGGGAGTTTGTTTCTGCTCAGAGAAACACATTTACATGTTCACAGTCATGTTATACCTCAATCTACTGATCAAGTAGATATTAAATATTTTAAGTATATAATTAGACAGATGTTGGCTCATGTGGCGAGTGCATATATTTCTTTATAAGCATTTCATCAGTCTTGCCATAAGAACCACGGCAGAGCAACACATCTACATACATCACACCATACAAGTTGGAAAAAAAGTGAATACATTTGACAATGGTTTAGACCATACTATCAGGACAAGTGTAGAAGATTAACCTGGTCTAATTGTACTGACCGTGTTAATGCTGTTAATCTGAATGAATGTGATGTCACTGTAATCCGATTTAGGGCAAGAACAGGACTGAAGTACCTGCATAACTGAACACGGGTAATCTGGATTATCCCAAATACCATCATTACCCACGGGGATGAATGGAGAAGAGGCTGGACATGTGACCATGTGACTTTCTCTAGACATTACTGACATCATACTACTTACTTTAAAAAAAAAGAAAGAAAGAAAGTTTGTCGACCGAACGAACCCAAACTCAAAATGTAAATAATAAAAAAGGAAAGCCATACCTGTCTCCAGTTTCGATATGTGTTAAACTCCTGAGACGGAAGGATTAAGCTCAGTTTGAAGAGAGGATTCAGCGCAGCCGGCAAACTGTTCGACTCGAAATATTCACATTCAGTCGAGAGAGAATCAGCCGCAGGCACGTACAGACACAGGCACAACATTATTTCAGTAAAAAAATTAATAAATAGTATTTATAAATAACCGGTTAAATAGACGTTAATAAATACGGGCGAATTCAGAACCGTAGCTCTGCGCGTGGGAAAACCCGGCGAGCGCACGGACGTATAAGTGGGGCTGCGACGCGTGTGTGGGCGGGGAATCGGTCACGTGATTGACGGAAACTCGACTCCGATTGCGCACCTCGCAGCCGGGTGTCGCGCTCGCGCTCGCATGACGTCAACACCGCTCATTGGCTGCTCAGGTTACACATCGGAAAGAAGAAATGCACTGTATTGGGGTCGCACTTGGGACAGTTTGGACTGCTGTATTTTATTTTATTTTATTTTTTTAATTGCAAACAAATTCATCATAATGGTACTGTTATAAAAAAAAACGAATGCATATAATGTAACAAAAACAAGACTTACTGATATGATTTATGCTATTTATATATTTATAATATTAATACAAATTGTCAAATTATTTTAATTTTTTTTGTAAACCCCTAATCCTGGTCATGGTCTTCGTGGATGCACTCTGGGAGAGTCAGGATTTCATTACACAACACCTGGGAAAAGATGTACCAGTGCCAACTGGATCCCACTTGTGGAGTTTTGACATTGGACCTCCTGGAGTGTGAAAAGGCTCTGGCATGGAGAAGCTGCTGCTGGTTCTGTGATGATCACAAATGTTGAGCTATTTTATGATTTGCTCAGTAGCTCCTAGTTTTATTACAACAATGAATGAACCATGTAAATGACTGTAGAAAGGACATTACTCATAATCTTACACTCCAGTACTCATGATAGTTCTCACTCTCCAGTGTTCTGTATTGTTGAAAGATTTATGATCAAACTCTTGATGTCACCCAAATAAGGATGGGTTCCCCTTTTGAGTCTGGTTCCTCTCAAGGTTTCTTCCTCATAACATCTAAGGGAGTTTTTTCTTGCCACAGTCACCAAAGCTGCTCATCAGTGATAAATACACACCATTGACCTTAACTGTTAATTTCTGTAAAGCTGCTTTGAGACAATGTCTGTTGTGAAAAGCGCTATAGAAATAAACTTGACCCTGTAAAACACTTATTTACAGGCGATTTAATGCAGAAATTCCTCCTGAGGAAGTGGGACCTGAAGAACCTACATCAGGGGTGTCCAATCTTTTTAACAAAGGGCTGAAGTGGGTGCAGGTTTTCATTCCAACCCAGAAAGGGCCATGCTTTATAGTCATTGAAAATGAAAATCATTAGATATAAACAGGTATAATTTGGTGTGGCCCATACCTGGTTGGAATGAAAACCTGCACCCATGACCTGATTGAAACTCACATAAACAAAGAGACCATTCAAAGCTCTGCATTTATATTATTCTGGATTTGGGATGAAACCCAGGACTGTTGAGCTATGAAGCAGTGATACCCACTGCATATCGGCACCCCTGAGTCTCTGTGCAGGCCTCCATCTGAGTGCCATAGCTAATAACAGCCGAACAGATATTTGATACAACCGAAATTAAGCTTCCAGAAGTCTCAGAATGCAGCTCGACCAATTACATTGGTGGATCGGAATTAACTTCTACATAAGGTAGTTTTAATTCACAATTCATTTCAAATACTACCAGAATTATTTACATGCTAATTTTCTTTTCAATTTCACATAACAATAGTTAAAATAAAAGAAATACTCAATGCTCCATATCAACACCCAAACACAAAAACCGGGAACTTTAGATGACATCACACCAAACTGATCAACCCTCCGCACCTCCTACTCTCACACACGGATGTTAATTTAAGCCCCTAAGCAGCAGGTTAACCTTTTTCCTTCTATCAGCTCATAGGTGATTCTCATCACTATAAACATTATAAATTCATAAAGCTGGAGGTAATCTCTACATAGACTCGTAGTGCAGAAAGAATACATTAACCTTTGTCAAAGCTCAACATGAATAACGTTCTCATATATCTTTTGTGAGCTGTATATGAAAGCTATTTGAAACGTTTTACCCGTGACCTAATGTCGGGACACCGACACATACCCTGATGCTGCACTTTTTAAACTACGGTCCATTCGGGAGCTGAAGGAAAACAATGAATGGGTGAGTAATATTTACAGTGACAAACGGATATTGACAGGAAACAGGTCATAGGTTTGTACTTTTGTTAAAGTCAAGCTACATGATGAAGAAAGGCCAAACTATGTCATAATACTGCTTCTGTTACACATACATACTGTTTTGTGTAAAACTGAAACAATAACAATGCTAAAAACAAAACAAAAAATTCTGAACTAAGCAGGCAAATCCAGAAAACAGGATTCTTTCCACCAATTTGCTGAGATCAGGGAAATGAACTTAATTCTGAGAAATACATGGCCAACATAACAGGATCTAACATTAATATCCAACATACAGCAGTATCCAATATCCACACTATGTCCAGGGCTTACATGTGTAAGGATATTACTAGATATGTAGCAGATATGAGAATTAAATCACTTGCTCTTAAACTGATTATAATGATTATTGTAGACTTCATTTACAATGTCTGCATTTTGAGTCTTCTAACATACATATAGGAGTATAAAATGGTTACTTCGAACTTCAGTGAAAGCAGACATCTTTAAGTGAGAGATGTTCCTTCATTAACAAAGTGATCATAAGCACCTGCTTGGTTTAATTGGTTAATCACACTCCTGACTCTGATCCTACAAAATCCCTGACTGCAAGCCAAAGGGACGTCACAGAAAATATTGATTTAGAATTTTCTTCTGTTTGCTCACTTTGCAACCTGATAAAATAAACTAATATATATAACTATATATAACTATATATAACTATATATAACTATATATAACTATATATATATATATAGAGAGTGCTCCAAAAGCTGCCCAGATCAAATGTCCGCGATAAATCTGCCCATAGTCCCACACAGCCTGTAAAGCCCTACCAGGCAACACTGTTACTGTAACTCACTGCCAGTGACAACAGCAACAAGCTCAATGTAATGATTAGTGATCAGGAGGACACGCATCACTCATCAATGCTCTCTCTTTAATGAATATACCGTATCAGAGATGTGCCGAGTTTGGGATGATTGATTACCCGGTTTCCTGATAATTATGTACGGTTATTATGTTTTATTATTATATTTGCCTGAGTGTAATCATTAAATACAATCTACAATATATAGGTCAATTCTAAAACAAGGTGTGTTGAGGTCAAAAATAACCAATTACTGTCAAGCTCTGACTATTTATAGCAGCTATCTGTGACAGCTTAATATCATCATTTATATCAGTAGACGTTTTACACTGCATACCTAATGATATAAGCATCAACACTGTAATGACTTATGACACAAAACATGGGTGAATTAAAGATCAATCCTTTAATTAGTAATATAGGATTACCTTCAAATTTAAATGTTGCTTAATAATTTCAGTTTTCTTTTGGTCTTGTACGATTTGATTATATCTTGACTCATCTTTCCTACTTTAGACTTTGTCTATCAAGTAAAAAGAAATTGAATATACAGTTCTAATTCTAACACCTGAGTGCTATTAACATTCAGTAAGAAAGATATATTTGCTGGGCAGATTTAGTGTTAATGAGAAATGTAATGAGGAAGTTATTATAAAAGATCCAATAGTGGTAACATTGAAGCAAAGAGAGAGAGAGAGAGAGAGAGAGAGAGAGAGAGAGAGAGGGAGAGAGAGAGGGAGAGAGAGAGAGAGAACACTGCACTGCTGGATTAAACAGGTCATGTATCGTGTAAGACACAATTTTATCTTTACGTTTTTTCTGTTTGCGATTTCTTCCCATGATCGTTTGAACAAACTAGTTCTTAAGGGAATTTATAAAACTTCCAGATGCCAATATTATTTTGAAAATAAGTCTAATAACTGATAAATCGAATATTAAAATTTCAGACAATTAAAAAAATTTTTTTGCCCCAAAGTATTTTTCTTATACTTTTGAAATAGCAATACCTCCTGAATTTCCTTAGGGGGCGCCACTAGTATCAGCATTGTGGTTTTCTTTGCTGGCGTTTGGCCATCCTCCTGCTTTTTCCCAATTGAATCCACTGGCATGCTGTGTTCCTTTTGCCTGAGATCTGCAACATTCTTCTCATTCTTCTCAGCTGTCGGTGAACCTGAAAACCACTGGCGCATGGACGACCACATTTCTGGCAGCATTTTTTCCTAAGATGCTACAAATAACTGGATTTCCTCAGGGAGACGTCTCAGTTTTAAAAAAAAGACACGTGCAATGTGTAACCGTCCTTAACTGAATAATACAGCTGTTTCAGTCGATCCTTAGCCTTTGAGCATTCGCAAATTCACAGATGATTAGGACGAGGTGGAGTGGGTCAGGAGGATGAGGGCAGTTGATTATGCCAGAACACTGCAGCTTCCCCAACACTCACACATACATCTCCAAATGAGCTAAAAATAAATAAAAACACCAGCCCTTTCACATTTCAAATGCAGCCACAAATGCAACTATTATATTGGATTAAAAATGTGATCAATGAAACAGCAAAAGGGAATCCTCCCACTGCCTTTAAACGAGTGATGAATAACAATATGCAAAGCAATCTTCTCTTTGTCTCTCTTTCTCCCTGCAGCTGCTCGTCCTGGTCAGTCCCACGCCATCCACCTCCACAGCCGGCAAAAAAGTGATGCAGGATGGAATAAAAAAAAGGCTGTAAAAAGCTGCAAGCTCACTGCAGCCTTACTGCATCCTATCAGAACCCAGCACACTGCCAAGCCCTGCCTCGAGAGTTCTTCTACAGCCAGTGAGAAAACGGCAGACTGATGACTAAGAGATCAATCTATGGATCAGACCATTCAGCAGTGTGGAAATGTGCTGACACTTTTCTTTTTTTTCTGAAACGTTCCTCGCTTCTTTCCCCTTAGTCACGCCGTCATTGTCAGGATCTCCATGGAGATCCCCGAGCAATAGGCATGCAGGCGGAGATTCTACAGACGAAGACCTTTACACAGCTGTGTGTGTATGTGTTTGTGTGTATATAGAGAATGTAATTAAATGTAATGTATAAGTAAATATAAAACATGGTCAAGCTAAATATTAAATGCAAACACAGCGACTTATAACAAACACCCCTGCCAAACTCTCCAAAATAAAAATACATGCTCGCTCTTTAAAATATACTCGATAGATGGATACATAGATGGATAGATGGATAGATAGATGGATAGATAGATGGATGGATGTGTGTGTTCTGACCACAAGATCAGCATCTGAACCGAGACTGAAGTGGTGCATTAGTTTGCATAATCTTTGCATATTAAAGATGACCTAGACATGCCTTATGTGGAAGCAAGACATCGTGTTCTTTGGTTTCAGAAATGACAGAGATTTTTCTTTAATAACGTATTACTCGTGGTCTAGTGGTTAGGATTCGGCGCGCTCACCGCCGCGGCCCGGGTTCAATTCCCAGTCAGAGAACTGAACCCAGCCTGTAAATGGGGAGGGTTGCGTTAGGAAGGGCATCCAGCATAAAAACATGCCAAATTGAACATGTGGATCACAATAACGAATACAGACGATCCGCTGTGGCGACCCCTAATAGGAGAAGCCGAAAGAAAGTTTAATGTATAACTCGCACAACTTTGGCAAAAATATTCCAGGAATAATGTGTCTTGTGATTTACATTATTGTTTCATTGCAGCACTGTAACATTTTAATTGTATCTTTTGGCAAGTTGTAAAATGGAGACTTTTTATCCAAAGAATCATGGGGGATGAGCAGTCATATCTAACTACAAAGCATATTAGCATCACTAGGAGAATGATGATAGTATGATTATTGATGGCATGACTGCGATATCCACAAACCAAACCGAGTATGTTATAACTATGGGGAGATGGACATTTGTGTGGAGGAATGATTAGGATGATCAGGATCGCAGGACAGGCCTTTCACAGTCACACATCTAAGTTTAGCGGAATGGGACACGCCAAAAATCAAGTGAAAAGCCTTCCCAGAAGAGTTGAGGGTTTTTATTATAGCAAAAAGCGACTAAATCTAGATCTTCGAAAGTACATAAGGGTGTGCTGGTCAGGTGTCCACAAACATCTGGCTATTTTGTAAATGATTGTGATGGGGTGTATGATTGTAAATGGCATGGATGGCATGAATGGAAATGGTACAAGTGATATGCATCAAATAAGGATGCTTGAAAGGATTAAAAGGATCCCTGACTGTGCTTATCTTATCACGGGCCAAAAACATCCAACATCCGACATGTGATTTGAAGGGAAAATTCCAGAAACAAAAAAGAAGAAACTATTAAAAAAAAGAGCAGTAAATTTAATAAGTAACCATAGAAAAAGCATGAAAACAATCTCTACTACTATTTTAAATTTTGATACTTTGCAGATCATTTTGTAAATGGCTTCATATAAAAACACACTGTGCACATACCACACAGTCTTCTTTGTCAATAAACTAGGGATTTGTCAGGGTTGGTAAAGACATGACTCTCTACACTTTCCTACGTTCACAATGACTGCTTTCATACAGAGGCTTACGTAATAAATGTACCTCAGCTAAATAGGTCTAGGTATGAGGGAATGTTTTTTTAGGAATCTGAATGATTTTGCCTCTGAGCCTTTTGGATCATATGAACGATATCCGAGGTTAAATATTCAGCATTATTAACCAGGATGAACAGCTCCACAGCTTTCTATTAGCCATGAGTGCCCTCTATTGGCTATTTCCATATTCAATCAAAATGCACAAATGTGTGTTACAAAACCTAAAAGTACTGAAAATTTTGTTGTTCATCTTGCAATATAACCAACAGCAACTTTGGAGTCTCTGAACTTACAATGATGAAGTTAGAAGCAAAGGAAATGTTTTAAAATTGTACCAGAACATGGCAATTAAATAAATTAAATGACACGCAAATGAATTTAGAAAAAGGAACAGACTTGTACACTCCTGGTCCACCAGCGAAAAGTAAATTTTCAACATGCTGTAAATTTTTTTTTTTCTGGGCGCATGAGTGAAATGTAAAAACAGATGTCCATTCAAATAACACACTAAAGCAATTGATGAGGTATGAGCACGCCAACATGGGGACCCAAAATGGTGTTTCTTCACATCACGTTAACTGTTTGTTGCATTTGCTGTACATATGGATATAAAAACTCATTCACACTATTATTGGAAGATCACAACTTCAAATGCCAGTTGTGCAACAGCTGTAAATGTCTGGGAGTCTAGAGAGCAAAGCTGCCTGTGCTCCATTTGTGAGAGAGAAGGGATGTAGCACTTTCCTGTCAGTGGTTTACACTGTTGTCATGTGACAACATAAAAAGGTGCAGTTGGCTGGCTTCACGTGTCTCAGAACCAGCACGTGTTAGCCTTTACCCTCTTATAGCTATCATACTATTGAGAATGTTGGCTGCTGGATGGGAATTGGCAAACTACCACATTGGAGAAAAAGGGAAAATTAAACAATAAGATTATTGTGTCTTCCCAAAAGGTGTCAGGCGCCTATTATCCTTGGATGGCAGCCAAGTCCAGGGTTGACAGAAGCAATATAAATTGGTCACAAAGTTCCTTCTAGCCAAGTTGATGGTGTGAATTCTAAGTAAAGATCCATTCCAGGAGAAAAGCGGTACATTCTGGGAATGGAGCTCTGTTAGTATGTTCAACACATTACTCATAAAGTGGCTAACAGAGCGGAAACACCGTCCCTGATCCCATGGATTCTTTTACACACCCACATCAGTGCAGCTCAAAAACGATTGGACTAAACTGGTCGATTAGTAGGGTAGTGGCGTACTACGTGGAAGGATGAGTCAGCCATGCAATAAATTGAGCGCAGTAAATAAGGTCCTATAGTGCTTACTCGCAGCAACCTTTGTTGCCTAATGATAACTTGGTGAGTTGAAAAACACAGTCTGTTTTGTTAATGAAGATGTTTTATGCCAACTAGCAGAATGTGCTTTTTCACAAGTCTAGGACTGGGCATGGGCTGTTCATCCTGTAACAAAGAGTTGCATGAAATTGAGTTTTCAGTGTCATTTTGTATCATTCACACAACTTTACTGCCCATATTTCACTTTCTGTTATGATATGTCCACATTACTATTAAAATTTGATAGATATACGACACTGAACGACTCACGGTCCTGAACTGATTCAGTATTTTGTTAGTTATGCGTCTAATGTGATTGTACTGTTTGAACACCGGAGATCTGAATTTGAGCATTTAGAATACAGGAATCCACTGTTTATTGATTTCGGAACGTGACTACGGGGGATTACTGTATTCTAAAGGCACATATAAACCATATAAAAACCAAGATAAACAGATGCCACCCCAAAAAATATAAAAAAATTTTATTGTTTAAGCCGTAACTCATTCTCCCACACACTTTAAACACACACAGAAAACATTTGCAGGAATATAGCAAAATGAATTTTGTGTAAACTGGTAGAAATACAGTACACTGTATCACCTTTACAGTGAGTACATGTACAGTATACAGTTTTGTAGTAGCGTAGTTTATTGTTTGAAGTGTCCTATGACGTCAAAAAAGTTTACATTTATTTTATAATTAATAATTATATTTTTATTAATAAACCTTCTTTCGGCTTCTCCCGTTAGGAGTCGCCACTGCGGATCATCTGCATGTTTGATTTGGCACATGTTTTTACGCTGGATGCCCTTCCTAACGCAACCCTCCCCATTTATCCGGGCTTGGGACAGACACAAAGGTTTATGTAATAAACACCCTAATGGCTGGGGTTGGTTCCCTGACCGTGGATCGAAACCGGGCCGCAGTGGTGAGAGCGCCACATCCTAACCACTAGACCACCAGGGAACCCATCATTTAATATCAGAACAAAAAAAAGTTTAGTCATAATTTGTCTTCATTCAAATTTAGTTTGAAGTGAATTTTAAAGCCAGTTTTTACTAATCGAAACATGTCTGAAGTTTTTCGTCACATCTTTATTACTTAGTGGTGCTAAATGCACTGTTTATACAGGGCCACATGGTGGTGTAGTGGAAGCCACCTCACACCTACAGGGTTCCTGGTTCGATCCTGAGCTCGGTTACAGTCTGTGTGGAGTTTCGCACGTTCTTCTCATGTTCATGTGGGTCTCCCTCTGTGTTTACAGTATAGCAATGCTGTAAATCTTGTGATACAGTACCAAGAAGGAAATTCGTTAGCTTAATGATAAGTTTAATAAGCAAAGGGTAAAGTACGGGGGATACAACACACACACTTTCAGACATGCACACATTCACACACCTTCAAACACAATGCATATTATTAAAGTGGGAGGAAGGGCAATGGTTCAGCACCTCTTTGTGTATTTTTCCAATAGTCTATGTCCCATTCAACAGGGCTCAGTGTTAACACATGTCCCTTCTGACTTCATTAATAATTGTTAAGGGAAACATGTCATCTGGCTGTCCAGAGCCTCAATTCTTACATCTCTTTTATTACACATTCAGTAACTAATTGTCCTTTCGTTATGTCAAATAATGCTTACTCGCGTCATTGCGCTGTGAACCCGAGTAGCTTCAGCGTACATCTGGGGCTGAAATGCAATTTGCAAACCCAGTTCACAGAAGACTATTTAAAAAAATTTTATTTGCAAAGCTTCTGGGTAAGCATGTGACAACAGTTCTCGAACGTCAGCACAGCCCGTCTCCTGAACTCCGTTTGCATATGAAAAGGCAAATTCTCTCTTTAAAGCATTTACCTCAGGCACATCTGTTGGGTAATCTGTTTAAGATTAGCGTGCGAGAACTTCCCAGATTGTTTAAAGTCTTTTGGTGAATTGCTGATCAGAAATAAAAGATTCGAGTTCCCAGTCCAAGTTCACCAAAGACGGCAAAAAAAAAAACGTCAACAGAGAAATGCTACAAATAAGAAAATAAAAAATAAAACAATTCTTTTAAATATTCTATTGTAATTATATAACTGATTATCATTATTATGTAATGTATATATTATTCATAATGTATATATCTGCTATGTTTTGTACTCTTTTCTGGCCACATGATTCAGAATAACGACGGTTGCAATCTGATTGTCCTCTTTCAGAAACAAAAACTTTTTGACACAATACAGAGCACGTTGTAGTCACTAAAGTTTATACGAGATCCTTTTTGTTATTGTGCATTACGCACAAACGTATTTGCTAATGACCTGCAGAAAAATGTTTGCTGCCCTGTTAGTCAAAAAGTCCCAACGTTGTAAAAATAAGCGACTACTGGACGAGTTTATTGCCAAACCGTCCCATACTCTCTATCAATGCTGGCTTTGACACTAGAGCAGAACAGCACAAGCTGCTTTTCTTCCCTTGATATGTATAAACAGTAATGAGCTTTTTCTGTCAGAGCAAAAAATATCAAAAGTGGTTGGTTGGTGGATAACTTTAGAATAGATGACCTGAAATAAAAGCTGTGAATACTGACCGAGATTCAACCTACTAAACGAAGTTTTTCCATTACACAAATTGGGCTATGTGATACTTCAAGTCCTCTGTGGTTGACATTGTTCGCAAAAAAACTATCCCGAGACTAGAACATCGTGTCAGAACGGAGTAAATCATTAAATCCATATAGTGCACCCTTCATCGTTTTCAATGCTAGAACATGTTTAACAAGCCTACATGGGAACATTGAGCCTGGATGCGTTCCCAATGGGCATCTGCTCTGCCCTACTGAGTGTTCTCGTTATATTACACTTATGTGCTGAATCCTGAGACAAAACGCACCGATCTAATCTTAGTGTTGCGATTCCATTTGGACGGTAAAGGCGGATGTTTTTGATTGATGGATATGATAATTTCATACGACAATGTTTTGGTAATTAGTAACATTCCTAAGCAATGTCTTACCATATTTGGGCACCAGATGTCAAATCTGTGTGACCCGGGGACAGGTAATGATAAAAAATAAGATGCTTAATGATGCTTAGTGAAAACAAAATAAAGAATTTGCAGTTTAAAATGCTGCACGCAGTTTCTTTCTATTAATAATTACTCTTCTGAAATGACGGACGAACCCTGCAGCTCCAGGCATGAAGAAGCCTCTTGGTTCACATAGAAGCATGACAGGTTTTTCTAAACACTTATGCCAACATTGGCAGCTTTGAACACAATCAGCATTGAATACATCAGTGATCTCTACACTGCTAACAGACAGCTTTTAAAACTGAAAACAGAGCTCTCACAGCAGGGCCAAAGACTAAAGTCAGGTTTTCCATTTCCCAAAATTGATCTCCAAAGCTGGATATGCCCTCTCTGTACCACAAGGCAGGGTTGCCTGGTGTATGTGATAGAAACCAGCCTCACACCAAACCAATACACACCCATTCCATTGCCAGCACCTTAATGTATAATAAATAAAGTTTAGAATTGGAGCTAATAATAAAGTTCTGGCACAGCATTGTTAAGTAGCATTTTTATCTGCTATTGTTAGTTATGATAACTATTTGGAACGCTACATGATAATATATCTAATATATATTTACATGACACTTCTGTTAGAGCTGCTGTTACAGAAAATGAATCAACAGCTCCTGACCAATCAGATTTGAGAATTCTAAAGCAGTTATAGACATGCATTTACTATAGTATCTCATTTCTACAAACTTGTGTAGTGTGTAATTCTACATAGTACATGCATGTAGCCTACACCTTCACTGGTTGTTAAAACAAGTAGTAATTTATTTGACCTCTCATTTCAACCACCTAACCCACAGGAGTGATTCAGAAAATGCCCCTGAGGAGGCGTACGTTTTTGTCAGCTTCTGTTTATTTATGACTCGTGATAAAAACAAATTTTCGGTCCCACTGCTCCTCTACACCGACGCTTCTGACTTTTAAATAGCATAAACTAGTAGGCTACATCCAAAAACACAAACCAACCAGTGGGTCTACATACTGGTGTATTCTATGTGCATTATGAAAATTTAGTACTCATTATATATGAGACATATAGAAATAATGTCAAATCGAATCCAATCCAGTATTAGACACGGGTATATACCCTGATACAGATGCTCAGGGTCTGATTGTTATATTCATATCTGATACACTCATATCAGAAGCATGTTCATCCTCTGGCATTGTGATTGATCGATAAATGGCCCAGTACAGAAATTAAAATCACTCAGCTGTAATTTTATGGCGGTCCATTTCCACCGAAAAATGGAGTGGCAAAGAATTAACCGTGCATGACGGATCAACTGTGCATAGCCAACAGATGGCCTACAGTCAGAAAACCTATATGGTGTATACCTGATGAAATAGCCAGGCAGCTATAATACATAAAATGGCCATTTAATGTACCGTCTCTAAAAATAAGTTCTACTCTTTTATGGTGTCTTGGTTAACCTTGTTGAATGACCGGACATATAGTACATCTGATTGAAAATGAAAAGCTTCGACTAAAATTCCTCACTCCAGTGTTTCTCAACCCCTTTAGTGTCTGGAGGTGAATCCGAAACGACCTCAGAATTTCACATCCCTCTCCCGCTGGACTCCCACAGCAACCCAATGTTCTGCCCTGCAAACCCTTTTGCTTGTGTTGGTTTGTAACTTTATAATAACCGAAGATCAATCAATCGTGCTCGGCAACAGATGATATACAGTCAGGAAAGTACACCTAGTGTGTTCACCTATATGATGTACACCTGAATAAAGGCTAATAAATGTTCTCTAGAAATGAGTTCTACCTTTTTAAGGCTGTTATAGTGTCCCGGTTAATTGTGGTGTACGACTGTACAGATGCTTCCTTCTGGTTATAATGCATACCGTCTACTCCTGATCAAATTCCTCGCTAAAGAGTTTCTCAACACTTTAGTGTCTGGAGGTGACTCCAAAACCGGCCTCACAACCGTCTCCCTCTAGACTCCTAAATCACACCACAGTTCTGTCCTGCAATCCCTTTTGCTTGTAATGGTTTGTAACTTCATTATACCTCTTCAACCTATCTTGCTAGATTTGTTTTTGTTCTCTGCAACACCTTTTCCTGAAGCCAATCTTTCTGACAACTTCTAATACCAGCGTGATCAAGAGCATCTGCGTAAAATAGTTAATGAAGAACTAGTTGCTATGAATCATGATACCATGGAAGCGTGATATTTTTAGTTTCGGTCGTCATTCCGTGTAACTGTACTCTAAAAGATCTATCAACTCTCCAAAGAGCTCCTGCATATCCATAATATGTTTGTGGGCCAAAGAACCATCTAGCGGTCTATCCAAAAGACCATCATAAGAACCATCCAGAGAGCACTTATTCTTCCTAAGGGGTCTTATTAGCATGTTTGTGTTAATAGGCTTTAACACATATGTATGAGCTCTTCTGGATGGGTCCTTGGAAATTACCTTTGAAGGTTCTACCTAAGAAACATGTTAGGAGATAACCTTTGGAGATCCACTTACACTTCCTTGTGTGTTTGAAAACGACAAGCAGTGTGTGTGTGTTATCTCTTATACTCACCCTGAGCTCATGCTCGGTTCGATGGAGCCCGAGTTTCTTCAAGCCGATGGTCAGGTCGTTCACGCAAATCCCTCCGTCTCGGTTCACGTCCAGGATCTGGAAGAGGACTTTGAGGCGATTCTCCTGCTGGGGGCCGCCGCACGCGACGCACATGTGCGGCTCGTCTTTCGCAGCAGCGATCCGGGCGCTGACTGCGGCATCAGATCCGCTAATACCGCCGCCCGGGTCCGAAAGCCGGTACTCCTCCGAGCTGCACTGGCATAGAACATCGCCCAGGATGGGGGAGGCAAACGAGCCCTGCTGGTGCATCATGCGATATAGAGCGGATTGTAGCCGAAAAAATGAACTAGTCTTTGTGTGTGTGAGAGAGAGAGTGTGTGTGTGTGCGGGTGAGAGAGAGAGAGAGAGAGAGAGAGAGAGAGAGAGAGAGAGAGAGAGAGAGAGAGAGAGAGAGAATGTGTGAGAAAGAGGTTTCACGGAATCCCCGAGAAGACGTTTTCACACAACTTTTGCAGTCCTGATAGTCGCTGTACGAGCTAACCGGCTAGTTTTACTCTTTTATGATAAAAAAACATATTCTTTTCACAAATATTTGTGATAAAACTTTTTTTTCTACAAAAAAAACACCACAACCAAATTCCTCATTTTTTCTTGTGCTCCACAAAAGCACAAAAAGTGTTTTAAACAGGTCCTGAGTGAAACCCGTTTAGGCTCCTCTGTGAGAGATGAAGTGGATGCTAGCGGGAGGCTAGCCGGGGAAGAAGAAAAAAAAAACGCCGGTTTTCACACCGACAAGCACAAAATATCGAATCTGATAATATCAGACTTTTTTGTTAAATATATCCTGTGACACATTCGGAGAATAAATGTCCGTTCCGGTTGAACATCGGCGGATAATCCGGGTCGAACCGCCTGCTCGCTGACAGATGATGAGAAAAAACGCCGGTAGAGCGGTTCCGAGTGGGCGGGGCTTCGACAAAAGGAAATGTGACGACTTGCTAAGGAAAAAGGGCGGAGCGCTAGAAACCGGGCGTGATGGATGGCTTGGTTAGCCAATCATATGTTTGTAAAACGCAACCGCCTTCAACCCCGCCCACCCGGCTTTAGTCACGCGCGTGAATTTGCAGGCGGCTTCCGTTTCAAAAAGAATGTATCCGGCATGTGCAGTCTGGAGACAGGAGCACTACAGTACACTCACGTAGCAAGTGTATCCAGAATATTCATGTGACGAGAGATCAAATCTCAAAATATCAACAAATAGTGGACTATATATCATATTATATTATAATAATGTAGGGAACTAGTAGGAAGAAAATGAACAATATTTTATTCACAGAAATACAGAGATAGCATAGTTCATGGCTTGTGTAGTGCTAACCAGATCTTAATCTTTACTAATAAAATATATCCTTAAAAATAGAAATCGTGTAATAATAATGTAGTTTGTGAAAGTAATGTTGTTACAAAGTTATAATTACTAGTCTGTATATATAAAAAAAATTAATATCTGATATCACTATAAATAAAGTGATATACATATCTGATATCATTATAAATAAAGTGACATATACATATCTGATATCATTATATATAAAGTGACATATACAGTACCAGTCAAAAGTTAAAACACACCTTCTTCTTCTGTGTTTTAATTTATTTCCTTATTGTTTTCAACATTGTACATTAATACTGACGACATTAAAGATCTTACAGATGGTTGGAATTATGTAGCAAATAAAAAAGTGTTAATTTTCCTAGCAAATGTTTCATGTTTTCAATTTCAAATTGTAGCCTCCTTTTATATATTATATATAGTATATATATATA
>MU554589.1:5056155-5219073 GCA_024362625.1 Silurus asotus | reverse complement strand
AAAAAAAAAAAAAAATTGTTTACTGAATAACATTTTTTTGGTCACATATCTATCCAATTCCAGCCTTGCTGAAGCACCCCCAGATCACCACTGACCCTCCTCCATATTTTACAGTTGTTGCAGGACACTGTGGGTTGTAGGCCACTCCACATCTTTATCTAACCAGAACACACCCGAGTATCAGGCAAAGTTGAAAACTGGACTCATCAGAAAAGTGCAGTACATTTTAGGGCTTTTTTTTGTGGCTTTGTATGACTTCGGCTTTGCATGTAGAAGCATGTTTACAACCTTTCTTGCTGTGCAAGTCTCAGTTTGCCACTGTTGTTGAAGGTCATTTCAAATGATCCAAAATCCAGCTGCAAGACTCGTGTTCAATCTGCCCAAGTTCTCCCACACCACCCCACTGCTGCGCTTCCTTCACTAGGCTCTAGGCACGTATCAGATTCAAAACTCTGATGCTTGACTACAAGGCCAAAAATGGACCAGCACCATCTTACCTCAGAGACCTCATCACGTCTCCCATCACACAATGCTGTCTGAGATCCTCCAGCAATGTTCGGCTGGTACCACCTTCTCTCAGAATGAGAGGTAAATACACTTCAAGGCTCTTCTCTGTTCTGGCACCGAGATGGTGGAATGAACTTCCCTTAGATGTTCGTACAGCAGAGTCCCTGACTATCTTCAAGCGACGATTGAAGACTTACCTCTTCCTGAAACACTTAAATGTCTAGCACTTTCCAGGTTTGCTTTGTAGAATTCAAGAGTTATATTTATATTAAGTTTGTAATCTTGCGTACCAGTGTAGATTTATTCATTGCTAGAGACTTAAAGCACTTTTGTACATCGCTCTGGATAAGGGCGTCTGCTAAATGCTGCAAATGTAAATGTAAATGTCACTTGAGGTCAGACTACGGTTCTACTGACCCGTTTTCGTCCTGTTCCAGGCTAAAGCTTTGTTGCTCTTAGTGTCTGTTGCTCGAACTTGTTTTTATGAACTGCTGTCTTTGAAATATTAAGGATAGAATCAACTTGACACTTACTGAATTTCTGAGCCAGTAAAGCTAGGATTGAGCCTCTTTTTCCACTGTTTTTGGCATGTCATTTACCTTTGAAAGACTTCTAGAACTTTTTACCATCCTATTGGTCACATTGCAAGAGGTGTGTGTTGATTACAGCAGTGCTTTTTTTATACTTTTCACCCCATTAAATACGATTGGATTCAGGTGGTCACCAAATCGGTACCTCATTAAGAAGATTGAGGTGAGCTTGTGTGTAAATTAAGCAAAGACTGGCATTTTTTCAGAGCTGTATATAGTAAACACACCTCAAAGTGTGTTATGCGTCATTGTCTTGTTGGAATACAAATGTTGGTTCTACTATGTGCAAATCAGATGGCATGTCACTGTAAAATGCTGTGGTAGCCATGCTGGTTAAGTGTGTGCTCAATTTTGACTAAATCACCACCTAAAGCAAAACACTTCCACACCATTACACCTGGATGCCATAAGTCATCAAAGCTAAACTTATCTAGTTTGGACAACATAAAACAAAAAAATATTCTGGGTTGTTTGTTTCCTACATATCTCCATGTGTGTTCTTTCATAATTTGAATGTGTTCTGTGTTAATTTACAATTAATTTCCCAAATTCCAAAAAGTTGGAACACTGTATAAAATGAAAATAAAAACATATTGCACTATTTATACCCAATCATCCTTTCTTCCTATCTATCTATCTATCTATCTATCTATCTATCTATCTATCTATCTATCTATCTATCTATCTATCTATCTATCGCTTTTTCATTGTCACTGCCTGGCCTTCTATGATGACCACTCCCTGTTGGCCACTAGATGGCGGTACAGGAGCTATTTACAGTTTTTCTCAGTTGCTTTGGAGCGTTTCTCAGATCAGACATGAAATTCTCAAAACTACTTGTTGAACCTCCACATCATTTAGTCAATTGTGCTCATCATAAAAACATTTCTTGTTGCTTTGATCAAATTGTGAATGCTTTGGTACATTCGTTTAATCGACTGTGTACAAGTGTCTGCTGTTTCCTACACTATCACGTGGTTATGTCATGTTGATCAAAATATATTATACTGGTTCCACCTAAATAGTCTTAACCCCCAAACAATCTCAGCCTCAGTTCCAAAGCATCTGAGAAAAACTGTAAATACGCAGGGATCGAGTTTTCATCGTAACCGGACACGTTTGAATATAACTGCACTTCAGAACTGGAGTATGCAAATGAGCGGCGTTAGGGAAATAGACACGTCACTGTAGTGGGCGTGTCTTACCCGGGGGCTCTATTTAAAATGCGCCTACTTGCGTACTAGTGAGTGTGTATGCGTGGGCCGTTGCAGTAAAGGCAGCGCGCGCACTCTGTAATAAGGAAGGGTGCAGGGCGCTCAATGGACGTTAGTCAGAGATTGAACTTGAGTTGCGCTGCTTTGTTGCCTTTCACTCCACACCGAGAGTCAGGTAGCTCTTCTGCTAACGTGTTTATCCACTGAAATACGTTAGAAAGAAAGGTTAGTATTTTGTAAGGGTTTTCCGACTGTTTCTTGCTGGACTTGTGTTGGTAGAAACGCTCAAACCCGTCGTGGTTCTTCTCTCCATTGACTGCTCTTCTTTGGTGTCTTTGGAAACGACGGTGTTTTCCTTGTTGGGTGATTTTTTTTATTTTTTTTACCATAGTCTCCAATTCGAGCGGGTTTTATTATTGTATTTAAAAAAAGTAGCTCGAACGTAAAAGAATAAGATTCACGAGGTTTCTCGATAACAAGTCGTTTTTGTTTCTCGTAGCACGGAGTTTTGTAGACCTTGGACCAGAGAAGAAAAGCAGCCCAGGCTGCACTTTCACCAGCCTTCAGGTAGGTGTTTATTACTAACCCGAGTCATATTAATGCTCCATGGTTTCTTCTACACTTATTTTTAATACATTTTGATTTATTTGTGATTTATTTGTGCAGTCTCTTCAGGTTTAATATCTATTGGAGATGCTAATCCCAGTCCTAGGCGTCAAGAAGGAGGACTTCCAAGCTCCAGATTAACCACCAGTACCTACCTCTTTATTTAACGCCAACCATCGGGTTCCCACTCCAGTTTACAAACACCATGGCTTTTCTGATGAAGAAGAAGAAGTTCAAGTTCCAAGTCCATTTCACTCTGGAAGAGCTGACGGCTGTGCCGTTCATCAACGGGATGCTCTTCTGCAAAATCCGGCTTCTGGAAGGGGGAGACTTTGTCATATGCTCGTCTAGGTAGGAGAAACGCTTGAGCCTTCATCTTCCATCTAGAAGTCTTTAATATATCTGTCTTTTCATTAAAACTAGATCTTGTGGTCCTTCAGCTAAGATTAGAAGGTTGTGTAGAAGTCTGGTATGAGAACTGGATTTTTCTTTAAAAAATATTATGTCACTTTTATCATCGGTAGTTTTTGTTTGACCTTCTAGAAGTGATCTGGATTTTTAGATGTTTAGTGAGAGATCTGAATTTCTTTTGGTCACTTGTATGGATCTTCAGAATCTATTTGTGTGTCTTGAGACAAATGGTACAAATCTGTAACTTTTGATCTTGAAAAAGAATCGGATTCTACTTTGCTAAGAAATTGGATTCTACTTTGCTAAAGTTTAGTAGACCTTCATCATTGTCATCATAATTTAAGATGACTTGGGGTTCCTCACTATTGAAGAGCCATGGAGATCCTCCTAGATGAGAGCTATTGATTTTAGAGAGGCCTCCTCTGATCATCTGATCTCATTTATTTAGAGACATCTGGATACTTAATTTAGATGTTTGCACCTCCTAATTAGATCACATCATTTTTTTTATATATATATCTCATTTTAATCTCTTTATTTATCATTTCAACATGGCAAATTGCAGCGTTGATTTCAGAGAGGTGTTCTGATCAAATGATCTAATTTTTTTTTTAGAGATATCTGGATTATGCCACTTCATTTAGGCTTGTCTAGTTGTTTGTACCTCCTAATTAGAGAAACCAGAACCTTCTATTATCTATGTTGGATATCTGAATTGTGTGGCCGTTTGATCTCGCCTATTAGCGATTTCTGGATCTTCTGACCTCGTCTTGAAGTTATTTAAATGTCCTAAAATTCAGAATGAGAATATCCGCGTTTCTATTGGTTACCTGCTTCGATCTTCAGGCTGTATTCACTATATTTTGATCTTCACTACCAGATATATCTAACATTTGTTCTTTATTTTTGAGAGATTCTTCTTTAGTAAGTCAACCACCATCATCATCATCATTGTAATTAGAGAGTATTTGGAGTTAATCACTGTTGTAGATGGTAATGGTGAGATGAGAGCTATTGATTTTTATTGATTGAGGTTTTGCCATTGTCTGATCTCATTTTTCAACATATCTGTATTTTGCCACTTCATTTAAGGTCGTCTAGACCTTTGTACCTCTTATCTATCTTTTCTTTGTTTGTTTCTGAGTCTGTCTTTTGCTCAATTATGGATCTTCAGACTCTTTATAATTCAAGACAAACTTTACAAATCTGTTTTGATCTTTATTGACAAAAGATATCATCAGTATCTTGTGGTATGAAAATTGGATTCTACTTCGCTAAAGTCAAGTGGACCTTCCTCATTGTCATCATAATTAAAGAGGACTTGGGGTTTCTCACTATTGAAGATGGCCATGGAGATCCTCTGAGATGAGAGCTATTGATTTTAGAGAGGCCTCCCCTGATCATCTGATCTCATTTATTTAGAGACATTTTTACTTTTTTACACTTTACTATTTGTGGGTTTTTTTGTTTTTTTTTGTTTTTGTTTTTTTATAAATACATTTTCAGTACTAAATAAATGTTACAAATCTAAAAAAAAAACTAAATATCCATTGGACTGTTATTGGATCACCAGGCTGTCAATTATCAGTGTGCTCTGATTTTCAGTACTAGATTTATCTGCAACAAAAAATGATTATTCAGAGATCTTTAATATATAATTGTATTTGAATTGGATTGTTTTTTACTAAAGGAAACGTCATCATTCTCATTATTATTGTAATGAGAGAGTACTTAGGTTTCATCACTGTTCATCACATGTGTGGATGAGGTCTATAGATGATAAGTATCCTAATCACTTAATTTAGGGTTGTTTAGACCTTTTGTGCCAGTAATTAGAGAAAACAGTACAGCATAATAGCTTCTCAAGATAAAAGATTTGGATCTTTTTGTTTGAGTGAGAGAGATCTAGATTTCTATTAGTGACCTGTGTGGATCTTTAAGCTTTTTATTATATCTATCTGTACCATGTGATATTTATTCGTGAGAGATGTACAGTACTTTGTAGTATGAGAATTGGATTGTTCTTTACTATAAGATAACTAAGATATTATTGTAATTAGAGGAGACTTGGACCTCATCACTGTTGTAGGTAGCTATGTTGAGAGGAGATGATCGTAATTTTTTAAATGGAGATCTCGATTTTGTCACTTAATTTAGGGTTGGCTGTTACCTGTAATTAGCAGGACCAGGATCTTCTAATTTCTATTTGAGCTTTCTGAATTGTGTAGTCATTTAATCTCAATTATCAGCAGTGTCTGGATCTTGTGACCTCTGTTCATCTGCATCTCTTTTATTTTCTGTGTGAGAAATATCTGGATTTATATTGATGTTTGGTTCTTCTTCTTATTTATTTTTTTTAATAATGTATTTTGATCTTTAATACCAGATATATCTGTAACATTGGATCTTTATTGGTGAGCAATATCTAGATCTTCTGAACCCTTCTATTAGTCAATTAAATCTAAAACTGCTTATCTTTTAAAAACCTTTTCTTTTTTTGCATAGATGTTGTTCTGCACACCTTAAATGGCTAAACCAGTGTTGTCTCACAAATGCTCTTGAAATATGTTTTGTTGTTTTGATCCCAGGATTAGCCTGAAGTGAGCTGTTTCAGCTCCCGCTAAGTGTTCGCCTAAATCAGGTGTGTTTTGCGCTGGTGAATTGCCAGACTGATTATCTGGTCTATAATTATCTCACAAGCTGTTCCACAACCCATGATTTTGGGAAAAATATTCAGCAATGCTTTACAGATTAATAAGAGAATTCAGAATTGTAGTAGTTATATTCTATAGATGTTATAGTCACTTTGGATCTGAGTGATATTTTTACATGGTGTATTAATAGGGTTCATGGTTTTTGGTTATATAAATGCTGGTTACTAGAAGTTTACATTCTGTTGCTTATATGGAATAATCGGTATTTTTACCACCATGGGGTCACTTGAGGTGAACATTTTATATTCATTTTGGGCATTAGAATGTCCATTATGTGCATCTTATCTGAAACGGGGTTTTGTCGCTGTATGTGGGTGTTTTTTCCCGATGGTATTTTTGGGCACATGCTATGGCGTGGTAAGCGCTGATTCTCTGGCAGTGCCAGGCACGTTTGTGTACTTGTTGCACTGAACTGCCCCCGTGCATTCATCCTGCACAATGCTGTGTCTGTCTACTGAGTCCAGGCATGTAGGGGTTATGTCCCCATCTCATTACCATTCCTTCAAAAGGGATGGTGAGATGGCAGGAGAGAGGCTATGCAGAGCAGACAGAATGCATGTTGCTTTAGAACCAACAAAAAAGAAGCGAAGAAAAAAGGCTGTCGGGAGAAAAGAGAGAGACTCTGCCTGAGAGAGAGAGAGAGAGAAAGAGAAACGCACAAGAGACTCGAACGATACTATAGACAGAGGGCTTTTTGTCCCCTCCAAGACACACTGTTCAGTCTCTTTTTCTCTTCCTCCTCCCTGGTTCTTTTCTCTCATATTTCTCCTTCCCTCCCTCTTTATCCCGGTGGCTTGCGCTCGCGAAGCGGCCTATCAACAACATCGAGCTCGGTTTTGTTTAAGGGCGAAGACACGCATGAGTTGACTCGGTGAAAGAGGAGCTCAGCGCTACGGATGAAGACGAAGTATCCGCTTCGGATTTCTTCCAGAAGCCTGGGAAGGGGGGGGCTTGTAGGATGGCGGGGTGACTGAATGGGTTGCAGTTTATGGATCGGGGATGTAAACCCTGATATAAAAAAGTTACACATCGTCTATCAAATCTACGGACACGAAAAAGCTGTGATCCAGATCCAGTATTTATTTATTTCTCCTTCCCTTTTTTATTTTTAATTTAGTTTTTTTTTAAACCACTAATTTGGTCAAATCCCATTCACTAGTTAATGCTGGGCTCACACTATGTGATTTTGGAATATTTTCAAAGAATCCTGAAAATATCTGTCTGACATTAATCTGATCCATGGTGCAAAAAAGGTTTGGGACCGCTGTTCTAGAGGAATGTACAGTGCATGAGCAGCCTCGGTCCTGCAGTTAGTTTGTTGTATTGATGTGCAGAGCAGAAATTTAACTGAAATTGCATTCAATCTGATTCTTGTTTTAACCAAGATCATTTCGAGTTTTTGTAATTTTACAATTTTTCTACATTCAAGTTCTCTGTTATTGGTTAACCTGCAATTTATCAAATTTCTGTTTGATTCCCATATATTGCCGTTAATTCCCTTAGAAAGTTCCCTGTCTTGAAAATTCCTGGACCCTAGTTTTTACACATGCTGTGCCGCAGGGTATTGTGTATTGCCCTGAGGAAAACACCACCTGCCCTCTTCCTTGTACACGAGCTCCCAGAGCCCCACGATCAGCTAGGGTCACTGTGATTGGCTAAGAAGAAAAATAGCCTGTTATCTTGACTTTTCAAACTCCAAAAGCTAATTTGTTGCACCACTTTAGTGCAGCAACTCCCTTTTTTTCCCCCCTTTGCTTGCTTCTGATATGACTGTGTGTTTTGGCTGCACCGTGTTTGATCGGCAGCTTCTCTGTTGGCTCTCTTGCGGTCACCGGAGCAGCACCGTGAACATGTTTTGCAAACCTGCCGGGACGTCTTTGACTTCATTCGAACTGTGGCTCCTCGAAACCCTTCAGAACCGCCGATGACGGGTTCTAGTGTAATTTTAGCAATCAATGGGATGATGTACACGTGAAATAAGACCAATTAGGTTCCTGAGACAAAGTGCCACAACGTGTTTCTTCATCTTTACACTGCAGCAGTTTTCTGACCTGCACATTTTAACCATAGCAGATACTGTTTGAGGAGTCGGTTCCTGTTACCGCTCGCTTTTTGACAGCATTACCTCAGCATCCTTTCCTCTTTCCTCTCTCACTTGTAGTTAATATAAAGCAGATAATGCCCTTTCAGTGTTTGTAAAAAAATCTTTATGGTCTAGTTTTGTCATTTGAAGGCTTTTGCCCAGAGCTGAAATGTTGTTACATATTATTTCTAAAGCAAAGGAAAATAAAAAAAAAGAAAGCAGACCTATAAAGAGTCTGGTGTGCAAGTTTAGCATTGGTATACATGGAGTAAAGGTGTGTGTGTGTGTGCTGTAAATTCTTTTTTTATTTGTTTTTATTGTGCTTGTCTTGCCAATCTGACAGGAGGGTTTTGGCTTTGGATGAAGTGATAAATGGATCTCTGTATAAATTCCTTCTAAAATTCAAAGCTGTAGCTTTCTGTGCAGTGTGGGGTTGTCTAGGAAACCTCTGTAGAGTGTGTGTGTGTGTGTGTGTGTGTGTGTGTGTGTGTGTGTGTGTGTGTGTGTGTGTATTCTAGATTCCAGTGATGTCTGAATGTTATGATTCTAGACTGTAATTATAATCAATGTTATTCTGTAGATGCTGATCTAGAGAAGTGTGTGTGTGTGTGTGTGTGTGTGTGTGTGTGTGTGTGTGTGTGTGTAATATATATATACACACACACCCCACACAACCAGTGATTCAAGTGTTAAACCACATGTTTTGGTGCAAATATATGAAGGCTGTGTTAGGAAGTGAGCACCGGTGGTTTGGACTGAGGAACATTCCACACACACACACACACACACAGGGAGTCATGCTTATGTAAAAGCTTAACGCATTTGCTTTATTGGTTCATGTATCTGGACTTTTTGTGCGTGGTTACTCAAAAGCAAAACACCCGGTATCAGCACACACCTAAACACTCAACACTCCCAACACAAACAAGCATCACTCGTGATAACTGTTCCAAAAGGGCAACAGGTGCTTGTACTAAACCTGATTGTGTTTTCAAGGTGTGAGGAATTGTAAGTGTGATCAGAATGGATGAAGGTATAGCTCAGGGTATGTCTGGGTCTGGTTTTTGATCAGGAACAGAACTGTACCATGATGATGGAAAATCATAATGAAATTGGTGGCTGAGAAACATCAGTTTGAGATTAGAGCAGAACCGAAGCAGAGGAGCTGCTTATTTAATCAGGGATAACAATATGGTCACGTCTGTCTGTGCCAGTGTTTTCTCTCTCTCTCTTTTTGTCTTGTTTTTCGTTTCTCTCTCTCTCCCTCTCCCTGCTTTTTCTTTCTTTTTTTTTATTCTGTCTGTTGTCTTTTGCTGTATGTCTTCCTGTCCCCCCCCCCCACATTTTCTATTATTCTGTCAGTGTTTTGTCTCTGCTGCTCGCTCTCTCTCTCTCTCTCTCGGTGTCTGTGTTTTCTCTTTGTATTTTTTATTTGTTTCTTCTGTTTTGTTTTGTTTTTCTCTTGCTCTCTCTCTTCCTGTCTGTTTTTTTTTCTCTCTCTCTTTCTCTCGGTGTCTGTGTTTCTCTCTCTCTCTCTCTCTCTCTCCTCTGTGTACGTCTCTGTCTCCTTTGCTCTGTAATTCCCATTCCTTGTCTCTGATCACTTGGGTATCTAATGTCTTTCATTTTCTGGATCAGCGAGCTTCTGTTATAGACACGGAGAGAGCGAGAGAGCGAGAAATTAAATTTTTGTAAAGAGCAGTGTGAGAATAGAAAGTTGTTCGAGTGCAACCCAGCTCCATAAAACTGGAACAGGGCTGGGCATCTGGCACTGAGATTTAAAGGTTTATAAATTCACACACACACACACTCGCACACACTCGTATCTTATCTGCCCTTAGCGTTTTGCTGATTTGGCCCCTGCGGTGTTGTGAAAAGCCCATAGCATTCCCTTATCTCTGTCCTACAAACACAAGTGCACATTATCCTGGCCGTGCTGCACACCGCCTGCCCTACAGCTGATTATCAAGAATGCTGGGGAAAACATCTGACGCTTTAACAGGCGCTTCTATAGCATGTGTGTGTGTGTATAGACATTTATGTGTTCATTTGTTAAACTGTGTGTGTGTAATATCCATACATCAGTTTTTAAGTAATGGTATGACATTTTCATTAGAGTTAGGGAGAAGAAATGCAAAACATAAAATTGCTTGTTGCAGTTTATTATGAACATTTCTTTAAACATTTTTTTGTTAAGCACTTTTAGTTGTGAAGATATAAGCATCTGAAATATAATTAATTTAATTTTGTATAATTAAATGATTTATGCATAAATTAAATATGCAAGCATTGAACGTAGTAAAGCCGCAGTCAATCAGCGGCCCAACTAATCGATAACGGCACTCGTCGACAACAAATTTCATAATCGATTATTATTGATTAGTTGTTGCAGCTCTAATATTTTATTCGATTAAATGGGTGGGGGGTCATGATTAATCGATTAGCAAAATAATCGTTTGTTGCAGCCCTGGTCCGAGTAATGGCTTCTAATTGTGAAGCGAATAGAAAGAGAATGACCAAACACTGGAATATCCTTTTACCCCCTGAAACCCCCCCAAAAGCCATGAACAACACACGCACAAGCAATCACAGCTCTGTTTCGGCTTGAGGAATTTGACCTTTTGGGAATAGTCATTAGTAAAGCTGTGGTGGTTTTTTTTTTTTTTTTTTTTTTCTTTCCTTTTTTCCTTTTCTCCAAAATTCGGTCTCCAGGTTCGGTTTTAACAAACCCTATTGTCAATTCAAATCATTTTTATTTGTATAGTGCGTTTAAAAATGAGCATTGTCTCAAAGCAGATTTACACAGATAATACGGTGATAAAGAATCAATAAGATGTTCTTTTTATAAGTGTAAGTTTGTCCCTAATGAGTGAGCCAGTGGTGACTGGCAAAGGAAAAACTCCCTGAGATGGCATAAGGAAGGGGAGGAGAGGAACAAGATTTAAAAGGGATAACCCATCCTCATCCGGGTGGCAACGTATGTCAGTTTATTACAGCTAAACGATGTTGAGGTGTGCAGTGATTCTGATCAGATGCAAACTGTAGTCCTGAGTCAGTGTAGCAGACTTTGGACATATTAACTACAGTCCAAATCCTCAAAGCTCCGGTTCTTACTTCGTAATTTCATGGATTCCCAGGCCGTTTATGTAAAACCATCCACAGATGCACGGAGTGGCCCCCAATCAAAGAGAACACCATCCAGAGGCAGGCTGGGATGAAGCAGATACGAGAAAAGGAAAGGGGCAGGAACAGTGGTCACTGGTACAAAAAATTTGTTGTATAAAAGTTAAGGACACTGTGCAGTTGAGGACTCTGGCAAGACTCGCTATGAACACTCTATATCCATGACCCCTCCAGATCTTTCCTTTACCTAAAGAAAATCTACTGATAAAAGATTTAAATAAATGTTTTTAGCCTCGACTTGAACACTGAGACTGTTTCTGAGTCCTGAACACTAGTTCCAAGGCTGTTCATAACTGTGGTGCTATATAAAAGAAAGATCTGCTCCCTGGTCTTTATTTGAGGTACTAATAAATAGCCTGCACCTTTTGATCTAAGTGGGCGTCGGGGATCAAATTGGTACAGAAGTTCACTCAGATATTGCAGCGTGAGTTAAGTGCTTTATACGTTAGTAGTATATCATTGCGAGATTTTATGGGGACCCAGGGTTGATGTGTTCATATTTTCTAGCTCTAGTGAGGACTATTGCTGCTGACCTGTGCTGCTTGTGCCCCTAAAGGTCTATTAATTTCGCGTGCCTCAGAATTGCCTCCTATAACCAGAGCTCTTTCAGGTTTCTCAGCAGGTGCGTCACAGAGGAGAGTAGCCATGGTTCTGGCAAATTCTCGTGGAAAAGATCTTTTCGATTGGATTCTATACACTTATGCGCACACACACACTGCGTGAACCCTTTAAAGCAATACATTTGTGTGTCAGAGTTTGTCAAGGGTTTACTGAGCAGTATAAAGGATTTTAGTGTTTTGTTTTAGCGTCTTGTTAGAACTACGTTCCGAGTTGATAGCTCAATGATAACCCCGTTCCTTAGATTTCTATTTGTTTTTATTCACTAAATCCGAAGAATACCTCAGAAGGCATGTAGATTCCCTGTAAGAGGCACAATCCCCAGTATTTTGTATTAAAAAAAAAAAAGGTCTCTCCGAAATATTGATTTCACTGCAAAACAAAAAGAAAACCTTTGGACCGAATCATGCGAGTTATTTCATAATATTTAACAAAGGAAAGCATGTCCATGTTTTGGTTAAGCCTTTTGTAAGGAGATTGTTCCTGTCAGGACAAAAGGCTTTTTCTTGTTTATTAGTATTTGACAAGCTGCATTTATTAGCTTTGAGGGAGAGAGACCGTTAGGGGAACAGTTGTAATTGTGAAAGTGGTATTAGGAACTTGTTTTGCAGACACTTCAGAACATCATATACATCCTTTAAATGTAAATATGTAAACGGATGTAAAGTGTCATGTGCTTAAAAAGTTGCTGTGGAATAGGAAGAATGAAAATTCTCTGCACAGAAATACTCCATACAAAGATTTTCTACTACAGTAGTTTATATCACAATATAAAATACAGCATTTAAACCTCATCAAAACAAAATTGTTCATTTAAAACGAATATAAAAGCATAAATTCTTATACCTTTATATATGAAATTTAGTTTTTGTCATTGTTTTGAATTATAAGGATAATACTAATTTATTATAAATATTTTCCAATAATGATAAATGTATATCTAACAAAGAAAGAGGGGGAATAAAGTGTAAAATGCACAATAAAAATGTGCACAATAGTAGCAATTTATAATTTTAAATGTAGTTGTATTACAGAAACCTTAAATCAAATGTAAAGAACTTGATATGATTATTAGATTATATTATAATAAAAGAAAAAGGTCTGCAGTATCTCAGGAAAGCGTATAGTAATGGACGGTGTCGTAATATCATTGTTTCTCAATGGCTTGAACCCGTTTTCAAGATGTCGCCAACGGCAGTAACGCGAATGTAAGTCTTCCCAAATCACTTTTTTTATGAAATAACGTCTCAGCTGATCATGGAAACTGAATATAGCACTGAGGTAACAATTCTGACCCATATACTGATTTATTCCCAGACCAGACTTAAATAACCCCAAAACTTAATGGTCCTGTCTCTTTCTTCTTCTTCTTTTTCTTTTTTTTTTTTTTTTTTTTGGACTCCCTTTTTTTTTTTTTCGTTTGGTTTTTTTTTTTTTTTTTTGGACATCCATCTTTATCTTCTCGATTGAGTTCTCTTCATTTGGAAATGGTTGGAGGCTGGTTCCACCTGAGCATAAGGTTACTGTTGAGGGTTAAACTCAAGACTGGACTGTAATTTTATAGCAAGTTTGCTAGAATGGATTAGGGCTACAATTGGCTGGAAAAGTTTGAAAAGTAAGCAGTTGATGACAACAACGATGGAACTACAATGATTGTGCATTCATATTCCTTCCCTTTTGAGCCTGGTTTTGCTCCATGTTTTTATTTTTTTAATTTTTTTTACCCTCATACTATCTCTGAGTTTTCTTCTTGGCACCGTCACCACTGGCTCGCTCATTAGTAATCAACTCATAGGGACTAATTGATGATTCTGGAACTTATGTTCACATTCTGTGAAGCTGCTTTGGAACAACGTCCATTGTCCAAAGCGCTATACAAATAACATTTGAATTGGATTTTAGTTGTGTTCAGCCTTAACTGTTTAAAGACGTCAGATATTTAAAGCGAAACAGCTGGAGTTCTTCTGAAGAGCCAGGCAGTTTGCAAACGCAGACCTTTGTTTAGCAGTCTGCCTTATTGCTTTCCTTCCCTCTTTTTCTATACATCTTCCACTGTAATATGGGGCTGTTATTTTTCCGAATAAAGAAAGAGAAACTTGGATAAAGCTGAGGAATCCGAGTCTGGAAGCGAGTGCCGAAGAGAAGTAGGTTAATCGTAGTCCTGGGGGAATAGAAAGAGAGAAGAGGAGTTTTAGTCATTTCAGCTTTAACACAACACGTTTGACTCTTCCTACAGGCAAACATTTTTCTTGTTACACTTTGAGCTTCTTGATGGACCCTGTTTGCAACACACAAACAGACCGTTCTCTTCCTTCTGTTGTGCCCCTACACGCTTCTTTTGCTCACTCGTGGGTTGCGCAAAGGTCAAAGTTCAGAGGTCAAAGTATTCCATGTCTCGAGTGTGTGTTTGTTGAGTTGTGATCCTAGGTAACCCTTCCCCCATTTCACTCTTCTAGGACCAGTTTAAAGGAACAAGCTGACATTGTTCAACTTGAACTCTATCCACTGTATGTACAGGTTCCTCAGGCAAGAATCAGAAGTATTAAATGGAACTGAAAAAGAAACTGAATTTTTTTTTCCCCCAAAAAAAATTAGTCCAAAGTCACTAATAGTGGAAGGGGAGAATTTTGTTAATGTTTATGCAAAGCAAATTTGTTTGATGCTTATTATTATTATTATACAGTTCTGAATATTATTAGTTCTGAATGTATGTAATTGTTTGATCAGGCAAGAATTTCTAGTCCTCATTTTATTTATTTATTTTTGCCAGTATGGGTGCAAATATTTGGGTTTTTGTTTATATCCATGCTGAACTTCTCTTCTATTACTTTACTTCAGATTTCTTTATTTTAGCATTTTTTTTTGTTTTTTTTTACATAGTTGCTATGAAGTGCTCAGGCTGCCAAGCTCACTCTTTATAACATATGATGATATAAACTAGTTTTAATACTTGGATCTGGTATGGTTGAAGTGGAGAATGTGTTTCCAGCTGTGGGTAAAACCCATAGAGGCTCATCACAGTAAATGTACTGGGTAAAATCAGGTATTTTCCATCACCCAACATTGCCAGTATTTACACTATATTTACAGTAATTCACACTATATGGCTAAAGGTTGATGGATACCCGATTCTAAAAAAATATATAATATAAAAATAACACATGCCTTAATCACACCCTATTCTCTATATAGTTCCTATTTGCTGTTAGAACCTCCACTCTTTTGGGAAGATGTTCCACTAGATTCTGATCTACGGTGCAGTCTTCATTCCAATTAATCTCAAAGGTGTTCACTAGGGTCGAGTCAGAGCTTTTCAGCAGGCCACTCAAGGTCTTCCACTCCAACCCATGTAAACCATATCTTCTTATAGATGGTGTACAGGAACATTTATCATGCTGGAACAGGTTTGGGTCTCTTTGATCAAGTGAAGGGAACAATTAATGATGCCACATCCAAAGACATTCAATAATGTTTGCCTCTAACTTTGTGGAAGCAGTTGGAAGCAGGCTGGAAAAGCCAGGTGTCCCAATACTTTTTTCATATTGCGCACAAGTGTAAATGGTAGTAGAATAAGTTAGAACATAAATTCTAATGTTTATTAATGGAGTTCTTGCACTAGATTTCTCACGACTTTCTGTCCAGGAAAATCATCCATGCTAATCACATAAAAAATTTAGTTTTAATCTTTTGAAAAAGTCTTGTTCACATCGGTAGAAAGGTGTGTGTGTGTGTGTGTGTGTGTGTGTGTGTGTGTGTGTGTGTGTTCCCCTTAAAAAATCCATTAGCAAATATCAGCGTGTTATTTCTGAATGATAAATTCCCATATTATCATATCAGTGGCTCAGATTTATAGTTAGCTAGGATTCTATTATCTTAGAATTGTTTTAATGGAAGTATAAACTTCCTGTGAGTCATATAAATCATGAAATCCGGTTGTTCTGGTCACTTCTAAGTGAGTGTGTGTGTGTGTGAGTGATCGTTGTTTATGACTAGCATGATCTCAAAATTAAAATCCTTTTTCCTGTAACTCAAGTAACCTTTAAAAGATTTTGTGGATTATTTGAGTGCGTGTGTGTTGGCTGGGGCTGGCCGATTGTCTGAGAGAGATTCAGACTGAAACCAACATTGAGACAGCTTGGAATATTTGGAAGAAGCCAGAGTGCATGGTGGGGAAGAAGAGATTGAGTTCATGACAAATGTACAGACTTCTCTGCTTCCACCTATGCGATCTCAAATGCATCGCCCGGTCGGGTTCTCTCCGCTTTCTTCCTTAATGGATAGTAAATTGGGGGCAGGAGTAGCTCAGTGGTTACGACCTTTCAATCAGAAGCCCAACATCTCGAGTTCAAATCTCAGCACCATTAACTGTTGGGTGCTTGGTTGCATAAATAAAAGAATTGTATTTGTCAATTTGGATAAGGGCATCTGCCAAATGCCGTAAATATAGATTGCCATATAGGGGTGTGTTTTATAAAAATTATTATTTTTTTTTATTGCTAGCATGGCATAGAGTGGCCAACAGCTTTTGGCTGTTCTCCTCACCAGGGTGGGTTCCTGGGATTGGCTTCAATCCACCTTGGATATACTTAACATGAGTGAGTGAGTTAGTAAATGAATGTGTGTGTTGAATAATGCTAGATATGCTAGCTAGCTTTATAAGACTGCTAAAGTGTGCTTCCCAGTTTTGTTTTCAAGGCCCACGGCTTAATGAGTGGTGCCTGTAATGCATTTAATTAACTTACAAAGAAATAGACATACGAGTGGACCCAGTGGTGGACAATAATGAAGTAAATGTAATGCATTGATGTGCTAAGAGTTTTTATTTTTTTCATAAACTGAGTTGATTTAAGCAAAGTGTCTTGTGACGAAAATGATAAGTGGAACATTTATAGCCATAACAAATCGGTTCTTCGGATACTGTTGTGAAAATTTAAATCAAGGACTTTTACTGGTGTAAATTTTGTCTCTACTTTAACTCAAGTACTTAGTTTGTGTATTCTGTCCACCACTAAACAAACCCTTATGTCAAAATTCTAAAATACTTGCCTCAAAGCAAATTGTTTTTCATATAAATAATCATAAAACAATCATTTTTTTAAAATATGGCTTTTGCAAGTTAGAGACACCACAGTTTTCTGAGGAAACTGATTTCCTCCCGGTTTCAGTAAGTGGATTTATCCTGTTGTTTTTAGCTCTGCAATACCGGTATCTTGTTAAACAATAATTTTTTTTTCTATTCTCCAGTCGGGGTAACATGGAAATCGCTGCTTTTGTTGGAGATTATGCAAGTAACTTGCTCATTTGACATGAATAAAGACTATGGTGTCACTTCCTGTAGACATGTGCGACTAAATTTCCTGCATCACTTCTGAGAACATTTGGCATCCAAATCTCCCCCTCCCCCATTTTATATCATCAAGATCCTCAGCCTAGTCACAGAAGCGTTCTGTCCTGCTTTTAATCGAAAGCAGACCGAAACCTTCGAAAGAATGTGTGAGCATTTTGGGGTGAGAAAGCAATCGACACATTCCTGACATAATCAAGCTCACGGTTGCTATGTTATTCTGCCAGTTTGCAATGTACGCAGCAGCTCAGGGGTGTGTATGAGTCACGACGAGCTCGGGTTGACATTTACGACAGGGACTCAGGGATTTCCATGGGCACAGATAAACACATACTCGCACACCCTCTCCTACAGGCATAGAAAAGCCATTCATCATGACGTCGTGATCTTTTGCATTGTGGACGATCTCGCACATTTAGCTCTGAGAAATCAAGTGGCATAACCTATTATGGTGTGTGTACATTTGTGCCTAGACTTGTCTGACGAGGGGGAAAAAAAAGTAGGTCGTGTGAAAGAGAAGCGTTTCAGCTAAGATCAAGCCTGATCAGCCTGCACCATCTTGCATTGACAGTTTGAGGTTTTGTTGTTGTATCTACCCCAGTTGTCAGGGTAAATGCTAAGGGGGGGGTTCCAGTGTAGTAACGACTGGGGATTTTGTTTTTAATTTTTCCCCCCTCTCCTCTTGCCCTGAAATTTGGCGACTCATTTTTCCCAGCACAACTACAGCTATTAGTAATCAACTGTGATGGTCAACAGTGAATATATGAATCATTAAAGTTTCCCAAATACATTTTTGCCAAGTCCCGCCTACAGGCCAGCTTTCACCAATCGGACGGCAGCTGCACCTAGAGATGGCAAAAGTACACACATTCTTCAAGTAGAAGTGCAGATACTTATGTTTGAACATCCACCATATAGAACACAAGCAGAGAAAAGATGATGGTGATCAGGAATGTCTCTGTTCTCAGTCACTCTCCCTCCGTCTCATCCAGGTTAACCCCAGACTTCTTGTTGCCTTCTGCCGTGCTTGTTGTTAACTTCATAGGCTAGCTTACATCTGTGGAAAGGATGCACCAGTGGTAGGTTGAAAAAGCTGCGCAATGACAAGAAATCGGTCGATGGGCTGCACATGCGCAATGAGAAGAAATATTGCTCATGTTACCAAATAGATTGACTGAAGTATTAAGTTTGAAAATGTAAGAAGTAGAAAGTAAAGATATTTGTGTAAAAAGGTAGAGTTAGAGTAAAAAGTTGTCCGAAAAAATAAATAGTGAAGCACTGATACCAGAAAAAACAAGTACAGTAATGAAGTATTTGCACTTTGGCCATACCTCAGCAAGGATCGTGAAGGCTACCAGAGGCATCTTTCAAGGCTTTTCCACACTATTGCTTATGCTGTGTTTTGCATTTAGAGGAAAGCTTCTGTCTGCCCTAAACACAAACTAAAAAATGAATGCTTAGTGCTTTAATGATTGACGGGGGACAGAGAGAAGTGCATCCCTTCTACCCATATCGCAGACTTATTTATTTATTTATTTATTTATTTATATATATATATATATATATATATATGATTGGCTCCCGACTGCAGACGGCTGGAAAATCGTTGGGATTTGAATTTACAATAGTGCAAATACAGCAATTTTTTTTTTTTTTATATTTGTGCTCTGGAGTTGTGATTTAATTAAGAATCTGGGCGTGAGTGGCATTGATTTAAAGGATTTCCCAGAAACTCAACAATCCTACCGTCTCTTCTGTGCGAAGTTTTGTGTGTGTGTGTGTATATAAGAGCATTGCTCTGCTTTATCACTCGCTCTGGAACGAGCGCACTTGGTTTACATTTCCATTTCTGTGAAAGTACACACACTGCAAATTGTCTTGGCTTTTATGACGGCCCTTTTAGCAGCGACTCCTTAGTCTTCTAGCACGCTTGTTTATTGGAATTGCCTCTAAGCCTCTCTGTAGAATTTCAGGCTGCAGTAAGTGAAAGATGTAGAAAGGGTTTCGATTCGCAGCGGGTTTAGTGCTTGAGCTTGTGCGAGACGTCTGCATACAGGTCTATAAACAGCAGCGAGAGGATGTAGCTACAGTCGCAGACTGAAACTGGAAGAGGTTTAAGGTCATGAGATGTACCGATGAAGAGAAGTGTGCGTGCCTAAGCGTGTGTGTGGTTTCCATGGTTTGTCTTGTAACTGCGCTCACGCCGATAGTTTGCAAAAACTTGCGCGTTGCGTTTGCATAGTCGTGCAATGAAAAGGAGCAAGGTTGCAATATGTGAAAGTGGCTGCAAGTGTGTTTCTCTAGACAAAGGACAAATATAAGCATTCACATGTTCCCTTTTTTTTTTCTTTTTCAAATGTCACAATTTTTCAAGCTTGTAATTACGTAATTGTATTTTAAAGGGACGATTGCTGACACCTGGGACTCCTTCCACGATTGTCCTACACCTCGTTGTGTAAATCTTTTTTTTTTTTTTAATCTTGGATTAGCATTATTTGGAACATCTGTCCTGCAAATCTCTGAGGATTAGCATTTGAGGCTACAGCGTAGGGAGGTTTTATTTAATTTTTTTCAACCAGGCGATAAAGGATAGTTTTGTAAGGTAGTAAGCAGTAGGTAAAGGATGTTCAAACCTGCTTCAAGAAATTTGCTGAGAACAATTATTTCGTATTTATAGATTTTATCTTTATGACTCCACTTTGAATCTCTTTCATTCCATTTTTTTAATTATATTAACCAACTAACTAACTAACTAACATAGCTCAGTAGAGTGTGTGTGTGTGTGTGTATGGCCAAGCCTTCCTTTGTTTCCATTCTAGTTATTCATTTGCGATATGACGTCTACAGGGACATGTTCCTGGTTTCTCACATGACTTGTTGGAAGTTTAAATGGAGCCGCCTTCATTCCACAAACAAAAAGAACATCACTCTTCCCACAGGTGCAATTCTACATCTCAGGATTTTAACATTGCGAGATAAATTTGGCTCATATCCCGGTTAGTCCGACGCCTCTGCCTGTCTTTGTTCCTCTCAGTTACAAGGAGAATGGCTTTAACCTTTAGTCTAATAAAAGAATAGATCGGATAGATCAGCTGCATATTAGGTTCGATTCAGGACTTGAATTGAAGACTTTCTTGAATCCGATTGGCTCGGAGGTGTGAACAGGCGTGCCAGGCAACGTGATTTATATAAAATGATAAAATATGTTCTTAATTCTTTTTTTTTTTTTATGATAATAAAGCTCTTTTTGTGTAGGATTTTTTTTATTTTTGCATTGTTTGATCAAGTCTCCAATGTAATTGTCCACCATGAGAAAGTTTGGATTGAAAGTTTATGAGAAAAGTTCAGAATCGAACGCATCAAGAGGAAGAAAAGGGTGTAGTGAAGGAACGACCGTTCGATGCTGTAACAGGGTGTGTGTGTGTGTAGATATAGAGATATAGAGAGAGAAAGATTATTAGAGAGAGAGAGAGAGAGAGAGAGAGAGAGAGAGAGAGAGGGGGGCTTAAAAAAAGTGTGATGTGTTCATGTAGCATTATACAATTTTTTTTTTTTTTTTTTATATATATAGTGGTAAGAGCTAATGCAGGTTAGTGAGAGATTTGAGAAGTGAAAATTTAAGTAAAAAAAGACTGGCTCTTTTAAACAGTGTTTTTGGAGCAATGCGGTTTATACGAGTTCTTGAATGACTTCTGATATACGCACTGCTTTTTGTCACAATTTCCTCCCTTTGCCACGGCAAATCCGAATTATTTCGTGAGCCAAAATATTTCCGATGTACATTTGTGAACTTATGCACACAACATGGATGTGTGTGATTTGTTCTCCACACATTTACAGCCGATCCTCTGCATCTTTTATTCCGTGACTGCAGTTAAATTTCCAATTTGTCACATTCGGTCTCAGGTGTAACAACCTTTTATTGAACCTTACCGCTGAGACAGGATACAACTTACAACATACTCAATTACACCCAGTAACTGATTGTCAGGATCAGGATGGATCATGGAAACACGTGAAAACGGGCGCACGCATGCATTCACTAGGGGGGGCATGTTATCTTGACCAGTCTGCCTACAGGCATGTTTTTAGGATGTGAAAGGAAACCGGAGAAGACAAACATGCACACAGAGAGAACACACACAGAAACTCTATACGGACAGTAACGTGAGCTCGGGATTGAACAAGGAACCTTGTTGCTGTGAGCCAACAACACCACCCGCTGCACCACCATTTATTTATATTGCATTTTTTTTTTAATCTGAAAAATCTTTAAAAATTAAATGCAGAATAACTGCATGAAAATGTATGTATGTTTGTGTACATATACACAATAAGGACAGTATTGGGACACGACTTTTTCAGCCGTACGTCTTTTTTCTCTCAAACTATTGCACAAAAGCCCGCTCTTTACCTCACCTCACCTACATCACTACCTGACCTTACTTTAACCCCTGAATGAGTGCAAATCTTCAGGCGCACACTCCTAAATCTAGTGGAACATCTTCCCAGAAGAGCGGAGACAGCAAATGGGGACACAATCTGAGATTTTCTGACATTCTTTTATTGGCGAGGACTCACGTGACACCCGCAGAACCCTGTACAAACATGTATACACACTGGTATTGGCTCCATGTGGGCAGTGTTACTTGAGTGTCCTTCACTTTTCTTTCCTTCTGCTTGTCTTTCTCCGAGTCAGCACAGGTGTAATCTAATCTCAGTGAACAGGGGACCGTTTGGACACATTTTGTTTCTAGCTCTGTGGTTCTTTCCATTGTGAGTGTTGTATAACGCATGACTTTGTGGTACTTAATAAGGGAAGATTATTTTTTTGTTTATCCGCTGAATTTGCAGGAATTTTTAAATGCATTTGTATAGAGTTTAAATGTGAGTGTTATTGTTTGTGCTGTGACTGTGTGGTGATTTGTAGATCATTATTTTGATCCAGATAGTTATAAATCTAAAGAACCAGATCATATAACCACCAAGTATTCTTCCTGGCCTTTTCTTCCATCAAATAAACGGGTCAGTTCATGAAAAACTGTAGCTATGTCTGTTCATGATGCAATTAGTTGACGCTTTATTTAAGCTTCCAGGATGAACCATAAACCAATGAATGAAGTCTATAATTATTACAATAATCAATCATAAATTTAGGGATCATTTTATTGGTTGCACTTTTACATTGATTAAGAAAAAAGTTTCTGAAAACCTGACTATAAGATTCAAATATACTTTCTGAACATCCCATTCTACATTTGTTGTCATGATGATATCCTCCATTCTTCTAGGAACATGTTGCACTAGATTTTGGATTGTGATTGTGGAGATTTGTACTCCTTTATCTAATAAAGTCAGGTAATGATGCATTGTAAGAAGAGGAGGCCTGGGGGTACAGTCAGTGTTCCAATTCATTGCAAAGGTGTTCAGTAGAGTTCTATAGCGGACCACTCAAGATCTTCCACTCACGCATGTAGTCCATATCTTCATGGCACTTTGTGCATATGGGTATTTTCCTGCTGGAACATGTTTGGGCCTTCTAATTTAAATGATTGAAAAATGTCATGCTATAACACCTAAAGACACTTGTGTGCCTTCAAATGTACTCTAATTTATCCCAGCAACTTTGTCCATATTCAGTAGTGTAGCTGCATTGGAATTATGACGTATTTATAGCATTTAACAATTATTTCAAGTGCTCTTGAAATCAGAATCGTGTGTCCAAGGTTTTTGTCCCTGTTCCTTAGTGTTATGGACACCACTACAATAGTATATTTTGTCCCTGTAGGTCGATCTTTCTCTAGAAAATGTTAAGTTACTGAATTCACCAGCAGGTCATGGAGTCCTATTGCTGTGAACTTGGAGAGCTCGAGCTCTGGAATGACCGGCATGCTCTCTCCCAGCTCGTGCCAAGTGGATCTGCACCGAAATACTCAAGTGATTCCATACCATGGAGCTGCAGTGTAGAGTCTTTTTATTGCTCACAACATGACGGAAAAAATATGAAGGGGCTAGAGATCATTAGAGTGAAAGGGTGTATGCATGAAGTATGTGCTTTTGTTTTCCTTGATCTCAATCAGCTCCCAAAGGAGTCATGGCTCAAATCCAAAACTTCACAATATCATTATCAGTTTGCATTCCTTAGATGAGCATCATGGGATGGCCATTTCAGAGTTTGCTTTCTTTCTTGCTGTCTTTCTTTTCTTTTCTTTTAAATAAACCCAGCAAGTTATTTAGTGGTCTCTTGTATAAAATTAAGACATTATTCCTCATCAGTGAAGCAAATTCATGATTTAGGCTTCATAGAGAAAACGCTTCCTTACACATTATTATTGGTTAATATGGCAATATTTCCATCAGCTCATTTCTACAATGCACTATTTTTAGATTGCGCTTCAATTCTGGATTTCTTGTAAGCATCTTGTGCGTTGTGGACTAAAACAGGCCTTATATCAGAGAATGTTGGCTTGAGCTGCCAGAGACCGAGTCAGACCACCCTGCAAACCCTCGATGAAAGATTACCATTATTAGATACAGCATTCCATCAGAGAATATTCCGGCACAGAGGGTGGGCTCATGCCCATCCATTTTAGGCTCTTTTTTTTCTCCCATTTTACTACATCTTAGCTCTGTTTTTTAGGACACAATAAATCAAGATGAAGACGAATAGCATTTGCTTTGCATTCGTAACTGCTAGTGTTGTATGTTAAGATTAAGTAGACAGGCATAGCATATACTATTGTGTTATCTGGTCGCCCCCCCCCAGATTCCAGGCAGAGGTCTCAGGTCTCAGGTCTGACCGATTTCTTGTGTTCTCTTAAAAGCTCTCTGATGCAACCTGAAGTAAATGTTGTTAGACTGTAAGTAGTGTTTTTTTTGCTACGACTGCAAGTGTATTTACAAAATGAAGTACACCTGCACTGGCTTAAGGACATACTGACGTGTGCGTGTTTGAGGTTGTGGTTGTGTATATTTGTTTAACTAGCATGTAGATTGTTCAAGTCCGCCTTGTGGATTAACTCGGACAATAAAGTGTGACGTGCTTTCAGGTCTGTGTGTGTGAGAGCGAAATGTGTCCCATAATTTGTTGCCACTCTTCTCTCTCTTTTTTTTTTTCTTTTTTTTTTTTTCTCCTGCATGTCCTCCATTTCTCCTGTACTTTATGCAGTCCAGATGAGGAATGCTTCTAGAGTTTGCCATTTTTATTTTTTTTCCCCCGATTCGACACAGATGTCTGGCCGAGAGTGTGTAAGAAAATACATAACACACGTGGCTATGCGTGCCTCGCTCAACTTGATTATAAACCCAGCACATTCATCGTTTCGAATTCCTTTTTCTTTGTCTGCACTTGGCTGTAGGTTTTCTATATGTTCTGACATGTTTCTCGACTCAGGTCTCCTACACGCTGTTTGAACTTGCCTTACATTTGCGCGGCGCTTTAAACGACCCGACTGACTTTAATCAGTTTGGTAGGTATTTTGTTTTGTGTTTTACGAGGCACAAAAAACAATCCGAGCCTGTGGACGTTCAAGGTGCTGGGTAGCAATTTAGGAACTATAGAAATATGACTCCTGTAATGTCGGCATGCTGCAGTCTCAAGCTTTAAAATGTGAATAAAGTAATCTGGACGCACAGAGACATCGGCACGCCGAGATTAAATAGGCAGGATGCGTTTATGCCGCAAGAGTTATTTATATCCCAGTGGAAAGGCTGAACGTGAGGGGCCTAGAATGAGATCAGGCCATCGTGTTTATTAAAAAACAACTGTGCATTGCAACAACAAACCAAGAGATATACTTCTGTTTCATTTTTGGGGAATTCAATTTTTGATAATGAAAGTGACGGTTTTGAAAGCATCCGGACCAGTTTCTAGCATGAGCTATTATATAATGAACTGTCATAATGTTTTGGTGTGGATTTGTACATACAGCGGCCGCTTTATTAGGAACACCGGTACATCTGTTTATTTATGCAACTATCCAGTCACATGGCAGTAGCGCTATGCATAAAATCCTGTCAAGGCAGCTCAAAAGTTACATTTAATGTTTCCATCGAACATCAATATGAATGAAAATGTGATCTACGCCACGGTTGTTGGTACCAAAAGAGCTGAAGCATGTCCTATTTAGAAAGTAATCCTGAAGCTGCTTATGGTTTTTGCTTTTTTGGTTGCACAGAATGCTGTGGAAATTGACAGTAGCTCAAATAATTCCTCTTTGCCACCGTGGTGATCAGAAAAGTATCGCGAGTGGCTTCTTTTTCAAAGTCGGGTCCACATGGAACTTTTTTAGGAAGCCAAGACGCCTTGAACTCTCCAAGGAATCCAGAGTGGTTCCTGCATTGTCTCTTCCAGTTTCTCAGATTCCAGTTTAACTTTTTAATAATAGTTTTTAATCCAATTTTAAATAAATGGAATGAGTTGTAAGTGCAAAATTTGGATTGAATGTTTTTTTTTTTTTTTTTTTTTAAAAAGCTTTATCCTGCAGTACTGTGTCCCCAAACCGCCAGCCTTCCAATTACAAGCCCACAAAGCTACCGTTAGCTTTTCTTTAATGAGACCGAAAACATTTCACCATGTGCCCACATCACCCTGTGTACTGCATACAACTAATGTAAAATAAAGAGTAAGAGAATCTATAGAGGATAAAGTATGGTACAGTGGACAGACCCATGATGGACACCTATAAAAAAAAAAAAAACACAAACCATAGCTCCTTACTAATTACTAGCCTTCTAGATAATTAATAGCCTCACTGTTTAAAATCTGTGGGTTTAAAGAGCACTGGTTGAGACTAATGCTGTGATCATAATCATTAATTTGTGAAATCAGCTGTTGGTCTGGAGGAAGTGCTTTCTTGAGGAACTCCCTTCCGACCTGTGCTTTGGTGTGTTAAGTGCGCCAACAGGCAAAGAGGTGTTTTGTTTTCACATGTGCCACACAGAAGCACGTATGCAGACCATAAATGTAGACCAGATGTTTGTAGACATTTGACCATCTGATTCCAAATGTAGCCTTCTTTTGTTATAATAGCCTCCAGGAAAGAGGTCATTTATAAATTGTTTTAGTTTTGAAGCACGGATTTTCTGTGGTGTTGTGGTCCGGGTTCTGTGCAGCACACGCAAGTTCTTCTGCTCTGTCTGAAGCACGTTTTTTTTTTTTTTATCGCACACTGGTACTTTCATGCTAAAACAGGTTTAGGTTTCTTGGTTCTAGTGAAGAGAAATTGCAAAGCTGCATCACACAAAGACGGATTAAAGGTGCTCCGTTCTGGTGAGAGGAAATTGCGAAATCGACCAAAGCAAAAACATTCTATACAATCAAGTTTTCTGTGTTCTGAAGGTCTGCCTGAATCATTTGAGTAAGTGAGTTGTACTTTAAATGCATGGCTATAAACCAATTCAGACTGAATCTGTTGAATGGGTGGGCATTGCATCTAGACAGCAATAAAACCACCAGAAGGGAGTATGAGATTCTTGTGGATCGTATTTAATTGCAAACATTACATGATTGCGAAAACATCACATTCAAGTAATCAAAAAGGTCACCAGAGAAATAAAAGTTTGGGGTTGAACCCGTATTCCAGCAAGAAGCCTTAATTTTTTATTTATTTTGTGACTTCTATGACTCATGTATATAAAAAATAAATAAAAATCCCTCAAAAATCCCTCATAATTTTACCTAAAATTTTTCTAAAGGAGGCTTGAGAAAATCACCATCATGGCCAATTTACACGGAAATACATTTTCAAAGACGCACAAGAAAAATACCTTTTTAAAACCAAATAGTATTTCTCTCGTCCAGAATGGGATTCTATTGTAGTAATATAATAATCTGTGCCAAAGCCTGGAAAAAATCATGAATCCACCCATTTCCACATCCAACAGATTTTTGCCCTCAGAATTAAAAAGTCCTTGGCATTGAGTTTAATGCTTTATTATTTGAAGGTCAGTTGCACTGTACCAGAACATGATTAGTTATGACTGTAGATGTGTTGACTGGCCCAAATCGAAATATCTGATCTTCTTCCAGGAGGCCAGCGGTTGCTTTCGTGACTTTATTGCCACTGTATATGTGACACTTTTTTTTAGTCATGATGTGAGAAGGGCATGATCTGAGTCATGGTGTCACAAGGTTTGTAATTATCGTCTGACCAAGGACGTTGTTCAGAAACCAATAGGATCCCAGGATCTTGGGATTGTTTTATTGTGTAATCATCTGACAACCATTCTTGAGAGATTGCATGAATGTACAGTGTGGGATCAAAAGATATCAGGTGAAAATCTGTCAAGTCCACTTTAAGACATTTGTTACATTGAAATATTTTTAATGAAAAGAAGTATGAGGTGATATCGACAATGTTTTTTTATCTTTGAAATACAGACGGGGCCAACTTATGCCCCATGCACAGTCGATAATGTAGCTTCCGAATATGTAAATAAAGATTTTGTTAGAACATGCATTAGGAACTATTCTATTCTTTTCAGTGTCTTAAATCCAATGTAGATTTTCAAATCATATCCCATATGGTCCATTTTCGGTTTTGTGTTCAAACTCTGAGGCTTGTTATGTCTGCGCGTTTGTGTTGTCCGATTCTCCCCAGGGAATTCCACACCGCCGAGCCCCACACATGGAACAGATTTCAGTACAAAATACTCTAAACGCTACTTGCTCGTTTGCTCAGAATGCTTTTTTTCTTTCTTTTGCTCTATTGTTGGTTTCAGTCTAATGCACTTTCATTCACCCCCCCTTTTTTTTATACATCCGTGTAGTTTCGTAAGGGCACCATATTCTCACGATTGCACATTCGTAAGAATAAACAAACACATTGAGGTTTGGTAACGTTTGGGGGTTTGGTTGCATGAAGCTCAGATAAAACTGCTTCTTCTTGCCTTTCGTGCCACCTCGTTTGCTCAGAATGCTTTTTTTCTTTCTTTTGCTCTATTGTTGGTTTCAGTCTAATGCACTTTCATTCACCCCCCCTTTTTTTTATACATCCGTGTAGTTTCGTAAGGGCACCATATTCTCACGATTGCACATTCGTAAGAATAAACAAACACATTGAGGTTTGGGGGTTTGGTTGCATGAAGCTCAGATAAAACTGCTTCTTCTTGCCTTTCGTGCCACTCTTGTATGTAAACAGGTTGGCCTTTAGACTATACTTAAGGGGAAAAGGAGTTGCAGCATTGTATGATTTGTATGATGTCGAGAGCAGTGATTATCCGCTTTTATTGCAGACTCTGAGGTACGATGGAGGACAGAGTGCACTGAGAAAACTATCATTTGGAAAAGCAACACGGGCAACAACCTCCAGATGAATTAACCTCCAGAATTTAAGCAAAGAAGGGAGACATAACGAAGAATTAAAAAGGAAATGACCTTACTATCTTAGTAATATTGCAAAAACAGTAAGATTTTCAATCGCGATTCGGTCAATATTTTAATCCTGCCGTATCTGAAAACAATTAATAAATAAACGCTCAACAAAAAGGTTTTTTTAACTGGAAAACATGCATAAAGTACAGGCCCTGAACTAAAATCCGAGTCAAAATTTCAGATTTTTTTTTTTCTGCTGTCCATTCACACGAGCAGATCGCTCTCCCAGAGTCATTTCCCTTATATCAACTTGCTTAAAAACAAAATCTACGCCTTATCCTTTTTCAATCCGCTGCCAAACCTCTGCTTCATTTCCTTGAACCCCCTCCATCATCCTCAGCGTGTTGATTCCACCTACAGCTAGGATCAAACAGTGCAGTGTTCTGATGTTACGCCGCTATAGAGGCCATCAGTAAAGCTGGTTACTCGTTACAGATGTGCCTGCAAGCTCCGTGCTATTAAGAAACCAGGTGGGTCTTCGCTACATCCTGACAGGAAGAGAAGAAAGTCAGAATGCAGCGCAGCTTATAGAGCGGAAAAGATATGCTTTTATTTGAACACTCGCTAATCAGTAATCAAAGATAATAGATGCTTTTAGGCTTTATTCTACCTAATAAACGAAATAAGCAGTATTTTACGGTTTTGCAGCCACTAGGGGGCATCCCAACAAACCATGGCCTATGCTTGAACGTGTCAAAGTTTAAAAGCGAGTGCGACTAATTAGGTATGTGTTTTTGCCAACTATTGTAGAGACATGTTGTGAAGAAAACCTACACACCAGCCTGTTATGTAATGAATGGAAAACTGTAGCTTACTTATGTAATATGCTTATAACTTATGGTAACGACCAAAAAATACAAAGTATCTTTTTTCTTTTTGACATTACACCCCTTCACCACATTTGCAGTTAAATTCAGCGAAGCTCGTCACAAAACTCCCGTCCTCCTGAGTTGTGGGTCATATTAGCGAAAAAATAAATTGTCCATATATGTACCTCTGGGACACACCAATTCTAATCTCAGACACTATTTAGGACGTCAGTAAAGCACATGCATATGGATTAAACATCACCAGTCAATTTGATGCATTTTGAAATGTGGTCCCTGCTCCTTCTACACGTGCCTAAGCAGCTTTTTATAAATGTCATTGCTGGCGTGTGGTTATGTGAGGTATGAGGAAGAAAAATCCACATTTAGCCTGCAGTTAAACATCGTAATTCTAAATGTAAGAATTCAAAATTCAGGGGTGAGAGTTTAATATATGTGTGACCAGTGCAATGAGAAGTGGTACAGCTGCTGTAAGTTCTGCTAAACGAATGACTTAATATAGCCGAATGCAAACGTTTTGTCCTACACATTTGCATAGTGTAAGGACATAATGAATAAAAAAAGGAACGCTTTTGATCTGATTTTTAAATATTTTTTTTTATTGACAGGATTTTAGATACGTTTTCCCTCTGCCTCCAAAGAGGTCATGAGGCTTTGGGTCATTGCATGCATTTGTTTTTCAAATAACAAAATTGAATGAAATGAATCATCTGACTATAAAAAAATAAATAAAAAATCACCTGGTCTTTTACCAATCAGCACCATTTTTTTTTGCATGAGTTTTTCCCCACTAAAGCCACAGACCTCTGTTATTGCCTGACTGGATGAGAACCTGAGGTGGCTTTTTGTTGTAGCCCGTACACCTCATTGTTGTTCTGAGCCGCTTTTTTCCTCACAGCACTTCCAAAAAGTGGTTGAGTTGCTGTAGACCTCCAGCCAACTAAACCACTCATAGTGCTGTTTTATTATTTTACAGACTGCTTTACGGGTTTAAAGTGTATTATTAAAAACTGAAATGAGGTATCCGGTCTGGACTCTGTGTCTGGTTCTCATTGTGATTCAAGCTTATGTGTGGGGCCTTAGACCTGCTTTGGTCAGGGTGTGTTGGCTGTGCTGTCTGGTTGAGATGGTCTGACATTCTACCAGATAACAGAGGCAGATGCCGTGGCATGATGCCCATTAGAATGAAGAGTGGCTGAGGCTTTCAAAGGCGGTACAGAGGACAAGCTGTTGCATGAGCCTCCTCGAGTAATTTACGCAGCACGGACACGTGACTTGCAAATGCTTTTTCTACCGAAAGTTCCAGTAAGTTCCTGAATCATCTTACCGATTTTGGTTTACAGATAGGATGGCGCAAAAATAAAAAAGATTGAGGGATAATTTGGAAATGTGAGAACACAGCACAAACACTGAGACACATGGTGATAGTGGGAGCTAAGAGAGATGTGTGGGAATGAAACAGGAAGTAAAGAACATGCTGACCTCTGTTCATCATTAAAGCACTTCAGTAAGAGGAGGATGGAGAGGACGAGGGAATAAAAGATCAGAGTAATCGATGAGGTCCTTTTCATCTGTTTAATGAGCCTTGAAAGCCTGTACTCAGACAGATATTTGCTTTAAGATGCACTTGAAACTTTTTTTGTTAACTGGAGGACTGTTTAGGTGCTTTTTGAACATCTCATTCCACATTTAGTCCCCATTTGCTATCATAACCTCCACTCTTTTGGGAGAATGTTCCACTAGATTTTAGAGTGTGGAGGTCTGGGGTGCAATCAGCATTCCAATTAATCTCATGTTCAATAGGGTTGTGTTCAGAGCTCTATAGCAGGCCACTCAAGCTCTTCCAATAGAACCCATATCTTTAAGTCATATCTCCATGGAGCTGTGCACAGGGGGTTGTCACCCAGAAACAGGTTTGGGTCTCCCTATTCCATTAAAGGCTACTGCATTCAAAGTCGTCCTATACAACTGTGTGCTTCCACGTTTGTGGTAACAGTTTGGGGAAGAATTACATATAGCTGAAACGGTCTGATTCCCCAGTGCATGGTATCAGTGTATTTTACAACTTGACACACATCAACGCGATGTGCTGTGCCGCCATGTCAAAGTTAAAAGTGTGGCGTACAAGTTCAAAATCTCTCCCACACACATTGTCCACAACAAAGACTCTGACTAGTAAATGTTTTTTGTGCCAGTGGCACAGGTACGCGATGATTTGAGAAGCTGTGCGACATATAGTCGCGTGCAAAGCTTTCAGAACTTTCCTGCTTCTGCACGCAGACGGTTGCGGTTAGACATGCCGACAAAACAGGAAGCCGCCAGCCAGACACGAGTAGTATAATTTGCTGAATCTGTTACACCAGGTAAATTTGATTACAATTAGCAGTAACTTCAAATAGCAAATTTCACTCGCATTTGTTAAAATAGAGCTTCACTGGAACAGTATTTCAAACTTCACCAGGACTTTAGTCAGATTTAAAAAACGTGTCACATTGCATTTTATTAAATGCCCAATTATTAATTAATGATGTATTTTCCCTTTAATTGCTTTAATCGATCATTGATAACATTTTCACAATTATCTTTATTTCTGATTTATTTTTATTTTTTTTCTTAGCAGGTTTACGCTTTTCCACATTCCAGTTATTCCTTTTATAGTCCAGACTACAGTGGAACTCAAATATGAGTGCTGTACGTTGCTCAGTGAGCGAGCGCTGCAGATCCTGTATTGTGTTCTTTCCCCGAAAGTCATTCTAGCAGTGCTGCACATTTTGTGCATCTGGAGAATTAAAAGCTCTATTCACTAAAGTCCATCCTCCGACGCATATTTTGTTGCTTTAGAGCCGCACGTTCATATCACAGTCTCTGAGCATCTTTACAAAATGCTATATTTATATTTTTTCGACCAAGAGAGATGTTGAATTCCTTACCTTTTATCAACTCTGGTTCTAATCTAAAAGATTCAGGAGATTAGGGTGTGTAGACTTTTTGTTTAGAGCTTTAAAATCATAGACTACTTTGAAAGGAAATACTTTTAGAGGCCGTTTGATTTGCTGCTGAATTCACATCATACGTTTGTAGATTCAGCGTGTCGGACTACTTTCATGTTAACTTGAGGACGTGTAAATAATAGAAAATAATGAGTGGTGCATTCTTTTTTTTTTTTTTAAATAAAAGTGCACTCTGTATTACATATTAAATAGCAAACTGTTCATTTGATCCATTTTTTACAATTAAATCTTGATATTATACATATTGTTATGTTATAAACAGTTCTTTCTTTGTCTCTCTCTCTTTTTTTTGTTTTTTTTTTCCCGTAATGTGAAATGAAGGGAACGTTTTTGCCCTGCAGCTGAACAACATATAGAGCTGTGCTGTTGTAGAAAAACCAGTCATTTCTAACAAAATCGCTAGGATTAAATAGAACACGTACACTATATGGACAAGTATTTTAATACCGGAGTTTTCCAGCCACGTGTGGTTCTTTATTACAAAGTCAGAGGCACACAATTGTATAGAGTGTCTTTGGGTGTGGTAGAATTAAATGCTATGCTTCACTTCAACTTGGAGACCCAAACTTGTTTCAGCATGACCATGCCCTTGTCTGCACTTATTTAAATGTATAATATAAAGCTAACCTCTTTTTTTATTATTTTTATTATTATTTTTTTTTAAAAAGCACATGATGAAAATGGTGACGATCCATATTCATCCTTTTTCTCCCTCTCATGATTTATTTATTTTTTCTCCATCACAGGCAAGAGGTGCAGGAGAACTGTGTTCGCTGGCGAAAGAAGTTCTCCTTTGTGTGCAAGATGAGTGCCAATCCTACGACAGGGGTGCTGGACCCCTGCATCTGTCGAGTGTCTGTGCGAAAGGTACTTAAACCCTTTTCACATCAAAGGCTTTAAAATGAATTAAAATGTAATGTATGTACCTTAGTGTTATTTTATATTTATACGAAAACACCATTATGCTTTCTCCTCGCTGGTATAAACATGTGGCAGGAGTCTGGTGTTTCTTTTGCATTACACATGAACTTGGTGTTCTCACTACCTGTCACCATGGCAACAGCTGACCGATTACATAACGTGTTCTATCTCTCATTTCTCCGTCTGTCTGACTTATTTTTTTTCTCCCCCCCCTGTATAGGAGCTGAAGGGCGGAAAGTCTTTCTCCAAGGTACAAGCTTGACGTTCTTTCTTTCTAAGATTGCACTCTCTCTCTCTTTTTAGATATATATAATAACATAGAATAAAAACATACACACATTTTCCTATTTAAAATGTATTTCTGTACAGCTGAATCTTGTTTGTCCCTAAAACTTTATCCCATAAGCAAAGAAACGCAGCACAATTACACCACTACTCTCATTTTGTTTTCTTGTAGGTCTAATCTATTTTCATGATCTTGGGTCTTGCCATCCTTTGCAGTCTCTCTATGTATAGAAAGCTGAGACCGGAAATGCAGATGAAGTGCATTGTATGATTGGTCGGACTGTTGGATATATGAATTGAGGCATGATTGATTTATCAGCCCATAAAAACGCGTGTGCCGATTTGCTAACTTTACTAGCTACGCCCATTAACTGAGTAGTGACTTTTGTTGAATTAAACAGGAAAACCAAACATTGCGATCACAAGTAAAATGCCTTTTTTGCACCTTCATAGCCACACAAACATTCATTAAAGCGCACACACACACACACACACACACACTCACGTGAACAATACATTCCCCAAATGGGAGCGTGTTTCTCGTGCCTTGAGTAAGCGAAATGCCATTGTGTAAAGTCTAAAGATGTATAAAATATCCAGGTTGTTGCTACATTGGCAGAGAGAGAAAGTTCTGGTAGGTCGTTTAAGGGATTTGGGCTGCATAATGCTTTTGTGTGTCTGTGTCAAGTCTTAACTTGTGCTCAGAATGAAGTTCCTCCTTGGAATTCCTACTGTGGGTGTTCTCATGTGCATCTACTTATGTATATTTTTGTCCCAAAAACGCTATATAATTTCCCTGCAATATTTTTAAAGCACTGCAAATAGCTTTGAGTCCAGATGCACTGGATACTATATGTAACTTGAAAAACCCAGACCAGTAGCATAAACTTTTACTCGAATTTAAGTCAAATCATAGATCCGCTTATTGCACAGTCATAGCACACTCTCAACCCACCTCTGAGATCGGTCAGGTGTTGAGTTACGTTCTATTATAACGCCACTTGAGCTCTGGCTGTTGTTTCGAGACGGAAATACTCTCGGACGTTACAGTATGTTAAGTTGTTGCTGTCAACACCTCAGCAGGTGAAGGATAGATGTGTTTGGGTATTTTTTTTTTGAGTGACCATGTACTTTGGCTTTTTCCTCATCTGCTGATGAGCAACAGAACATTCTGCTGACCGTGCAGATTCAGAGAATAAGGGGGGGGAAAGGGCAAACCTTTTGGACCCTGGCTGGCTGACCGAGACACGAAAGGCGGAAACAAGGCCCAACAAGCGTGTGTCTCAGTTCCTGCTGCTTTTTAAAACGCTGATAATGCTCAAAAACACTTCTCTGTGCTTTATCTTCACGTTTCTGCTCAACTGACTGGAGGCCTTTAGGGTTTCATGGGAAGTGCGATGCTTTAAGCGTATAGGAAACGTCCGAGGCCCAAACACACATCCTCATGAATCCTGTCTGGGCGTCAGGAAGCCCCTGAAAACGGATGTCAAGAGGAAGGAGCTTGCATCAGAGAGAATGTACATGCTGAACTGATTATATCTTTAGGTGTATTGTATAGGGGCTAAAGTGCAAACATTGTATTTTGTTTTGGTGGTTGTTGTTATATAAAGGGGTACAGATACACTTAGGAAATTTGTGTTTTTAGTGCAGTGTCGCGGGTTCAGTTTCAGCTTGACAGACTTATAGTAATATAATGTAATGTAATATAATATATTATACTGTAGGTTACAGAATTTTCCAAAAAATGAGCTGAAGAAGAAACCTTGATTAGAACCAGACTTAAACATGACCCCATCTGGATAACGTGCAGTGCAGTGCCGTGCCATGCCAGTGCAATTATAGATATTTTCTCTTCTATAACTGGATTAATATATAGTCCTGTAGAAGTGAAGTCATTACTTGTCAGTGATTGAGAATTGAGTTTTTAGCAGCTGCAGTTGGAAAATGATCCATGGAAAAGCATCCACAGCCAGCATTGTTTTTTTTTCTGTGGAACCATCCACAGAAATCTCATGGTGCTCTTTGGGGACTGTCCAGTAGCAGAGTGATTTTCAGGATGACAGTAGGAGCCAGGATGACTGCAAGAATTGTGAAAATTCAGGACAATTTTTGCAGTGTCCCGGTGAAACGCCACCAATTTAAAGAACATCCATCGAAGAAGTGCATTTGTTTTTCTACAATAGACGGCCTCATTTGCAATACTTTATTCTTTATTTAATTAACATTGTTAACTATTAGTAGTCGGTGTTCACAAATATGCTGGTTAGTAAGCCAGAAAAAGGCAGTCGGTCAGTATTTATTGAAAAAATCCACTGTAATTATTGAGAGAAGAATCGAGCGATACGTTTGACACGTTTCGAACTTGATACAAAAGGCGCAGTGAACAGGCAGACTGTAAAGGACACACACCGACACATACACACACAGTGAACTAAACCACCTGTCTGACCTTCTGTCCAAGTTTTTTTGCAGACTTTAAGCTGCTTTCTGTCAAAGCTTCTTATCAGGATGTACTATGAGAGGTGCAGGAACTACACGTGGTCTTTTCCCAGCTACAGTCAACAAACCAGCTTAGATCTCTCAGGCTGTGCAGTAAAACAGAAGAGGAGGCTTTCGGTTTTCCGATGTTAATAAAGTGCACTAGTTTTGCTGCATTCAATCAGAGTTTATATTCTGCAGAATGATTGAGCATCCGAGCAAAATCATAAAGTTTTAAACTGTATGTGTAAACAATTGAAAATTACTGATTGTTTATGCTTGATTGCTTGATATTCCCAAATCTCAGAATTGTCTAAAAGTATTTTCCCAGAGAGCAGAAAAAAAGGGAGCATTTTTAAAGGCCCCAGTTTGATTCTTGTGTCAGATACGGTGCCGTACTCTTGTCTTCACTGGAAACCTGCAGGAGGCAGATGGGTCAGTCAGGGCTGTTAGTGAAGTCATGTGTCTGTAACCGAGATGAAACGATAATACAGTTCGAGAACATTTTGTACACGAGCGAGTGTGTTGGCAGAAGCCGTTATCACCCCAGAGAGAGAGAGACTGACGACCTTGCCGTTTTTCAAGTGCTGTTAGTTGCATAACTTCAGCCAGCGTCCTCCTCCTCCTTCCTGTGCGCGCGCACACGGCGAATTCAAACCGAGAATTCTTGAGCGAAACAGACGCCGTTAGAAAAGTCGGAAATGCGTTAGGAAGTTTCAGAGCCGGAGTATTGAAAACCAGCAAAAAAATATTTTTTAATCATTAAGCTCTTCATCATCTATTATCAACTCAATAAACCTGTCAGGACTCGTATTTAACTGAGCATTATACTGTGTTTCTGTGAACTGTTTCACAGGCGAAATGTGGTCAGTTACTCATCTTGTGTGCAACAGCTTTAATATCAAATAATCTCTCAAGTTTCTATCCTGTAAAAGCAGTGTTGAGCAATCGACTGTTAAAACACACCTCAAGCTACACTGCGAATGTAACGAAATTGCATCAAACACGTCTATAATTAAGGGAAAAACTCTTGCTGAATACGAAAAACACAGCAGACGGCTGTTAATTCTGGTCTGCAGGTGTGGATTCATTTTCAAACGCAGTACAGAGCTGAAGGTTTATATAAATGTGCTACGATTATATTTGTTATGGTAACGGTTTATACACAGAACTCTATGGCGGATACTTTACACGTTGCTTGGTTTTCAAAGCAACACCAAGCTGCCGGTCTTAACCCTCGTTTTATTTTTATTTTTTTCACTCCGCCGTTTCACTGAGATAAGTGTAAGTCGCTCAGGATAAGCGCTTTTACCAAAAGCCTTACATTTTAAATGAATAAAAAGGGAGATGTTTGCATTTGGAGGAGTCTCCAGTGCATGAGCATCTCATTACAGTATTCTAAACAAAGAACTATTCTGACAGGGGAAAGTCTTTAGGAAAGAGGGCTTTCCTGTTTCTCAGTACCAGGACATGCTCCTTTTACTCTTACTAACTTGAGGCCTAGAAAATAAAAAAGACAAAGACTGGCGAGGAAAAGCTGCGTGAGAGTAGGTGAGTTCAGGAAATGGCTTCGTGGCCGTACCTTAACATTTAAACTAAAAATAGGCCAAATGTTTGACTGGCTTTCTTGATGCGTAATTGTAATTGTTGGTAAATTGCCAGGGTTCTAAGAACACTAGAGTTTAGGGTGTGCTGTTACAAGAAACATTAGCAGCTCTGGAGAGGTTACAGTAACTCTTCTCTTTAGGTCATGTTTTATTTCTTCGGTTGCTAACCGAGAAACCGCACTGACTAACCAGACCCGTTTCAGGCCAATAAAGTGTCAAGCAGATCTAACTTCCAGCAGTGAGGATGCTAGCAAATGCAAAAAGTTGACAGTAACATTGCCAACGTTAGAAGCCAGGTTGCTTACTGTGGCAGCAGTTCACGAGTGGAGGGCGGAGCCTGACGAAACTACACTTATAGCTGATGAGATTAATCAGTGTGCCGCCACTGATTAGTCTCCTCATCTACAGGTGTAAACTCTCAAACCGCGGCCACACTTAGTCTCAGGTTTTTTTTTATCAAATTTTTTTATAATTGACTTATTTTTTTTAATGATTTTATTTTTGGTTTTGTTTGTTTTACCACTACTATGGGCAACCTTAGTCACTAAAAGAACATACACATCTTCTATTATTGCCTGCCAGTTGCAAAAGTTTCCTATGAGCCTCGGTCAGCGAAGGCTCCGAACCAAACCCTAGATCCCATAAACCTTTTGGTTTTGAACCAAACCTAAGATCCCGTAACCCTTTGGTGTGGAATTGAGAGGCCGGAATTTGAAAACTTTCCAATTAAACGGTCTCAAGATTTCGGATTTAAAACGCGTTTTCCGTAGTCCGCAGAGGTGCAGAGCAGCTGCATGAAGACGAGATCAAAGCCATCAGTGGTTTCCAGAGATCGTTGCGCCTTCATGGGAAAGCTCTCATGGGAAAGCTGTGTATTGTTTGCCTTGGCAGCTTTAATTCTCCCTGGAAAACTCCATCTATAATAAATTTGGGTAGCTCACACGGTGCGTCGTTGCACTCCGTTTACCTAATGCATTCTCTTTCTCTCTTCTGCGCACAGCTTGGGTTTGCTGACCTCAACATGGCGGAGTTTGCGGGTTCAGGCTCCACCGTGCGCTGCTGTATCCTGGAAGGCTACGACACCAAGAACACTCGGCAGGACAACTCCATTCTTAAAGTGCGTGAAAAACAAACGAACAAAGAATTCCACATCCATGTCTACATTTAACTCCAAACTATATGTGGAGATCTCCATGACTACCAGCAATTTTCTCCACAATCGCAGCCTTCATCCGCATCCACGCGGTGTCCGTGTGGGAGATGTGCGACTCGAGCAGCCCACTCGCAGCTAAATTTAAATCCGTATGCCTTAATTTAGCCCGACTTACAGTCTGGTGTATTGTCAGAAATGAACATTTTGCACTTAGAAACCTGGAACCAGTGTTTTAAGCCAATTATGTTCCTGTATATGTGGATGTGGATAAACATGTGGCTTTACAGTAACTGCTATTGTTACAGAGATTTATGACTGTTAAGTAATTGTACTTTTGTTTGCTGATTTCGTTCAAGGTTACCATTGGGATGACTCTGCTCTCAGGGGATCCTTGCTTTAAGACGTGAGTCATCATTTTCCTAGACTTGATTTAGGACGTTTTTTTATTTTAATAGGTCTTTCCTGAAAACGTGTCTATAAATATATACCCGACACTTTGGAATAAACATCCAACAGGTCATTGTTCATCGCTATGTTTGGACTTGTGTATATTATAATGATTACCTTCTTTTTCCTACAGTCCAATTGTGTGTACCTTTATACTGCCACCTGCTGGGAGGTGACCAGCTTTTCTATGATCCTATTGTAATTTTAAATAAATTTTTAGCCAAATAAAGTGGACATGCTCATAAAAAAAAGAGCACTCAAAGCATTTTAGATGGATGTTCCCAAGATACTTTTATTTATTGGAGAGAATTGTGTGGGTGTTTTTTTTCCCCGAAAAAGAGCACAGCATTACAAATGATTGATTACTTGTTAAACTATTTATAACGATTTTGTGTAAAACACAAACTATAACACATTCAAGTGATGAGCATTTTGTTTATAACTCATTACTTTAATTTTTTTACACTACTAGTACCAGAATAAAACAAGATAAGTGGTACATTTCTTTTGGTACATTATACAGCAGGAAATCGCAACAAATGTAAATAATGTGATGTTATAATACATAAACAAGATTTGGAATTCATTAGCATTTTTTTTTATCTCTGATATAATGCTATTAATTGGTGCATATCCAAATCACTTATTTACTGTCCCATGTGCACGTGTATTAGAGATTTCATTTGTGGTCACATTCAATGCAACCACCAGGTTTAAAACACAATGTTTAAAACATTTGTCAATTAATGAATGTAAAAATTGGGAGTTTGCTCTGGTATAAGAGAATGATGAACACTTTGGGCTGTGCTGTATTGGGTAAACGATGGTAAATAGTGTCTAATAATATATTAAGTGAGAACTTATTTCTTAGTGTACTGTATTTAAGGAAGTGTTTTTTTCTTATCAGGCCACCAAGTACAGCGAAAAACACAAGCCTGGCTGGTCAGGACCCGTCTCTACAGCTGGACTGTAAGGGAGAGGGCACTGGCAACAACTCGACTCTAGCAACAGGTATCAGCCCAGGAATCAGCACCAGCCGTACACTCAAACCCAGAACAGGTATAATCTGGACCTCCTATTTTCTTTTTCGCTCTTACACACACACTTAAATTAATTGCATTTGGCAGACACCCTTATCTAGTGACATACAATTATCTCTTTCATACACTGAGCAGTTGTAAGGGCTGCTGGGATTTGAACTTGTGACCTTCCATACATATGCGCACGTGTGTGTATGTATGCGTGTGTGTGTATGTATGCGTGTCTGTGTGTGTGTGTGTGTGTGTGTGTGTGTGTGTGTGTGTGTGTATAATATTTTATATATATATATATGTATATATATGCATACATACATAATGTATATGAGAGAGAGAAGAAGAATCCACACATTCACCGTAAGTGTATGTTTGTAGGTCTGCCAGAAGTGTTAGACGAGAACCTCTCAAGCCCCGAAGAAGTGTTTCACACAGGCCACTCGAGGAATTCCAGCTATGCTAGCCAACAGAGCAAAGTTTCAGGTAAAACCCTTAAACAGGTTTTACCACTTTATTTATTTTACACGCTTCAAATCTATACTGTATTGGTTTTTGAACATGTGAATTAAAGGTTTTAAATCTAATGGACTGATGCCTGTACTTCCTGCAGGCTACAGCACAGAGCACTCGGGCTCATCCAGCCTGACAGACCTGAGCCAGCACCGGAGAAACACATCCACCAGCAGCAGCAACGCTTCAGCCGGGACCGCCACAGTCACAGAAAGCTCAGCAGAACCAGACAAAGAGCCAGTGAAACCCGAAAAGCCTCCTCGTCCACCGAGGCCTACTCTAATCCCTAACCGCTCTTCCAGGTTAGAAAACCTGGGACTCTAGTACAGAGATGCAACTCCCTGCGTTACTAATTCCACAAGTGCTATGAGTTTTACTTTAGTATAATGTTCATATATGTTTTTATGCTTTGGAATGCTGATTTCTTCTATACTTCCTTCTTTCCTTTCTCAACCATTATTCTTCTTTATATTATATATTATATTATATTATATTATATATTATATTATGCTTCCTTTTTCCACTTCTTGTTTTCTTTTTCCTTCTTCATTTGTAGTATAAAGATTCTATGTATGATGCATAATTAGTGTTTCTTGGGTTATTTATGTTGCAAACTGTATTTAAGGATTTATTTGGTTATGCAGTTTTTGTCCATCTTTTGGTGGCCAGTGTCCCATCTGTTATTTCCTGAATATTTATGTAGTGCAATTTCTGTTCATGTTCTAGGAGGAAGAAGGACTCTGTGGAGAACCACCCCACCTGGGTGGATGACACACGCATCGATGCTGATGACATCGTGGAGAAGATTGTCCAGAGTCAGGACTTTGCTGATGTCAGCAACAACGAGGGTGCGTCCAAAAGCTCACGTTTAAGTATCAGTTTTCCGACGCAAACCCTAATAATGCGCAGCTAATGCTTTGTTCGACAGACGATCCAATTTCTCCATTGCGTCGCAAATGACGCACAAACCTTTTGCATTCATAGCAGCGTTATTGTTTCGTAAAAGTATCGCAAAACCATGCCATTAAAAGGTGTTTTTTTCTATTGTGCTATTTTACAGATAGCAATTTGCAACTGTTTGTCAGTCGGGATGGTACCACTGCACTTAGCGGCATCCAGCTGGCCAACAGGTGAGTCAGTCCACGACCTTCAGTCAATCCCTTATTAACTATTTCAATTATAATTATCCCCCATCACAAATAATTAATACCCGCGTTTCATTCTGCAGGGTGTCAGCGGGTGTGTATGAGCCCGTCGTGATCGAGAGTCATTAGCAGCACCAGCACTCCAGCACTCCACCTAAAAGACGGCCAACATAAGTAAGGATGAACAAGACTTCGGGGAAGTCCAGCATCCCACGATCAAGATGTTTTTCCACTTTAAGGCCTTTTCTTTTTTCCTTTTTATTGTCTTCACTGATCAGTTTGTTCACTCTGATGAAACATCGGAAATCCTACATTGTATTATATGCAAAAGGTGGTGGGTGTTCTTTTTTTAATTATTATTAATAATAATAATATTGTTGTTGTTATTATTAGCCACATAATCAAAAAGATGTTCCTGACACCCTGTTTGCAAGTAAACTAACGACTTGAAATATCTGAAGTAGTCGAACACTGTGAAAAACTGGCTTTGGCCTAGGAAACATCGTATTTATGGCCTAAACGGCAGCCCTTAGGAATTTCAAGAGGAAATACGATTCATATAATACTTAGCCTTACAGTTATTATTTAATGGTTCCGATCTGTGTTTCTCTTCTACCAGATTTGTTTTTCTGAAAAGAAAAAAAAATTTATTCCTGCATTATTACAGACCACTAAAACGTGTTAGTCTTAGAATCAATATTCCTTAGCATTGATCATCCTGCTTTTACCTAACCACTATGTTTTTCCTGCACTGGGAGTGATCTCGAAGGAAAATGCCTCCTTCTTTATGTTTAGCAGTGCTTTAAAACAGTTTTGGTTGAATGCATGCTTTTAACTCACGGTAAATTACGCTAATTACCTAGAAGGTGTCTGCAGGGCAAAACCTATTCAGTTTCAGATTTCTTTGTTTTTTTAAATCCTTATTGAATATTTAAAGCCAAATCTATGGGATACAATGTTTGTGTGTGTATGTGTGTATATATACAGTACAGACCGAAAGTTTGGACACACCTTCTCATTCAAAAAGTTTTCTTTTTTTTTCATGACTATGAAAATTGTAGCTTCACACTGAAGGCATCAAAACTATGAATTAACACATGGAATTATATATGGAATTATATACATAACAAAAAAGTGTGAAACAACTGAAAAATGTCATATTCTAGGTTCTTCAAAGTAGCCACCTTTTGCTTTGATTACTGCTTTGCACACTCTTGGCATTCTCTTGATGAGCTTCAAGAGGTAGTCACCTGAAATGGTCTTCCAACAGTCTTGAAGGAGTTCCCCGAGAGATGCTTGGCACTTGTTGGCCCTTTTGCCTTCACTCTGCGGTCCAGCTCACCCCTAAACCATCTCGATTGGGTTCAGGTCCGGTGACTGTGGAGGCCAGGTCATCTGGCGCAGCACCCCATCACTCTCCTTCTTGATCAAATAGCCCTTGATGCCTTCAGTGTGACTCTACAATTTTCATAGTCATAAAAATAAAGAAAACTCTTTGAATGAGAAGGTGTGTCCAAACTTTTGGTCTGTACTGTGTGTGTGTGTGTGTGTGTGTGTGTGTGTGTGTGTGTGTGTGTGTGTGTGTGTGTGTGTGTGTGTGTGTGTGTGTGTGTGTATATAAATAAAAATTATACACACACACACATGTTATGTCCCTGGCAATTTCTCCAGATTCTTGAAGTTGAAATTATGTAAGGGACGTGTTTAATAAAAAAACAGATGCAGAGGTGGCAAAATCTACAATTTTCTGTAATATTATTTACTCATGACCTAACACATGAGAGAACTGCATCTTTAGGATTACTATTATTGGTTATTTAGCTTTTTGTTGACTATCTGTGATTTGACCTATGAACCTTTAAACCTATGAAATTATGAGCCTCTGTCTTACCAAACAATACCAAGCAAGCAGGCCGAACTGTGGTCTTCTAAAATGATCAGTAGCAGTGTGGTCACGTTACAATTTTTTTTTTATTGTGCCAGTGAGTTGGGGGATGCTGTCTCATCCATCAATTAGAAAAAATCTAGCTAGCAGTTTTGCCGCCTCTGCAGTTCCTGTATTATAGCAGTGCTGTTAATTGGAATACAGTTAAATGTGAACATTTGACGATTTTGGTTTTAACTTGATTCATTGCCATATAGACTCGTTGATTTGCAAGCTAACAAACCGAGTATGTCTAAAAAGCATGCTATTTTCTTGTTTTTATGCCCTATAGAAACCTTTAAGGGTGATTGTTTATTTTATTTTTTGTGTAATATGTTACTTGAAGAAAGTCATGTGATTTGCTTTAAAGCACTGCAAACATGCATACAATTTTATTTTGCTATTAGTTGGAATTTCCAAACCGTATGAGACAAAGGTGAATAGATGGATAAAACTGTATGGCTGGCCATACCGAAACACATCATATTCAGGTTAACAAGCTTCTAGTCATTCCTCCATAGAGTACAGCCTTTTGTCTTGTGTATGTGTGTGTGTATATGTGTGTGTTTGAGGGAATTTAAGCGTTTGGACTTGTGACTCATGTTCTCCAGCTGGCCTGGGGAATCCCACAAGTCAGATTGCTTCACATTTTTAACTCCCCATCCGTGCGTCCCCACTCATCCTGCGCGTTTTCACTTGATTGTTTGTGCTGCAGGATTCAGCCGTACATGCAAGTGTTCATCATAAAGTGTTCGTATTGTACTGCAGGGCAGTGCATAGAATAGAATGTGTAGATTTTCACTCCATTTTTCACCAGTTTGCACCAGTCGTGTCGCACGAAAATGTGTTGCTCGTTGTGAAGCAGGAACCAGCGAGTTTGTGCACAGGCTAATGGAATGCATGTGAGTGGACGATTAAGGATGTGGCTTGAAAAACTGGCTTTGTTTTGCAGGCTTAGATCAGAGCAAATGACTCACAATCACGCCACTAAACTTGGCAACTGCCTTCATGTCTCCCACTGCACCTGGTGTGCGTCCAGAGACTGAAGCTCCACCCCCTGTGTGTGTGTCTGTGTATGTGTTTGTGTTTTAAAAGTCTGTGTACTGTTTTATTTTTATTTTTTTTTTCCCCAGTTTGAATGAGCTAACCATTATGTTGGTCATAAAAAAACAGTTTCAGTTGATCTGAACTGTAAACTTTTGCACATTTTAGTTCCCATATCTTTATGAATAAAAGTGCAATGTGTGCTTACAGGAGGATTTCATGCTTTAATACTTAAGCAGCGGAATTTGAGGGATACAAAATATTTCCTACGTTTGTGAAAGGAATTCTTAACACTCCGGTTCATAAGTATTTAGACCGTGACTGGATTTAAATAAAGTGTTGCCTTTCAGCTTCAATAAAAACTAAATTGACTGAACTGTTTTAGAAATGAGTTTTAACATGGTCCCTCCATTTCTGTAGTCTCGAAAGTAATTGGGTAAACTTGCATAAACATAAATATACGGATTATTTTTAATACTTTGATGAAAACCTTTTGCCTGAAGTCTAGAACCCCTGGACAGCATCCAGTAGTTTTTTTTTTTCCCCCTTTGCTTTGCCAGGCCTCTACTACTTCTGCCTTTAATTTTGCAGCATTTGTGTGATGCTGAGCAGAAAGTACATCTCAATTCACTTCCTAATTCATCCTGCTTCTTGTATCAGCAGTCACATTATCCAATAACTACATTGACCCAGTTCGATCTGCAAGCCATGTTTTTAAATATGATGTATATTTTGTATCATGAGCCCTTCCTTTTCTTCTCCCTTTCTATAATTTGTTTAATTCTGGTTAAATTTCTCCAAAGAATCTTGTTAAAAGAAACTGGGCAGTAATTTCTAGTAAAATAGTAGAGTAGTTTCATCTGGCCTTTCTGTTCTTAAGGGCTTCCAGTGGTTTTCATCTTAAGGCACTTCAACGACTCAGTCATATTGACCATACTGCGAGTTCCCTTGAACAGCTGGAATCGACTCCAGACCGTTTTCTATCTCATGATATCATCTATTTATAAAAGTCAGTTAGCCAAATACTTTCGAGCTTGGGGAAACGAAGGGACCGTGAAATCAATAGCTGCAATTCCTAACCGATAAATGGCATATATTTGTTAAACTCATTGACGTAAAGCTGAAAGTCTGTACTTCATTCGCATTATGATTATTTCATTACAAAGTAATTGAGGTGGTATATAGAGACAAAATGAACGTCACGGTCCAAATTCTTATAGACATGACTGTGTATAAAGAAAGTCGTCTCTCTTCCCCTCTTTTCTCTCTCTCTCTCCAAAAAAAAAAAAAAAACCACCAGATGGCCCAGTTGACATGCAAATCTGGAATCATTAAAAGTTGCAGATGCGGAGTGAAATCCACGTGTGCAATACGTTGACGTTACACAATAACCTGATAATGCTGATGGACGTGACTTAATTATTTTTGGCCTGGGGACTTTATAGAAAAATACACATGGGATTCATGGAAAAAAAATATTCAGGAAGCCCGTAATTTTATATTGACACAACTTTTCTTGAAACTGATGACGACTCCCATTTCCTGTATCAATTCACACGCATTGTGTCACATTGTGCCAATCTTGCTCACGTACGTTATCAGCCATATTCTAAAGCTGATACTGTGCTGTCTTTTCCGAACCAGCAGGCTGGTTCAATTAAAAAAAAAAAAATTTCGATGGCTTTTCCTGTCACAACTCTTTATATTCTTATTTCACGAATGATTAAATGAGTATTGTGCCAGCTTTAGATGATGGATATAGACACTACTTAAGAGGCTTATACCTGCTTGCTCTTTCTTTCTACTTTATAAAGAGCCTTGTGCCATGCTGTTGCTCAGGCGTTATTGACTGTAATCTGTGATTCCTTTTTTTTTTTTTTTTTTTTTTTTATAATTCTTTTTAAAAATCACAAACGTTAATGTAAACCTGATTTAGTTTGCTGTGTGATTACATTATCGGGATGTATGAGGGGCAACATTATTTCATGCACCATAACGTTTTTGTGTAACATGCAATTGTGAGTTAGAAATGCGGAAAAAAAAAAACGCTTCAACAAAAAACTTGAACAGAGACGGAAAAAAAAAACAATTTTGTGGGTAAAATGTGCCGTGTGTACACACATTTATGTGAATCAGTCAATTTTTTGGTGAGTTTTTTTTGGGGTATTATAAATGAATCGATAAACTACACTGTGACGTTTTAGGTATGAGACACACACACCACACAACGGCACTTAACTACTAACTTTCACGTAATAAGACACAACTTTTTTCGCTTTTTTTCCCCCCTCCATAACTGATGACATCGTCATCTCTGTTTTGTAAATGGTTTATAAAGCTATGCACTTGGCTTAGAAAGATCCTTTTAATAAAGTGGTTCGTTTTCACCACTATATTCTGACATTTATCAGAATTTCAGCATGTATTGGAAAATTTAAGATGTCTATTTAAAAAAAAGTCAGTATATATATATTTAACTCACAAATGACACAAATTATTTTTCTGATTATTACAAAATATAGAATTATGGATGAATACTTATATTTTATGATCACACAAATAATATTGTTTCCAAAGTTTTCTTGACCTCATATTGTATTATTTTGATGTATTACTGTTTCATGATGGATCCAGACTGTATTTGTACACCCAAATATGGTTGTTTCGTATTCTGTAATGTAAATCTGTTTATGGATACGTATTACTGGACTGTTTGGGAGGAAATAAAGGACGATGGATAATAAATGTTTGACTTTTTATTGTTAGAATTACATGATTCAGCTGTTTTAAACTGCTTTTAGAATATATGTTTGCATTTGAATAAATGTGCAGGTATTTGTGTAAATAAAAAAAAACTATTGTCTGGTCAAAGGTGAATTAAAGCTTCATGTGGTAAAGCAGAACAATATGACAGTAGAAGTACAAGAAAGATTCACAAACTAAGATTTACTGCCACAGAGAAATCAGGGGACGAGTGAAATAAGCTAAACTGACTACATTTCCCCCTCAGTTTCTTACATAATACACTGTGGTCAAAAGAGACCTGTCCATCATACCCATTTCAGGTTTACTCTTCCGTTGCTGGTATAATCTTCACCTTTTTGGAAATTCTTTCCACAAGATATTGGAGTGGGGATATCATTCAGCATCAAGACCACTCCTAAAACAAAGCAATGATGTTGGATGAGGAGGTCTGGTTTCCCAAATCATCTTAGAAGTGTTCTTTGGGGTTGAGAGCATGGATCTGTGCAGGACGCATAAGTTCTTGCAAACCAACTTGGGCATTCCAGGTCTTCACGGAGTTTATTTTGTGTACAGCAGCATTCGGATGATAAAACATACCTGGGCTCCTGAGTACCAGTGAAGGGAAACTGTAATTTTACAACATACATGGACGTTCTAAACTATTGGGTGCCTCCAAAATTATGCCATCAGTTTTCCGGGAGTGATGTTTAACTGTTTTTGGTCTTGTAGTGTAATTATATGAGCTAGATTTACTGCATAATCTACCATGTTGTCCTTAATAACATTTAAACTGTATGGATATTCATACTCGTACGTATAGTCATACTCTGTGTAAGTACAGATATGAGATGTTGGTACTATAAGTACACTAACAAAATAGGTACTCATGTCTCTTATCTCATCACAGGACAGGACAAAACTGGACATAGACTAATATAATAAAAAACAATAACATAGGGATGGGGCTGTGAAAATATACCTCAGAAATTGACACTAAATGTATATATATATATATATATATATATAATCCTGCTCCCTGCCTTACAAACAAATAACCCAATGTAAACAATGCTGAGTGAAAACATCGCGTTATGCTCTATCGCCATCTTGCGGCGTTTAGTTATATGAAAAAACTACGTTGCTATTGTTCACGCTTCTCGTGGACCGGAAACCGGAAGTCTAAAAACCAGGAAGTGGTTCAGACAGAGACGCGTTCGACATGGTGAGAAAAAAAATTATAATAAAACTTGTTTTAATTTTTAAGTTGATTTTCGTATGTGATAGATAGATAGATAGATAGATAGATAGATAGAAAGATAGACAGACAGACAGACAAGACAGTGACCTAAAAACTGACAGACTGAAAGATAAACAGAAAACAATAAACAGATAGACTGATTGGTTTATTTATCCATCAATCCTCCAAAATCCATATATTTTTAAATAACATTATTTTAGGATTTCATTTGGCATTTTCAACGCAAAAGATATTGTGATTTGTGGTGAGAGTAGTGAGCAGGTAGAGAAGAGCCTGGAGAGGTGGAGGTATGCGCTGGTGAGAAGGGGAATGAAAGTCAGTAGAAGTAAGACAGAATACATGTGTGTGAATGAGAGGGAGGGCAGTGGAGTGGTGCGGTTGCAGGGAGAAGGGGTGGAGAAAGTGGAGTAGTTCAGGTACCTGGGGTCAACAGTGCAAAGAGTGTGTTAGAGAAGTGAAGAAAAGAGTGCAGGCAGGGTGGAGTGGGTGGAGAAGAGTGACAGGAGTGATTTGTGATGGGGAAAAGTTTATAGGACTGTGGTGAGACCTGCGATGTTGTATAGTTTAGAGACAGTGGCATTGAGTAAAAGACAGGAGGTGGAGCTGGAGGTAGCAGAGCCGAAGATTGAGATTTTCGTTGGGAGTGACGACGATGAACAGTATTAGAAATTAGTTTATTAGAAGGACAGCGCATGTAGGACGTTTTTGAGACAAGGTGAGGGAGGCGAGATTGAGATGGTTTGGACATGTGTAGAGGAGGGACATGGGGTATATCAGTAGGAGAATGCTGAGGATGGAGCCACCAGGAAGGAGGAAAAGAGGAAGGCAGAGGCGGAGGTTTATGGATGTGGTGAGGGAAGACATGCAGGTAGTTGGTGTGAAAGAGGCAGATGTAGAGGACAGGGGGGTATGGAGACGGATGATCTGCTGTGGTGACCCCTAATAGGGGAAGCCTAAAGAAGAAGAAGAAAGATTCTCAACGCAAAACTAATTTTTTTTTAATTACAATTCGGTCCACCATAGTAAGCGATCAATTATTATCTATTTTGTGGTATTTGAATATTTAAACAGGTGTAAACCTGCAGTTTTCAACATTTCTTGCACAGAATAATAGTAATAAATGAATTACATACTTGATTATATAAGTAACAAACTAAGTATTTGGATATAACAAAAATATTTGTTACTATTAGTGAAAAATGGTGTTATTTATACATACAGTTTTGTTTATGATTCTGGGTTTAACCCTGGGTGTGATTTGTATATACTTTTGTCTTTGAAAAGGCAACTGGTGCAGATCAAGCTGTGGGTTTGGGCCTTGTTGGCTTCAGTCTGTTACTCTTCACATACTACACCATATGGGTTATAGTTCTGGTAAGTAAAATGAATTTACCTCTTTTAAATACCTCTTGCTCAAATGGTTTCTCTGTTTGGCTTTTAGTTTTTTTTATGACGTCTTAAATGGCTGTGGTGACAAAATACTTAATACAAAGAGAACATACACTGTGTGAACAAAAGCTATTCAAGAAGCTTTGATTGTCATTTGAACCATGTATGAGTAAAATGAGACAACGTTTCTCCAGAACCATAGTGCTACATAAAACAACACAGAGCATCACACAACATAAACCTACCAACAGGACATAGCGATAAGGAGGAAAGTAAGTTGTCCAAGCCACATAAAGTGCACTGTGTGCTTTTTAGTGCAAACAGTGCAAACAAAAGGCAACACAAGACAGTGTAGGACAGATACACAAAATACAAAATGGCTTCACCAGTAAACTTACAGTACAAAGTACAAAAATAAATGTAAACAAGAGTGTACTAGTAAGTATAAACACAAAATGTAAACACAAAACGTTTTGCAAAACAGCAACAGCAGCAATCACGTAGATGTGCAAAACAGCATCTTCTCGGCTGTCCTCACTATCCTCTGTAGGGTATTGCGATCTGAAACGTTCCCAAATCAGACCGTGATGCAGCTGCTCAGGATGCTCTCAGTAGTCTCTCTGTAGAACGTGATCAGTATGGGTGGAGGGGGAGATGGGCTTTTCTCAGCCTCCTCAGGAAGTAGATACGCTGCTGAAGGCCAGCAGCAGTCCATTGATGGAGCTGGTGAGAATGGCCGCTCTGTGCTTTCCTTAAGTCGACAACCATCTATTTGGTTTTGTTAATGTTTAGAGACAGGTTGTTGGCTCTACACAGGCATACAGGCTCTCTGTATGCCGACTCGTCGTTCTTGCTGATGAGACCTACCAGGGACGTGTCATCGGGGAATTTGATGTGGTTCGAGCTGTGCATTGCTACAAAGTCATGAGTCAGCAGAGTGAACAGTAGTGGGCTGAGCACACAGCCCTGAGGTGCCTCAGTGTGGTGATGCTGGTTCTCGATCCAGACTGACTGAGGTCTCTCAGTCAGGAAGTCCAGGATCCAGTTACAGGGGAAAATGTTCAGGCCCAGTAGGCTCAGCTTCTCAATCAGGTGCTGAAGGATGATTGTGTTGAATGTTGAACAGCATTCTGCCAGGAATGTTGTCTGGTCCAGCAGACTTCTGCATAGAGTTTTTCTCACTTCAGCCGTGGTTAGAGGGAGCACTTGGTCTTGAGAGGAGGGGTGATCTTCCTTGCTACGTTGTTCTGCGCTTTAAAAAGTCGTTCAGTGCTGTCTGTTTAGCCATCTTGTCCCCTGCTCTGAAGGTGGAGTCTCTAGCCTTTAGTAGGGCACACACCTTTGCGGTCATCCACGGCTTCTGGTTGGAGCTTGTAGTAATAGTCTTGGAGATGATCGCATTGATAATGTTGTTTACACAAAATCCAGCATGTTTTCCCCTCTGGTTGCAAAGTCCATATACTGATGACATTTAGGGGAATTTTAGGGAAAGTTAAATTATTAAAATCTCAATATACAGACTTTATTAACACCCTTGTGGCTGAACGATCATAAATCTCCAAAGCACACTCCAAAATATAGTGGAACATCTTACCAGAAGAGTGGAGGTTATTATGGGAATAAATGATATAGAATAACTGCGTAATGGGATGTTCGAAAAGCACATCCGAATCTTGGTCAGGTGTCCACAAACTTTTGTCTGTGTAGCCTAGCTCTAGCTCAAATGGCTAATTTTAGTTGTTTGTTTGAGCGTTGTATTTAAAAAAAAAATCTTATTTGATGATGTAATACTTCCATATAAAGAGTGTATGGAGGTAATGCAACTATGCATAGTTATAAATATATAATAATTATTATGATATATAATTTATATATTTTTGTGTTTTTTACTGTTTGATATTCTTTCTTTGTTGCATTATTGAAACTTTAAGCACAAAAATGTAACACAGATATTAAAGGTCTGCACAGACATTAAATAGGAAGGAACTGCATGCACATGGGAATGTGGTTAAAATTGCTCACATGACAGTGTAGTATCCAAAGTAATTATACGTCACACAATTCTGCATATAACAGCATGTAACCTGAAGTGTATACACAGCTAGAATGTAGTGCACAGACTTACACTGGTTTAAACTTTTTGGTTTAACTCAAATCCCACAGCGCAAATGATCTCTGCATGTCTTCGGCTTCCTTTTCAGCCATTTGTCGACATCGATCACGTAATTCACAGTTATTTTCTCCCTCGTGAGTACTCGGTCATACTTCCTGGCATCGCAGCACTGATCCTCTTACTTTGCATTGGTAAGTAAAGCGAGCGTACTGTTTATTTCAGTGTAATAAGTTTTATATATAAAAAAAAAACATGCTGAGAATGTTTTTCCCAACATGATTTAAATGATTCTTGGTACTTGAACCACGAGTCATAATACACAAATAAACCGGTGATAAAATATGTTGTAAGCCGTCGCAAGCTTCCATGACGATGATGTATTATATACCCCACACAGTTTATGACGATTATGACTTGAGAAAGCAATAACTTTGTACCATTTTTCCAGGTACCTTCATAGGAATAGTAACTTGGAAGAATCGCAAATCAAAGAAGGACAACTAGGACGCTCCATTCTCTGTTATTTAACTGCCCAAGAAAAGAATGTGATGAAAACTCAACCTTGCCTTGTACCAGCTCCTGTATACATCACTGTTCTCAGAAGCTTCCCGGCTTTAGCCCTGAAGAAATGACCATTGAGTGTAAATGTGCCCATTAGAGACCAAGGGTAAAAATGCTCACTCATTAATGCATCAGTGGAAATTCGTCATTTCGGTGACGTGAAAATATAAAAGCGTTACTGTACTATCTGCTGGTACATTGTATACAGTTGCTATATTCAGTAACCACTAAAACATGCATTTTTGCTGTCCTGTTAGACTGTAAATAGACATAAATGTATGCTATTAAAAGTATAAAAATGCACAACATGCTCATCGGTGGCAGGTGGGCTGTAAATGTGAGAAGGTACACTAGCTTGGCTTGTTTTTTTTGTACACTGCAATAAATAATTATGTAGACATTTGCATCATGGGTTCTATTTTTATCAGATAATCTCAGGTTTGTGTCTTAGAGGTTGGGATAATGGTGGCTCATTGAATTCACTTCTTTATCTATCTATCTATCTATCTATCTATCTATCTATCTATCTATCTATCTATCTATCTATCCATCCATCCATCCATCCATCCATCCATCCATCCATCCATCCATCCATCCATCCATCCATCCATCCATCCATCTAGCTGTGCAAAAGTTTTGATTGATTCAATCAATAGAAGAGACATTTAAATTGAATCAATATTTGTGATGTGTGACCACCCTGCAAACCAGCATCAAGCAAAAGCACCATCATCATCATCATCTTGCAGGTACATTTGCACACAGTTTTCTGAAGGAACTTGGCAGGTAGGTTGTTCCAAACATCTCATCACAGATCTTTTGTGAATGTAGGCTGCCATAAATCCTCTATATAATCCCAAACAGGCTCGATGACGTTTGAAATTCTGTTCTGAGGGGCCAAAACTCCTTGTTCTTCTCAACAGTGCATCTGGACAGTATTCACCGCGCTTCACTTTTTCCACATTTAGCTATGTTACAGCCTTATTCCAAAATAGATTAAATTCATTATTTCTACAAACAATATCCCATAATGACAACGTGAAAGAAGTTTGTTTAAAATCTTTGAAAAGTCATTAAAAAATAAAAATTATATGTACATAAGTATTCATAGCCTTTGCTCAATACTTTGTTGCACTAATTACAGCCTTAAGTCTTTATGGGTATAATGCTACAAGCTTGGCACAACAAAGTTTGGACAGTTTCTCCCCATTTTGAGATAAGATATACCTTTATTCATCCCACAATGGGGACATTTTTGAAAAAATTCTTCTTTGCAGAAGCTCTATTAGGTTGAATGGGGAGCGTCGGTGCATGGGCATTTTCAGATCTCTCCAGAGATGTTCAATCGGGTTCATATCTAGGCTCTGGCTGGGCCACTCAAGGACATTCACAGAGTCGTCCCGTAGCTGCTCCTTTGTTATCTTGGCTGTGTGCTTGGGGTCATTGTCCTGTTGGAAGATGAACCGTGGCCCAGTCTGACTTCCAGAGTGTTCTGGAGCAGGATTTCATCACTAATGTCTCTGTAAATTGCTGCATTCATCTTTTCCTCGATCCTGACAAGTTTCTCAGTTCCTGCTACTGAAAAACATACTCACAGCATGCAGCCCGCTCTAGGAAGAGTCCTAGTGTTTCCAAACTTCTTCTATTTACAGGTGATGGAGGCCACTGTGCTCATTGGGACCTTCAATGCTGCAGAACTTTTTCTGTACCCTTTCCCAGATTTCAGAGGTCTACAGACAATTCCTTGGACTTCATGGTTGGTTTGTGCTCTGACATGCACTGTTAACTGTGGGACCTCATATAGACAGGTGTGTGCCTTTTCAATCATCAAAATTTACCACAGGTGGACTCCTATCAAGATGTTGAAACATCTCTAGGATGATCAGTGGAAACAGGATGCACCTGAGATAAATTTTGAGTATCATAGCAAAGACTCTGAATACTTATATACTTGTGATTTTATTTGTGGGGGGATTTAAAACACAATTCTTTCAAGTTGTCATCAACTCTATTTGCTTCTAAATGTAGCCCCAAACTTGCAGGAAACCCTCACCATGCTTCACTGTTTCCTGCAGACACTTATCGTACTGCTCTCTGGTCCTTCTGCAAACATATTTCTGGTTTGTCTGAATTCTGGTACAGCCAAATATTTTACATTTTGTTTTACTCCTCAGTCCTGCTGCATTTTTCTGCACCCCTGATCCTATGTTTATGTGCATGCATGGTTAATTGGCTTAGCGTTGTTTCTATTCAACTATAAAGACCATTTCTGGCCAGACTTCTCCAGACAATAAATAGATGTACCTGGGTACACTTTGCATTTTGTATATTGATAATAATATACAAAAATATTTGTTTTGTATATTATTTATATTCCATTAAATATTAATAAAGATTAAATCAGCAGTATAATATGGATTGCGTAATAACTTTAGCTCCGTGGAGTTTTGTCAAGTTACTTTAGAACTTGTTTAAGTTTAAATGTTTTATAAAATGCAACAATTTATACATCATCTTGCAGACGTAAAGCGCAAATGATTATATAGGTGTTAAATAACATGTTTTGCGCAGTAATTGCGCAGTACTGATGTTCATTGAACGTTAATAAAGCTCATATGGTCCTGAATGGTTTTGCTTTATATTTTATTGACTAACCGTTGCTTGGGTGAGAAATACAATTATTATTATTATTATTATTATTATTATTATTATTATTATTATTATTATTAATAATAATAATAATAATAATAATAAAACATTTTTATAGTGTATACACACACGCACACACGTGTGTGTTTCTGTGTGTGTTAATGTGTGTTATTGTGTGTGTTATTGTGTGTTGGGTCCGTGGAAAATTGTCTTGCGTTAAAGTTGTCCATTGTCTAAAATGATTAAATAACACATCCCTGCTATTACCGTTTCTGTTTACAGTCTGGTTTCCACCTCAATTCCATTATTTTATATAATACATTTCTTCAAAATTTCCAACTGAGTATGAACCAAAACTGGCATGGAATCGACTCCCGTTTTCTCAGCGCCTTTCATTAAAGAGTCGACTCCTTTTTTCAGAATCGACTCCGCGGGGCAGAGACAGAGCGCTGAACGAGGTGCCTGCTGAAGACAGGAAGAATGCGCTGAAACCGCAGAGTGGACATGAACCAGAGTCTCCATGATGAGTCAAACTGAGGTAACATCTTTCTCATTTTCTTCCTCAAAACAGTTTCCTGCTTAGCAGACAGGAAGATATAAGCATGTTTCTACTGAACTGTATAGTAATTCCTAAAGCAAGCCTCCATCTCTGGAGTTCACTAACAGGGAAAAAAAAGATTTGGCTCCACAAACCAGGAGATAGAAGGTAGGTTTATTTTAAGATATTGAAAGACCTACAGAATAGTACAGAATGACTGTATAGAATCCATGTAACCATGTTAGGTGTTGATGGCAACCTTTATGTGTCCGTTTCATTCCAGAAACTGGTTAAAACGCTACTACACTGTAAGTCTTCATGCCAAGGAGCTGAAATCACATTTAATCTACTGCCCATAGCACCTGATTCTCATCTCTGCAAACAAATGAGTCTCTATTAACTGCCAGGAGACCAAAAACACTCAGACCACTCACTATGCATCAATTCATGTTTTTTTTCAAACCCAAAATCAAAATTCTCAGGATCCTGATGATATTTTAGTACATGAATAAGAGACATTCAGATTTTCGTAGATGTAGAATTGATAATATTATTTAAAACATCATGCATCTGATTTTCAGTGGTTTGTACTTGTTACTCTTTCTGTGCCAAAGCTTCAGGGTCCATGGTTTGATCTGAAGTCTAGCAGGTTCTCATTTGGTTTCTTCCAGGGTTGTCAGTTTCATTCCTCCTCCTAAATCCTTAGGATTTGGTTGATTGAGTAGGTTAGTTTTCCCTACTAGTTGCTAATGTGTGTATGTGTGCATGGTTCCATGTGAATGGTGGACTGGCATCTTATTCAGGGTGTATTCCTGCCTCACACAGAGCATTCCCAGGATTGGATGGTCTTGAGCACAAAGCGAACCAGGATGAAACGTTTCGTGAGGAAGAACATATGAATGCACGTTAATGAAAGATTTTGTGCTGTATCTTTTAACAGATAAGATGTTCGCAGGCAAAACGACATCAGTGATAATAAGTCATGTCTTTTTGATATCGATCTAGCATTTGAGCCAGGGGTATAGCAGTGTTTCTTATTTCTCAGCCTACCTAAGCTGCAAATTCTCATGAATAAAATGCCTTGGCTGTGACAACACAGGGATTTCATTACTTCATTACAAATTGCTTCTCATTAATGGATTTACAGCTTGAGTACCAATCTTTGGTATAATGCAGGATTTTTTAATTTGTTGTTTTTTAGGGAGTTTGCAGTGTCGGTGCTTTGCAACATTTTAGACAGGTGACAATCTTCAGGACGGAGGATTTTGTGGTTTCTGGTGGGGCAATTTTTTTTTTTTTAAGATGCTAACATATCTGAACAACTCATTTTGCTGAAAATCAACAATAATGAATCAAACCATACAGGCATATAACACACACGTGCCATTCTATGATGTTTGTTGACGAAGAAGTTTTGCGACATTCAGTTTCAGGAAAATTGACAACTTCCTCTACTAAGAAGTAGAGAATTCTTTAGAAACTCTGCTGGAAATATAACATTATATTATGGCTTACATACTAATGACACTTCAAATATTATCTCATCTAATGGTTGCCAGAAGACGTCTCATTCGTGATGCAATTACAGGTTCAGATGGGAGATATTCAGTGTCGTACTGATCGAATTGTATCCTAATGGAAGAGTTCTATCGAGATTGATTCGCTTTTCTGTTTCTTTGTTGACAGACGGGTTAATACTGATTACCACAAATATCACAAAAGGTCATTAGGACCACGACATCAGCCCCAGGGTTATTACCACCAGATCTCCACCCGAAACCACACTCTTAAAACCCACCGTCTTATAAGCTAATGTGTCTACAATCTTTCTATCAACATGCGAAAAACGCAAAGCCTCTAATGGTCACTATGGATGCTTGAGCAGGTTTAGATTATTCAGATCATTAGTGTAGAACAGAGGGATGCGCTTTAAGTGATAACACGCTCCATTCTTTAACACTTGTCGTGTTGTCAAGGAGACGGGCAGCAGCAGGTCTGTCATCTTCTGTTGTGATTTAACAGGATCTCAGCGTGAAGCAATATCACTTTGTGGACGTGCAGCAAAAAGCAGCATCACTTCTGAGTGGAAAATGTGCACATGAACACGACTTTTTGGGGAGAAATTTGGAGGGGTTTTGGAAAACAAAGAGGTACTTTAGATTAAATACAGATAATAGTGAACACAAGATATTAATATGATTGCAAACAATATATATATATATATATATGAATAGAGAGATAAGGGAAGGCGTTAATATGTGCTACATACACTATAAGAACAAAAACTTTGGGACACCTGACTTTTCCAGCCATATATGGTTCTTTCCCAAGCTGTTACCACAAAGTTGAAGGCACACAATTGCTGGATGTTGAAGCATTCAACATCAAATATGAGACCCAAACCTGTTCCTGCATGACAGTGCCCATGTGCACAAAGCCAGCTCCTTAAAAACATGGTTTGCATTGGTTGGAGTGGAAGATCTTGTTTCGCCTGCTATAGAGATTTGACCTCAACCCTTTTAAGTGAATTTTTAATTAATTAATTTATTTTTTTGCTAACGCACAAACCACACTTTAAAATTTAGAAGTGTAGGAAAGGATTCCAATTCAGTTGTATTTCCATGCTTCACCACTAGAGGCAGACATACAGTTTACCAATCATGATAAGTTACCTCTGACATCACAGTACACCGTTCTCCATCAAGAGTAAAAAAAAAAAGCCAGAACCCAGAGCAGCAATCGTTATTCAACATCGTGCGACCTATCGAACAGCAGGTCATTTAGCACTGGGCATTCGACATCATGCAACCTACCGAACAGCAGGTAGCAACTGACAGCAAGATTCACACACGATCAATTCTAAACCCAGTAAAGTTTGAGTGTTCTAAATGCTGTACCGTGTTTTTACTGACATGCTGGGGCGAGTACAATCACCTTATCAGCATACAACAGATAGAGAAACTCCCTTCAAGCTAGATAGGAAACCTTCCTAAAAAGAAGGGTGGAGGTTGTTGTAACGGCAAATGGAGACTAAATATTAAAAAAGCACATACAAATCTTTTGAGTAAGTGTTCACAAATCTTTCTTCAAATAGTGTACCAAATGCACAGTAAGAAGTGAAAGTACCATGTTTTATCTTGAAATAAAAAATAAAAATGAACAGTACACGGCTGGCCATTAAAGGACACGGATTAAATTACCTATTTAAAGCACATACACACCTTCCCAGGGAAAAGAAACATCTTAAAGGTATAAAAGGTACATGTTCCAGAGCGGTGACAAGGAAAAGAACAAGTTCACATATTCGCCAACTCGTGGTGACAAAGCGACCTTACGATGATACGAGCGCTTGGGGACTAGATGTGGGTGTTTCCAGTGATGTGAGAAAAGTTTGGCGAATCTGGAGCAAATACCAATGGGTGTAAAGACAGTAAAGCTCACTTGATTCATCGTTCTTATACTCACGCTCAAAGAGCTAAACAGAACAGAAAATACCCACAACACAAGTACTCCTGGTAAATGCTAGTTACAACAACGGCTGAAAAAAAGTTACTATGGAAACAGTTAGAAGGGACTTCCTAGAACAGTGACAACTGCATGTGTGAATGTTGCTTGACACCAGCACAGCTTATCATGAGTCAGTGGATATTTAACAATACAAAGGTCTCTCTATGCTAATTACATTGACGTGTCCCTTTTCACTGTTGTGCAACAAGAGACTTGTATGAATGCTGACAGATATTGTTAAACTGTTCTGCTTTAGGTTTCACCTAAAGCACCTGAACCAGCTTCTAGGCATCTCTTGTTTTACAAACAAAATGAACAAATCATTACATGTCATGTGTTAAATCCTTATTGTTAATTCATTTATATCCGGATTCATATTTCCAGCAGATGGAGATGGCAGGGCCGAGTAGCAGCGGTAACACTCGGCCAGTGAAGAGGAAGAGCTGGGGAGGCCTGCGCCAGCGCTGGAAGCTCCTGGGTGTGTTTGAAATCGACCAGCAGCACGAGTTCTACCCTCTGACTTGCATGATGAAGGAGGGCCTGGCTGCTGCTGTGCAGAACACAATAGACAACCCAATACCCGTAAGTAACACAAATAAGCAACAAGCACTTTAGAGTACAGAAATTATGAGAAGCTGGGGAAAAATGCAGGAAAACTGACCTTTGAAATCCTTGAAATTTAGAATGATTGTCAGAAAAATGAATATTAGTTAAACCCTTTTTATGATTTAAATGATTATTTCACTGATTTCCATCTTCATTATTTTAAACTATAGCTCTGTGTCCTCTACGTTTTTTGTGTGGAAAATCCACTACGTTTGTGGAGGTCTGTGCCCATTCAACAAAAAAGAATGGCATTACTAAAACCAGGTACTGATGTAGGTGAGGTGAGGAGACCTGGGGTGCAGTCAGTGTTTTAATTCATCCCAAAGGTGTTCAGTAGGGTTGAGGTCAGAGCTCCATAGCAGACAAATCAAGATCCACATCAGTTCACGTAAACCCAATGTAAAGGTGATTTTTACTTGTCACATGTCAAGTTTATTTCTAATGCGCTTTTCACAACAGACATTGACTCAAAGCAGCTTTACAGAAACCAACAATCAAGGTGAATGGTGTGCATTTATCCCTGATGAGCAGCCGTGGTGACTGTGGCAAGGAAAAACTCCCTTAGATGTTATGAGGAAGAAACCTGTAGAGGAACCAGACTCAAAAGGGGAACCCATCCTCATTTGGGTGCCATCAAGAGTGTGATCATAAATCTTTCAACAATACAGAACACTGGAGAGTGAAAACTAACATGAGTACTGGAGTATAAGATTATAAGTAATGTTCTTTCTACAGTCTTATACTTTCTTTATGGTTATAAAACTATGAGCTACTGACCTCAACAATTGTGATCATCACAGATCCAGCATCAGCTTTTCTATGCCAGAGCCTCATATCTCACATCTACTTTACAACACAGTGAAATTCTTTATTCGCACATCCCAATGATGTTGGGAAGCTGGGGTCACAGCGCAGAATCAGCCATGATATAGTGCCCCTGGAGCACAGAGGGCCCAGGAGTGGCATCTTGATTTATACTGGGATTTAAACCCCAGACCTTCCGATCAGTAAACCAGAGCCTGAGCCTAATTACTGAGCTACCACTTAATACTGGCTTTGTGTGAAAAAAACAAACGAATGCTACCACATCCAAAGACATACTATACACTTGTGTGCCTCCAACTTTGTGATAACAGTTTGAGGAAGAACCACATATTACAGGAAAAGTCAGATAAAGTCAAATATTTTGCCTATTGTGTATGATTCTGTCCACCGGTCACCAGTCCTGAGTTTGAATATAATAGGCATTATTTAAGACACACCGAGTTCAAACATTGTGTTTATACGTAATCGGGGTAGTGATTAAATCCCAGAGAGAGAAGGGTGTTTAGTTTTGGTCCCATAGTGACCATGTGTTTACGAATTATGAACTTGCAGTCCAGGGTGTTGTATTGTTTTGGGTGCTCGCAGTGCCTGGCCCCCTGAGAAAGAAGAAAAGAACATTACAGTTCTGCTGACACAAACACAATTGTGAAGCCTGTGTAGAAGAGGGGTGGAGGGATATCACAATGCCCCTGTCTCCACTGCACAGACCAATAGGCAGAGAACAATATAGCAAAGTTTTTTTTTTTTAAAGGAATACTCCAGTTTTTTCCAACTGAATCTACTACCATGTAGTGCCATTTTATTCAATGTTCTACATCACATGTAGTTCGATGTCAAGTGAACTTTGACTTTATACAAAAAAATGTATAATAGACAATTTTACATGCATATTTATAATCATTTCTCAGGTCACATAATATTTGTAGTTTTACCTACAAAACAGATTCATTAACAAATCATTTTTGCTAATGAACCATTTTCTCTGGAGAATTCTTGTGGAATGGATTCCACATGGTGTTGCATGCCCTCCACTGGGATTCTAGTCTGTGTTGACATATTTGCATTTAATGATTGCTGCACACGTTATGCTGCAGATCTCCTACATCTAAATGTTGACGGTGAATGGTGAGGTCAGCGAAGAACACTGAACCCATTGTTGTGTTCCTATTCGAGATGGCTGTGTGACATGGTGCATTATTAGAACCTTCACAAGAAGGCACATTGGTGGCTAGAAAGGAATGTATATGGTCAATAACACTATAGTGTGGCATTCAAACAATGTTCGATTGCTGTTCTGGCTCTTAACGTGTGCTGAGAAAGTTCACCACACCAGTACACCACCACCATCACCCGCACAGCATGAACTGTAGAAACTCAGATCTGTAGATTTTTTAAATCAGAAGAATAATGAGGAAACTTTGTATGGTCTGATTAGTCGCATGTATGCTGCAGCATACACGATGAATCCTTATGTCTTGTGAAACAGTGTGGGTGAGGATGTGGCCACTGCAGCTTCCATTTTCCGTTCTTGGCTGACAGGAGTGGGAGTCCTTCAGCTGTTCAAGCTCATTTACCGCACTGATATTTCTGATGTTGCCTGGATACATGAATTCATCCATCAATCCATCCATCCCTCCATTTTTCTTACTGCTCTTCTTGCATGGAGTGCAAACCCACGGCAGGGTTCCACAGACTACAAACAATTTGGAAATTCTTGCCGTGAGAAGGAAAACCAGATTACTTGGTGGAAAAGATTATATAACAGAGTAGAGGTTGATTCAAATCACCAACCCTCAGAGTTTTGAGGCAAACATGCTCATCTCTAAACCGAAGAAAAAAAAATAATAGAAATTACTGTTTACTTTTATTTAGTTTCCAGAAATTCAATTACAGTACATAAGAAGATTTTTATTGCGACATTGTTTTATATGTACCCTTGTTACTTCTTTTTAATAGTACTGTAAACAGTATTGAATTTTCTTTTTTTTTTACTGAATTATTTAGATGCATTTAGACTCCTTATAAATGAAACTGAAGCTGTCAAGTGTGTGTTGAAATTAACGTCCATAGCAGCGACAAGTGAAATGGATAGAGATAAAACTGAAATATGTTTGTTTTCTTAAGTTGTGTCCCGGGAGAACCAAAGGAATGAATGATGGAAAGGAAGAATGTTCATGTGAAACACATTAGGAACCCATTAGGTGGCTTTCGTTCTTCTACTCAAGATCAAAGAGCAAAACAGACAAGAAAATACCCACAATCCAAGTACTCAAATGTTACTCTTACATGGTTTTGCTAGTCTTGTGTGTATACACACACACACACACACACACACACACACACACACACACACACTCACAGTCATATGTTGAACTTTGCCTGCTTATGCAGCAGTTTGAGTGTGAATAATAGTGAATGTGCAGTGTGTTGTTTGTGACTCAAAGCACACAAATAAGACATGAAGACGCGACCTTATTGCATAACACAATACATTAATATAGTTTTATATATCTCAGGCCATGTTCAACATCAGTATTGTGCCATGTTTGGATTTGGTAATGCATTAACCAAATTAAGCTCCAAAATGAATGTTAATGTTAGTGCTAATTCTAGATAAATGTGGGGTTGTAGTTTTATAGGAAGATTCTAGTCATTTGTCACATGATCCTCCTTTCTCTTTTATAAACAGTGGAAACTCTGGACAAGACCCAGAAAATGGTTTATGTTGATCGCTCTTGAAATGAACGATAACGATTTACAAAGATCATTCTTGTAAGCAGCATGTGCCATTGTTTCATATCCAATGTTGAGGATGTAACAGTAGAAAAGAAATTTCTTTGTGAAAATCCAAGAATCATAATGTAGAATCATTATATAGAGGGGGTTCAAAACACTGGTAAACAACGACCACATAAAGTGTACAATAAAGCAAACATTCAATCGTCTAAACCTAGAAAGTACATATTTGGAAAATACTCTCAACTTGACATAAAAAATAGCAAGTCTTTCTTGATCAGAGTATTTTTAAGGTCATTGTGGTTTCAGGTCACTACATGTAACTATTAAAAACTCTCCAGAAAAAAAGGAATGATTCAATGATCCACTGGATTGCAATAAGAAATGAATAAATATCAATAGATTGATTAAGATAGAAATAGAGCGATATAAGCTGATATTGTTCAGTACTTTTAGTTTTGATACTTAAGATTATGAAGTACATTATTGGGGTATCAGGTTTTGGGACACCTGACTTTTTCGGGTTCTTCCCCAAACTGTTACTACAGCAGTTACGATGCAGTAGCATTACATTGTGTCTTCACTTGAACTAGGACACTTAAACCTGTTCCATCATTACAGTGCTCCTGTGCACAAAAGTTATGGTTTACATGGGCTGAGTGTCCTGCTATATAGCTCTGACCCTGTTGAGCAACTTTGGGATGAATTATAACAGCAAATGGAGACTCAATGTTGAATGGGATGTTCAAAAACGGCATAGAATCTTATGGTAGGGTTTTCACAACCTTTTGCTTAAATAGTGTACGAGAGAAGAGTATTTACACTACACAAGTAAAGGAATAATGTACTTCATCCAGCACTGCTTTATAAATCTTGACCTTTTATTGATAATTATATGAAATGATTGAACAATGGACTGAGAGACAGAGGATATAAAAAGGCAAACTAATCAAGGATTAACACAAGAAAAGTGAACAGAATTGGGCAACAAATCAATTTGGTTTGTTGAAAGGACAGGGAAGAAGACAGGACCAAAGGAAAACTAAAATGCGAAGCAAACGTGAACACATGATGTTTGTCACCATTTAAAAAAAAAAACCTACAAATAATGTAAAACTAAAACCATATACTAAAGTTCCCCACGTTGGCATTTAATGATAGTATAATAAATAGATTGTTAAGCAATTATCACTTAGCTACACTATAAGCTATATGATATATAGCTCACCTACAATAAAACTACTTTATAGCTTCTGCAGATTTGAAATTATAATCTAAAAAAGCTACTTTGTACTTGTTTATTATAGGACATACAGATAAATATTTATTCTGCTAGTTGTTTGACGTACCAGACAAAACTCCCTCCATAAGATACAGTGCTTTTAGGTTGTTTATAATAAAGAAAATTCCTCTATTATTATTATTAAACATTCTATTACACAGGTTTTGTGTAAGAAGTATGTGTTTTTACAGTAAATCCCTATTTACCTTTACATGTTCCTTTCTAGTACATTTCATTTAATCCATTATATAAATAATGTTTATGATAACCAGTTATTTCCCCTCAAATCAATGAAGCAATAAAATTCTGTGCAAAAAGCATGTTTTCAGTTCTTTTGTCATTGGAATCATGGCCATTAATTGGTTATTTAAAAATAATTTGTAACCTCAAAAGGAACATAATCATGTTTATTGCATATGTTTCAGAACGAACTCTGTGACGATGATTATCAACTGGAAGTGATGCAAATCCATAAGGTACTACAGATAGTTAAGTTACACTATAACGCTAGTGTAATTATGTTGTATATGGTGGTGTAATTATGCTAATATTATGTTGTGTGTGTGCGCGAGTGTTGCTTTATTGTTCATTTTGAACATTGCGTACCTGTACTTAAAAAGTAATTCCAGAGAAACAGGATGTTTAAAACAGAAGAGATAAGGGAGGTAAATACACAAAAAGAACAGGATGTTTTGAACTAGAAAAGTGTTTCTGCAGCTGAATGAACCAACATTAATTAATAATGTTATTGATGACCTGTTGGGTGAATATCTACAGTTTCCACCTCACACAACCCTTAAAGCACTCTAGGGAAACATTGTGTTTTTGCATAATCACCCTGCACTAATACACAGAATAATCTAGAATATGTCATTGTTTGTTTATGTGACTGTTCATGTAAAGGGCTTTAAGATGGAGACATTCGCAGGGCCGGTGTTTGCCAGCCTGCGGCGCTCTCTGGGGATGACAGAGAAAGAGTATCAGCATTCCCTCTCCTCTGAAGGCTGCTACCTGCAATTCATCAGCAATTCAAAGAGCAAAGCTGACTTTTTCCTAACGTGAGTCAGCATTAACATCCTGCATATTAGATACACCACTGTGTGTGTGTGTGTGTGTGTGTGTGTGTGTGTGTGTGTGTGTGTGTGTGTGTGACTGGAAAGAATCTATTTGTACTAAGATAAAAATCTGGATAATGTTACATATGTTTGATATAAAAAGCTCGGCCTTGGCTCTTTTTTATTTTTTGCCCAGGAGAGTACTTGATGAAACAAGATATTTATTTTCCTAAAATGATGTAAAACTAATTTTGGGTCAGGTTTGCAAATGCAGTCATAAAAAACTTATAATCAGCCTTCATAATTACTCCTTGACAGCTATGTAACTTGAAAAACTACATGAAATAGTGCAACAGACATAAGCATAATCAATACAGTTTGTACACAAAATATTCATTATGGAACGTCCCATATATACAGAATTTCCTGGACTATAAGCCGCTACTTTTTTCCCACGCTTTGAACCTCAAGGCTTAAACAATGAAGCGGCTAATTTATAGATTTTTGCTGGGTTTTTTCCCGGGTTTCACAAATTTCAAGACAATAAACTGAGCCCCATAACATTAGATCAATGAAATTGCCGAACGGGTTCAGGTGAACCAATGAAACGCTTTACATTAAATCAGATGCGCTCCCACTGAATCGGGCCGCACCACATCATAAATATGGATGAAGTTCCTCTGACGTTTGACCTGATGCTCACTCGGACTTTCTACAGGAAATGTGAATCATTCGTCACGCTGAAAACAACCGGGGATGAAAAAACGCACTTCACCTGTGTTCTGAGCTGCACGGCATCGGGAGAAAAGCTTCACCGATGGTGATTTTTAAACACACGACGATGCCAAAAGAAAAATTCCAGAGAGAAATTGTTGTGAAAGGAAGGAGGAAGACAGTGAACAATGACTTTCTTGGTAGGCTACTGTTTAGATACAAGCCGTGTAACAGACACTGTCTTTCATTAAAGCCTGTGTAAAGTTTATTAGTTTCAGTGTAGACACTTATAGACAGGTGCGGATTATTTATGTTCAAAATAAAAATCTTTGCCAAATTCAGTGGGTGCGGCTTTAATTTGGGTACGCTCAATAGTCCGGAAATTACGGTAAACTATATGGACGAACGTATTAGGACACCTGATCTGTGGTACTTCATCAAAGTGTTACCAAAAAGTTGAAGACACGAATGTCTTTGAATGCAGTAGCATTACATTTTTCCTTTCACTAGAAGACTGAAACCTGTTCCAGCATGACAATGCCCCTGTGCACAAAAGAAACTCTATGAAGATATGGTCTACATGGGTTGGAGTGTAACACTGACTGCTCCCCAGACCTCAGACCTCTCCACCCTACATATCTGAATTTAATAATGCCCTTGTGGCTAAATGAGCACCGATCTCCACAATCGCACTCCAAAATCTAGTGGAACACATTCCCAGAAGAGTGGAGGTTATAATAAAATTATAACAGCAAATAGGAACTAACTGTGGTAAGGGATGTTCAAAAAGGACTTAAAGTCAGGTGTCGCAAACGTTTGTCTGTAAACCTTGCTATGTTTTAAAACTAAAGTCACAAGGTTCCTGTGCTCTTTCTCTTACACATTTCTCGCTAAGCTCTTAGGTGTAATATTTCATTCAATATTCACATTATTACAGGAATGATAAACGGTTCTTCCTGAAGACACAGAGCAGAAGGGAGATTCGGTTTCTACTCTCTCACCTAAAGCATTACATGGATCATCTGGAGATGTACCCCCACTCCCTCCTGGTTAAGTTCTTAGGTGAGTGTTTCACAACCACAAATGTAGTGAAGCAATCATTAAAGTGGACGTTTTTGGCTTTTTTCAAATATAATTATCATTTTTCCCAATCGCAGGTGTCCATAGCATCAAGATCTGCAACCGAAGGAAGGTAAAGAGGCCTCAATATTGTACTGTTGTCATGTGATTGATGATAAACTGTAAACAACATAACGATTACATCTGTTTCTCTTTGTAGTATTTTATAGTGATGCAAAGTGTCTTCTATCCCGATGAAAGAATATGTGCCAGGTAAAAGACTAGCGAATGTATAGCCTGTATAAAGAGCATTGCTCTGATTTGAATTCAAGTGGTTTATCTTTATTTTAACATTTGTATTAAGAGACATTTTGTTCGAAAATTAATTAACATGAAATTAATGAACATGATAAATATTAATCAACATGAACAACAAGAATCCTACTTGCACTGTATGGACAAAAGTTTATGGACACCAAACATAAGATTGTTATGTGCTTATATGATTATTTTGCGTTGAACATAAGATTGAGGGTGAGGAGGCCTGGGGTGTAGTCAGTATTCCAATAAATCCCACAGGTTCTCAATAGGGTTGGGGTCGGAGCGCTGTAACAGGATCTTCCCAAGATCTTTCACTAGAAATCATGTAAACCATATCTTGCTATCTGCAATAGGGCATGGTTATGCTGGAATAGATTTGGGTCTCCTAGATCAAGTGAAGGGAACATTTTATTTAATTGTATGGCTCCAACTTTGTGCTAACAGTTTGGAGAAGAACCACATATGGCTGGAAAATTCAGGTGTCCTTATACCTTTGACCAGATAATGTACAAGGTTTGTACTAGAAGTTGACACTGTAAAGCCTGTAGCATGTGCATTTAAGACTGTAATCTATAATTGATAAAGTATAAATTTATACAATCTTTTCCGGACTGCATTATTATATCATTGTGTCAGTAACCGTTTGTTGCCCAAAAAAAGTACAGTTTATTCAATGATTATGTGACAAAGGCAACCAACCCAGTACGTCAAAACAAACAGTGCCAAACTAAAGTGAATATGCATGCACCATTTACACACTGTACACTTTTCTCATTTATAGATATGATATCAAGGGCTGCGAAGTGAGCAGGTGGACAGACCCGGCACCCGAAGGGAGTCAAGTCATTGTTGTTCTCAAGGACCTGAATTTCGAGGGAAGGTTCATCACATTAGGTGATGCTCTGTGTGCCGTAGTTTACTGCAAGAATAAATGTCAGTATTTGCATGTTAGACACAATTCATAAATGGCATCTGGGACCTAAAGAGTGTAAAACCCAAGAGATTAACTAAACTGCATTGCTCATCCATGCCCAGCTGATATATCCGCCTGTTACTGCAGGGTTTTCCAGCAGGGGGTTAATGAACTGGGGGCTCGTAGTTGGATTGCTGGGGGTTCTTAAAGGGGTGTTAAGTACTTGTCACTGACACATTTCAGTTTTATAAAATCAAGTATGTAATCAGATAAAAAAAAAAGAAAGGTAATTAAGACTGGTAATATTGTAGTGTTTCAGATCTCAGCTCCCCCCAAACTGTTTGGTCTTCATTCTGTGATACTTTCTTCCTAGTTAATACTGTTTGTTGATTACCTGAACGTTTCGTCCTGCTTCACGTGTTGTCCTGTTTTTTATTACAAGTTGAACTTTTCAATGGCATTTAGCATGTGGGAGTTAAACATAAATTGCTAGCTATATCATGCTTTGTGGATAAACGTGTTCTTTTTTATTTTTTAACATGTGTTTGATGAAAAAAACCTAGAACACGTTTGATAAAAACAAAGCCTACATTTTTAATAATAATAATTATAATCTTTATTTTATATAGCACCTTTCTCAAAGAGCTTCCCATGCTATATAAGAAAAAAATCATATTAAAGATACAAAAATAAAAATAATAATAGTAAAAATGATGTAACTCGTGTAAAATATTAATGAGAAAAATAAAATAAGTAAATGAACATCCTAGAATACATCACACAATAAACGATCACATAAAAGCTATCCTGAAAATGTGAGTTTTAAGAGATGTAAAAAAAAACAAACAAACCCTAAAAGACTAATCTATTTTGGTTTTATTACGTATTAATTTGATTTAGTAAATAAATAGAAAACCAAATAGTTTCAATCGAAGGTATACACAGAAAGATTTTACAAAAAGACACCTGTAGTGTATTGCCTTAATTATTTATTCAAGAACCATTACTCAAAACCTTCAAATGCATGTATGTGTGTGTTGTGTTCGTGTGTGTGTGTGTGAAGTAGATCAACAGCGTCCTTGGCTGCTCCGCCAGGTACAAATCGACACATCCTTCCTACAGACACTGAATGTACTGGACTACAGCCTCCTGCTGGCCCATCAGCCCCTGCATAAGGACGAGCGTCACCCCAGCCTGTCCTTCGCCTCCCTCATCATGCGCACCAAGAAGTGAGAGACTTGCAAACACTTACAACCACTGTACCTGAGGGTTTATATAATGACACGTGTGCTATCGAGATGATGAACCCTTATTGCTCAGCCGTTTAGTCAGGCACAATATCTGGTGAATGTTTTAAACTGATGTGTTTCATAAAGTCGTAATGCACACGTTCATGTTCAAAGATGCTACAAATTATATACAAGGGCACACCGGGGCTTTGGAATTAATGTTGGAAGGAACGGATGAAGAACATTTAACCAATAATAAAAAAGGAAAAATAACCCGAATCCAGTGATCATCAACTACCATGGTGGTGTTCAGTCTTATCCGTAAAAGGGCCGGGGTGGGTTCAGCTTTTCTTTCCAGTCGAATAGGAGCCACACTTGACTCCATCTGTTTAATTAGTCGCTTAATGCAGCTTTACACTTATTATACACCGGGGAGAATTTTGCATTCGCTCTAGTTGTCAGTTAGTAAATGACCGTACTGTATCTTACAGCAGACATTGTGCTGCACTGCCAGGTTTATCATTAACAATATAAATGAGCTTTCAGTTTTTTTTTTCTATTAAGCAGTTTGTGACAATGTCTATTATTTAAAGCCCAATACAAATCAAATCAAATTGATCTTGGCTTTCAGTAGACTATGAGGTTGCACTTTCTTGGATTGGAAACCTGCACATACGTGTACAACCCGTCTTTTGTAGATAAGATTGCACACCACTGAACGACCACATCTTTGGCTCTAAATGTTTCTCATTACATTTTTATGTAGACGCTAATGTTCGAAACCATTTCTTTCAGTTTTTTTTTAACTGTTCTTTTGAAGTGGCTCTGATGGCGTCCTGAACGACCACATCTTTGGCTCTAAATGTTTCTCATTACATTTTTATGTAGACGCTAATGTTCGAAACCATTTTTTTCAGTTGATCATTTTTTTTTTTTTTTAAACTGTTCTTTTGAAGTGGCTCTGATGGCGTCCTCTAGTGGACAGTTCAGAGTTCATCATGTTTGACAGATTTTCACACTTTTTCAACTGAGAATCTAAAAAGCGGTTATATATATATATATTTTTTTTTTAATGGTTCATGCTCGTCAAAAGGTCAAAACACATAGGCATGTTTTTTTAGCTTTCTGTTTCTGCTGAATCTTACTTTCTTGTTTACCTTTGTTCCCAGATCCCTCACTTTGCTTTCCACAAGGCCAGTAAAAGGCAGGCATGTAGCTAAGACATATTAGTACAGTGTAATGTAACCAGTGGTATAAATACAAAGTATTTTACCATATAACCACAATTGAGCTTGCTTAGTTACCTTACTTATCCTAAGATCCCATTTTTACACATTCCACAAGAAAATCCAAGTGCTTGACGCATTAGCGAACAAACTAATGAGTTCTGACTAACCAGAGTGGTGTGTGTGTGTGTGTGTGTGATAGAGAGTGCTCAAATTGAGTCAAGTACTATGGGTCAAGCCCCAGTTGTTGTGTAATTCATATATTTTTTGCTAAAATAATCTTGGGGACCCCCCCCCCTAAATCTATTTTTTACTTGTCATGGGGGGACCCTAATGCCTTATGGGGGTCCCGGATCCCCCAGCACCCCCTCAATTCGAGCACTGGATATGGCTTTGTATTGCAATAACTAAATAATTATTTTTTCTGCAACAGGTCATTAAACACAAGCTCCCGTGCTGCTGTACCAGGAGTGGTGCCTGAGGATGACTCAAACATCCAAACCCCAGAGCTGGATCCAGGGACGTCTCAGTATCAGATCGCAAAGGCGTCTCAGGCAGAATTTGGGGAACAGAACGACGAGGCCTCTACGGTCGAATCTAAATCGGCTGAATTACTGGAGTTTCAGGCCCAGAACCGGAGGCTGCTACCTAACTTCAAAAACCCAATTCATGTAATAGACGGACCTGAACAACGCTATTTCATCGGCATCATTGACATCTTCACAGTTTACGGTTTCAAAAAGAGGCTCGAGCACCTGTGGAAGAGGCTGAGACATCCTGGACAAAGTTTCTCCACTGTCAGCCCTCCTGCTTACTGTGTGAGACTGTGCCAGTGGGTACAGGACCATACCAATTAGACTGTGATGACGATATGTGCTGACAACATGCGCAAACATGCTCGTAGATACAAACAGGTCATGCGAAAGCAGAAAGAATTGAATTGCTCTGGTTAATAAGAGTGCCTATGTGTGGTTGCAAACATTTAGCCACAGTGCCAACATAAGATCTTACTACTAATCATTTTGCTTACAAATAACAGGACGCCAAGCACTAAAATCCCCTCACAAAGACACTAGAGTCGTTCTGCCAGGTCTATGATTAGAGTTTATACACATTTGAATACAAAAAAAATGTTTTGGTTAAAGATTTTCCTCATAACTCTCTTGTGCAACTTAATTGTTAAAGGTTGAACAGTGTCTTCTGTGGTACAGAAGATCATAAATCGAATAAGACAGTCAATGACTCTTAAACACCAACAACCGATTAGTCAGTTTAAAGTAAACCACATGAACACAAATAGAGAAATACCCGGGTATGTAATTAGTTGGGGCCCTTAGCGTTGGTGCACGTTTGATAAGGCATCCATTCAGCAACAAAGCAGGTGTTTTCAGATTTCAGCAAGTTTCTCACGAAACCAAATGATTCTTACTCAGTAAAACAGGGATTTCTCCAGCTGTATTCCTTACTACTAATCGTTTTGCATACAAATAACAGGACACCAAGCACTAAAATCCCCTCACAAAGACTCTAGAGTCGTTCTGCCAGGTCTATGATTAGAGTTCATACACATTTGAATACAGAAAGGTTTTTGTTAAAGATTTTCCTTTTAACTTTCTTTTGCAACTTAATTGTTAAAGGCTGAACAGTGTCTTTTGTGGTACAGAAGATCATATTGCGACGTTAAGCAGCAAACTTCGGTCATATCCTTATTGGTCAGTGTAAGAAGTCTTGGCGGATATTTTCTTCCTCTCTTCGAAGATGTTAAAAAGCTACAAAACTCCAAAGGGACGACACATCTGGCTTCGGCATCCATTTTACCGAAGCCATGCGAACTGGAATACTTTTTAAAAATATATATAACAATAAAAAGATCTGATATGCACTACAATAAAAGAGGAATCATTTTCAGTTACCATTCAGTTCCTTCTCAATTTCTATTATAACATCTTAATATTCTAATCATAAATGAGAATATTAATCGGTTCTCATACATTTTGGCTGTGATTAAATGTTAACCAATTATTTAACCATTTAGTCATTTTAAGAGTGAAAGATCACAGAATGTTGCACATGAAATGTTATTTAACTCTGTGTTGATATTGTTTAAGTTATATGCAAAGAGGCTCAAAACTGAGAACATGACAATAAACATGATGATGCTAACAAAGTAAGAGCACTGGTATGAAAGCGTGCTTCTGATATATATATATATATATATATATAAAGCCCTCCTAGATTGAGAATTATGATAGACTTTCCCCTATGGTTTCTTTCCCTAAAGTACAATTAAAGAACAGAAGAAATATCTATCCTGGTGCCTCCAAAATGTAAAGTTTATCAGTACTTTCTCAATGAATCCTGAAACATGTATCCTGGATTATCAACAACTATAAAAAATATTATTCTGAGCCAATCTGCAGTAAACAATATAATCACTGTCAATTAAAGAAATGTTCACTTGTACTTCTGGACAAAAAAAAAAAAGAACTAAATCCCCTATGAATATCTACTTATGTCTATTTGTGAACCACAATGACTCTTATCAAAATAAGTAAACATCCGTAAGGTGGATGTTATTAGACAATAAAAATTAGTCTCAGACTCATACAGGGATTTCTGTAAATCAGCATTAAAAACACAGGAATAAATCACTTGGCGGGTCCTCGATCATTTTAGTCGTCGGATTGCAAAACAAATTAGGATGATATTCGTATACCAGTGCTCTTGGACCTTTGAAGAAGTAGATGCCGAACTCGCAAACATTCCAAACCATCTAAAAACGTACCAGTGCCAATTGGATCCCACTACATGTGTGGTTTTGACATTGGACCTCCTGGAGTGTTTAAAGGCTCTGGCATGGAGAAGCTGATGCTGGATCTGTGATGATCACAAATGTTGATCAAAAGCTCCTACTTTTATAACCATAAAGAAAGTATAAGACTGTAGAAAGGGCATTACTCATAATCTTATACTCCAGTACTCATGATAGTTCTCACTCTCCAGTGTTCTGTATTGTTGAAAGATTTATGATCAAACTCTTGATGTCACCCAAATGAGGATGGGTTCATCTTTTGAGTCTGGTTCCTCTACAGGTTTCTTCCTCATAACATCTAAGGGAGTTTTTTCTTGCCACAGTCACCATGGCTGCTCATCAGAGATAAATACACACCATTCACCTTAACTGTTGATTTCTGTAAAGCTGCTTTGAGACAATGTCTGTTGTGAAAAGTGCTATAGAAATAAACTTGACTTGACTGAAATTAATCCGAATGTCTCCAGATATCACTAGCTCCTGGGAAAACATCCCGCACCACCATTTTTTCCGATCCCTTCTTTTTTTTCCCACTTTCCCACAATTCAGTCCACCTCTGAAACCTGATTGGACAAACAGTCTGTCCATCATACAGGGAGATAATCCTCATTGGCTATTTTTCATAGCCCCTAAAAAAACCCAATAGTATATTCATACAGTATAATACAAACATTTTTCATTACATATACTTTGTCCTAAAATCCCTAGTATGTTTTATATATATATTTATGAATTTTATTTTACTGTTTTTTTAATCTTCTCTTAAAACTTTTTAGGACAGCTGTGTATCTGTAAATGCTTCTTTATTTATTTTTATGCTTGGAAAGTGATTTGAAATGTATCTTTTAGAGGCACTATATAGGAAAAAAATATTGATGATGATGATGATCATTATTACTATTATTATTATTATTATTATTATTATTATTATTATTATTATTATGATCTAGAGCGACCGCAGTACCCCGTGTATAATCTGTTCGTGTAGAAACAGTAACCCATGTTTGTACAAGCGTATTACTATTACCGTTTACGTTACAGCCGGAACTACTTGTACCGTTAAAGGAAAATAGCGCACACTTTCTGACCAATCAGATTTGAGTATTCAAAACGAAATCCACTATCAATAGAATAATCAATATAGTTATTTATTATTATTATTATTATTATCATTATTATAAATAGTAATAAATAGTGCTACACATTTAACTATTGTGCTTGATGTTTTATTTAAATTAAATAAATAAATCATACCATAAATGATTATATTTATAATAAAATAAAATCTATGCTCCTCTCATAAAGGGGTAGTTGTGAAAGCGGAACGTGTGTGAACAGAACACTGCACTTGAGAAGTGAACAATACCGGGTCCCTTTAAACAGGCTGTGTAGTTGATGCCCGATCTAACTGATGAGGAGGCGGATTAGCGACACTCGTCCTCCAGCCTGCTTCACTCCATCCATCCATCCATCGCTGTCGTCAGCTCAGCTCCGGTTGCAGGATCTCTAGCCCGGCCCATGTAGGCTTGGATCATGGACTTCAACGTTAAAAAACTGGCGTCCGATGCCGGCGTCTTCTTTACTCGCGCTGTTCAGGTGGGCTGATAAAATGATGTGTTTATATATACATATATTTCCTGCATTCGTGTTGCATCCGTTCACTTGGTGATGATGAAAGCAGCAGGGGAACAGGAGGCACGACTCCCGGAGCGTGTCGCTTCTTTTTTCCGTTTCATTGATTATATTATTATTATTATTAGTATTTTGTAAGCTGTAAAAGCAGCCCGCTGGCTCGCGCTTGTGCTGCTACCGGCTGTGTTTTATTTCCCGATACTGTAAACCGATAAGGACACGCTAAAGCCCGCATCTATTATTGATGGCTTGTGTGCCTAAGTGTATGTTGCTTGAGGTGCCTGGACAGAACCATGGCGCAACGCGCGCGACAGCGCCCACACACACACACACACACACACACACACACACGGACACATCAACAGGCCTAAAATGTCATCATTTTTCTAAACTCTGTAATATTTGAAGTATACAAAAAACATTCTTAATGTAGATGATATATGCAAATATTCACCTAGATGCTATCTATCTATATATCTATCTATCTATCTATCTATCTATCTATCTATCTGTCTGTCTGTCTGTCTGTCTGTCTGTTTTTTCTCCTTTCTGTTTGACTCTATTTTTCTGTCTGTCTGACTATCTATTCATATTTCTGACTATTATATATGTGTGTGTGTGTGTATATGTATGCCTATCTATCTATCTATCTATCTATCTATCTATCTGTCTATCTGTCTGTCTGTCTGTCTGGCTGTCTGTCTGGCTGTCTGTCTGGCTGGCAAATTTCCCCCTGACATTCAAATGAAATAAATAATTATACATGTTAATATTCAAGATAAGTCTTATTGATAGTTTGGAAGGGTGTTAAATATCAATTCTAAATAATTGTAATAAAAATGAGGGCATCTTGTATTGCAGCAGTACACTTTACCTTTCATTCATTCATCCTAAATAACCACGTTATCCTGGCTATGGAGCCAGAAGCACTGGGTGCAAGTCAGTGACACACCCTGAATGGAACACTGATACGTCACACGGCGTCATGCACACAAACATTCAGGTTCACATTCCCATTAAGGGGCAGTTTATCTACCCCTATAGCTACCTGATGATTTTTTTTTCGTGACATGTTTACACTAACATTTGCAGTTTACTGTCACCAATCCACCTCTACCTATGAATGTTTTTGTGAGATAGGAGGAAACCAGGGAACCTGAAAGAAACCTACAGAGATATGGTAAGAATATATAAAGAATTACACAGTTGTTTCAGCTCAGGTTTTAATTTTTTTCCTGCTTTTCCTTCTAATTTTTGGGGAAAAGTGAGGGAGGCGAGATTGAGATGGTTTGGACATGTGCAGAGGAGGAATATGGGACATATATGAGTAGGAGAATGATGAGGATGGAGTCAACAAGAAGGAGGAAAAGAGGAAGACCAAGGAGGAGGTTAATGGATGTGGTGAGGGAAGACATGCAGGTAGTAGGTGTGAAAGAGGCGGGGGGCGGGGGGGTGATCCGCTGTGGCGACCCCTAATGGGAGCAGCCGAAAGAAGATAAAGAAGAATTAAGTTTACTAATTTTATTTAATGATAAGATCCAACAACAGCTGAGATGTTTTTGTTATTTATTTCATACATTACAGTAATAATGACATGGCCCACACTAAACATAAAGGCCATCACATTTGACTAATAAACATTTTGACTGTAAACCACTACCTTGTCAATATACTGTTTTTGATACAACATAAGTGTTCCAGTTTGTAATATAATTACACAGGGTTGCCAGGTTTCAGCAACTTCCAAGTTATTAAATGTCTGTCTGCTGTGTTTTCCCAGAACAAGTCCTTCTTGTGTATCACCCCTTTTGCCTCAGTAGCATTAGCACTAATAGTAACCAATAATAACTCTAATGCACTTTATGCGATTAAGAATTTCGGTGCAAGTATGATACACTGAATAACTCTGTATAACTCTCTGCAGGTGAAAACATAGAACTTAAACTTGAAGTGAATTGTGCTTGGTCTGGTCATCTTTCAAGAAGTGGACTTTCTAGTCAATAGTCAATCCTAAGGCCAAGCCATGATCACTTTTAGCATGTCAGTGTTCAGTCCCAGTGGGTTTAGTCACTGTTTAAATGCTTAATACTGTATTTGACAAAAAGTTGTGTGAAATGCTGTTCTGTAAAATTTCTGAAGAGCCTTCCTGACAATCTCACCTATATGTGCTCTTTGAGCATCCTATTCCACATTCATTTTCTTCTTTGCTGTTTTTATAACCTCCACTCTTCTCTTCTGAGAGATATGTGGAGGGCATTGTGATCATTCAGCCACAAGAACATTAGTGAAAGCAGGCACCTTATTTCTGCAGAAGAGGTTTGGGTTTGAAGTCAGTGTTCAGTGGGGTTAAGGTCGGTGCACGGCCACTCAGGTTCTCTCAAGCCGCACTTAACAAACCATGTATTCATAGAGCATGTTATGTGCACTTGAGCATTGCCATGCTAAAACAGGTTTGTGCAAACTAGTGCCAGTGAAGGAAAACAAAGACGTTTGACACAATAGTGTGCTTGAAGCTTGAGGAAGGTCCACATTGGGGTAAAATCTACAGCTGCAAAATACACCAGGCAAAAAGGACTTTTTTTTGAATGTATGCAATCACGCATTCGAAATTCAGTACTTTTGTAATATACTTCCATACCCTGCACATCTACAACCAACAAAATGCTAACAATCTGCTTAGAATTTGACTATATAAACCTTTAGCTTCATTAGACTTGAGTTAAGGCTGTCTAACATTACCTGTGTTTGCTTTGTAGAACAGGTTTCTGTATGCCTGTAGCACTACCAGGACGGTTTAGAGTTGCACTCTCCCTCATCAGTCCATACTAATACATAAGTAGACTTTTATCTGCTTTTATTTGGGTTAGATTTATAAAAAAGGGTTCACGAAGAATAAAACGCTGTTAGCTGGTGTCTGTGGGACAGTGCTTCCTCACACCAGTTATGTATAATCTACACTACATTATTTGGTAGACGTGCAGGCTATAGGTTAATGGTGCGCAGTTTGCCATCCCCCTTTCTCTTTCTTTCTTACCATCATCCGTCAATGGAAATGGACCGCTGCTGGCAAGGTGTTATTTAGGGGTTGATTGTTCTCAGCCCTGCAGTGACACTGACATGGTGTATGTGTGGTGCTGGTGGGTGTGTATCAGAAACAGTAGCGTCACTTGATGTTTTAAACACTGCATAGCCATCATGATCTTCTGAAGGCTATATTTCATTCTGTTAAAGTAAACTATGAGCAGTAAATCAAATTTTTTTGGTGTACAAAAAAATCGACATTGTTTTACTAACAAAACATAAAAGCTCCATAAGTAGTTTATTAAATGCAATGTTTAATTTATCAAAATCAATTTATAAAAAATAGTTTTGGAACGAAATGAGTCTCGTTAGAGTTACATTTATTCCCCTTTCTTTATACTGTGATATAGTCAACAATAGGCATGTTGTTGTGATAAGAGATGTGTATGCTTCGTTTTGAAAAAAGGCCAGCTGGTGTGCGTGTGTGTCAATGTTGTGTGCGCTTTGTGTGCGTGTGTGTGAGATGGAAACAGAGTACTATGAGGCATCCCTCAAAATAATGCAGACTCTAGTGTCCTGTGTTTTCTGTTGTATCAGCAGAGGTCTTTCCTGAATGTGAGTGGCATATTTTGCACTGGGGATTTTCTGAATGTGTGGGTGGAAATCCATGTTTTACACTGTTTTAGCATCAGATCTGATGGAAGAGGATGAGTATTAAAGCAGTCACAGTGAAGCACTCAATATGCAGAGGCCTCAAGTTGTCATTCATCAAACCTTTAGGATAAGAAACATCTGAACGCTCGCATGCTGGTGAAATCACATGTTGCTTCATGACGTGTTTCACTAAAATGCCTTCGGGCTTATAGAAAGGAAGTATAGCAGTCATTGGCATGTCTCACAGATCTGGAGAAGATGCTTGTTCAAGAATTTTGAATTGAAATCAATATCATTTGATGGTATTTTTTTTATTTGACGTTCAAAAACAAAGCACCTTTAAGGATTATGCCTAAAACCCCATGACGTCTTCCATAAGCCCGTCACATGACCTTGTCACATGTCACTGAACACTCATTTCTGAATCACATTGTACTGTAATCACTACTTGTCTTTATGTCTCACCTTTCGTAGTTGTACATGCTTCAAATTGTCATGCTAATGTTGTGTTTTCCTTGATTCTTTGTGTTTTGCTTCTTTGTTTTGTGTTTTATATGTTTGCACGCTTTATTAAAACAAACTACGATTTTTATGTGCTAATTATTTCACAGCATGTAATTTCCAAACCATCAAACTGAAACGGATGGGATTTAATTAACCAAAACAACTGATAATTAATGTGTTGTGTGTTCAGCCTAGCCGCATAGCCTAGTATGTGTTTCAAACAGTTACCAACACTTGAATGCAGATATTGAAATAGAAAGGAAAAGAGAAACATTTTGATTAAAAAGAAGTTATAATTTTATTGGAATGATGGAAATAAAATGTGGGGAAAAATAGGGTTATTAATTATTTAATTTTTTTGTATTAGTTATATTAAGTCAGTTTGTGGCATCTTTATATTGAAGGATCTTTTCAATTATGGAATTTTTTTTTTCCAGTTATTTTCAAGCAGTTACCAACACTTAAATGCAGATTTTGTAATAGAAAGGAAAAGAGAAAAATTTTGATTAAAAAGAAGTGATAATTTTTTTGGAATGATGCAAATAAAATGTGGGGAAAAATAGGGTGTATAAATGCATTAATGGTAATAATAATAATAAAATATGTCATATGGTTATTAAATTATTAATTTTGTTAATTATTACTCATACTAATTCATTATTAATTATTTAAATGATTTGTATTAGTTATATTGCCAGTTTTGTGGTTTCTTTATATTAAAGGATCTTTTCAATTATGTATTTTTTTTCCCAGTTTTTATATTAATAATTAATAATTAATTGTGACTTGTGAAAAGTCAAAGCACATGAATGCAATGGCATAAAAATCCTCCTACCTCATTCTCCTCCTCTGCCGACTGCTACTACTAATAATAGTTTTATAATAGTTCTGTTTTTCTTTCACTTCCGATATTTTTCTTTAAATTTTGGTCGAGAATCACTTTGTACTAGATTTAAGCAGAGGACAAAAAACTGATTTATAGTATAAATCGACATTCAGAAAATGTAACAACCATCAATATTTGATTTATTCTTTTATTTGGCCTTATTGTTTTGTATTGTATTTGTGTTTCTTTTGCATTTATTTAGGTGTTTTGAATCATTTCCCTAGCTAATGATACTCCGAGTTGCACTATTTTCCCTGGATACTTTCTCATTTTCACATTTGTTTTCCCTCTCACAATCCTTAACAGTGCTAAATAAGCATCACATGTCTAGTGATAAACACAGTGATTATTCAGTATCTGTTTTGAACAGTGCATTTGGCAGACTGTAGTTTGAAAGCAACGACTTGTAAGAATGACTCATGCTTTTTCTTTTAAGCAAGAAGGCAAATAAGCTAAGCAATAGTGCCGCTTTTTTCACCTTAAAATATTATCAGGCTACAAAATGTACCATTGAAGCACAAAATGACCCTCTCACAGATTCTAATACCTTAACGATGATAACTATTATCATATGAAATGTCTCGTTATATCATCTAAACCTTCAATACGCTTCCTTATATTTCCCCCTAGTTCACAGAGGAAAAGTTGGGTCAGGCAGAGAAAACCGAACTGGATGCTCATCTGGAAAACCTGATTGCTAGAGGAGACTGCACCAAGAACTGGACAGAGAAGATCTTCAGACAGACTGAGGTGCTGCTGCAGCCAAACCCTAGTAAGTGCACTTCATTTATTGTTTATTTAAAGACGACAAATTTCAATAATTAACGTTATTGTAGAATTGAGCAGCCATATTGTCTGCTTCTGCTATGTGTTTAACATAATAAAGCAGCATATTCTGCTTAGTAGATTGAAGATTGATATGAATTTGCTTGTGGTAATAAATAATTCGCTTGTAGTTTTTATATAATAACTGCCTATTCATAGGGACTGTATATCAAACACCATTTAAGGTTTTTTTGTGTTTTGTTTGTCTAAACTTCACTGAAAAAGGAAAAAAAAAGGTGGTGAAAGCACAACTGCTTTTTTTAATGCAAGAGGTGACATCAACCAGATTGTTTTGCAGATGTTCCACAGCATTTAATATAATTTGCAGGGTTATATAAGCATCATTTTTTAACATATTTATAAAATACTTTATATATATTCAATTGAGTCAATCAATTCCTTCCATTCAATGAGTTCAGTTCTAATGAAGTTCCCAGCAAAATGTTGACTAATGATCTACGAGTAAATACGTCATGAAGGTTCTAACTCCAAGGTTTCTTCTTGGTCTGTGTATGAAATTGCTATCATCATACTTTCACAGATCTTTTTGTGTCCTGTGAAAATTGTAAAATGACATTTCAACTGCCAAAAAATGTAGTTAGGTTGTCAGTATTGACTTACAGTTAGTAGCCAAGTCATTTAGATCGCTATCTATCTTGTTTACTGCCTCACTATTCTTACCAAATCGAAGTGATGGATTTCCCATGTCACTGTGGCATGACTTCACATTCTTAAGCTCTCAAAAAAGCAAAAACAACACAGAGGCCAAGTCTGCTCATGGTCAAGGTTATGTGTTGGCAGTTTAAACATAGTAATTCCAGAAATCCCCTTGAACTTTTCAACTTGACTTTTTTCCAAGTATATAAAAAAATCACATTTTGAGGCCATGGCAACCCAACAGTTCTGCACAGAGCCACTGTTTATCCCTTATGTAAGACCATTAACTTTAACTGCTCAGCATAATGCTTGGTTTCATTGCTGCCAGTGCAGGAAGCATTACTTGAATAAGTCACCAGTCTCTACTAAATGAATAAATGTAAATTAAATTAATTAGACAGAGGGTCTTGCTGCTCAAATATTTTCGGCTCAGCACACATTTTGATGCAGCTGGTGAACAGATTCATCTGGAGTAGCTCTACATATGTTCGATCAAGCCTTTCTGGTGCAAATAAAAAAATGAAATTATGCAGGACACGATGCTTTTTGGACCGCAGTTGAAAAGATGATCAATTGTGATGTCTCTGTGGCTGATGTTGTGTCTTGTCCTGTAAATCTTAAATGTTGAGTCTAGTATTATCATGTTAGTATTTGGGTACATGGCCATTTATGGAGCATGGTATAGAGATGTTTGCTCAGTGTTATATTAAACTGTGATATAATCACTGTCCCATCGCTGAAATTCTCTCAGCTGGAATGCAATAAAGCAGCAAACAAAAATTGTGCCGCACGAAACATTGTATAAAAAGAGAAAGTTTGAAAGAGTCCCAAAATACTTAAGTATCCTGATAAATTTTTTAACATGGCTCGATCCGGAAAACACGAAGGGTGACAAATGCAATAACGAGGTGCGGAAAAGAGAAACGCTTACTAGGTGGGAAAAGTATATTAATAATATATACACCTGGGCCTGTGGAGGGAACAAAAGCTTGTAATTCTCTTACCCAGGATATTGTTCTTGACAGTGAGCCACAACCCTGTCATAGGCAATGATAAATATGGACACAATGAAAACAATGATACAAGCTCTACTTTCCACTATACAGATACCTTGTAAAATAATTGCTCTATTGAAATCCTACTGATGTCATGTATTGCATAGAACATATATATTCATATGCAGGACACTATTGCATTTTATATACTTGTTACACTTTAGTAATGTTTACCTGGTAATGTTCACAAAATACACTGTTTGGGCAAATGTTTGTGGACCTATTTACTTTTACATTTAGCAGATTTATTTATGTTATAATATCCGTTATTATTCTGGGAAGATGTTCCAGTAGATTTCAGAGTGTGCTTTTTTAGTATACGTGCTCATTCAGCCACAAGTGCATTAGGAAATTCGGGTTCTGATGTAAGTGAGGTGAGGAGGCGTGAGGTAGCATTCCAATTCATCCCAAAGATGTTAGATAGGTTTGGTAATCAATAGGTAAGTCAGAGCTCTATAACGAGCCATATTTTCATGGAGGTGGTGAGTGCACAGGGGCATTGTCATGTTGGAACTGGTTTGGGTTTCGTATTTCAATTGATAAGATAAAGTTTCAATCTCAAAGCTATTCGTACAATTGTGTGTGCCGATAAGTCAGGAAGAGTCTGGTGTCTCGGTACATTTGTCCATCTAGTGTATGTAGAGATCCATCTAGATGGAGAAGATTAATTCTGCACTTTGTACCAGCTTGTAAGATTGAATTGTAGTCAGTCTAAAAACAAGTTCTTAGTATTATAAAGATTGAGCCTAGTGTAGATAATTCAGCCTAGTGAACACTGCTTTGCCTTGCAAAAAATAGAATAACTGCCTGTCTCATAGCATGTGTGTATATATATAATATATATATATATATAAAATCCAACTTGTTGTAATTAGATCAGTAAAAAGTAAGTGTAATTCACTGCATGCTCTGAGAGATAACTGGCAAACCGAGTCCAAAAATAATTACTGCATAATAGCTGGAATCCACCTGCATTATCAGGCTGAGAAATTAAACAGTGTGTGGTAAGATATGAGCTTTTAGTGCCACTAATACAGTGGATAAAAATCCACTCGGCTGGAAAGAACCCTGCAAGGTTTTGCAGCAAAGAACGAATAAATGCTGGTATATTTTAAAAGAAAGCGCTCACCAGGGTTGAAAGAAATGATACAGGACCCTTCTAGCTAATGAAGTAGACACAAGGTGAAAATCCTATCGTTTTATATAATGTCCGTGTAGTCAGACATGTGCAGAGGTGTTATAAAAAGGAGATGGATGCTGTACAATGGTGGTATTTAATGCACATCATTATGGGATTTGACCTTCGTCTGTGTGCCTGCAGCATGAATAGGTTTTTAATCAACTCATATTGATTAAGAGGGCAGCAATACTACTGCACTGGTCACACGGGCTGGTAGCAAAGTACACATTTAAAGAACATTTCCTTATAATCGTATTTATTATTTTACAATTATAAATTAGTTGCCATGTTGAATGCCATCAGCAGCCATTTGCAGTTGTAAGTGGTTATTAAAGGGATTTTTTTTTTTTTTCACTGATTAAACATGCGGATCACAAATACGGATGATCCGCTGTGGCGACCCCTAATGGTAAAGTTTATTTGGTTGTTAATTCATTAGTTAATTGTTTGTTACTAATTTAATCATAGTGAACTGAAAATAGGCTGGTCATGGGTTTCTAATTCTGCCAATAGGAAAAATCTAAGTCTTAGTATTTTTGGGGAAGTTGTTACTATGAATTTGCAAACTACGCATTAAGTATTAGCAGAAACTAATATAATAAGCAAATATGTTTAAAACACTTTCATACCTAGCAGTTTTCACAAATATGTAAATATTATTTTTAGTTAAAGAACTTTATTTCTGCACTTTGAATCGGCCTGTAAGAATTGGATTCATTCTGAATTCCAGTTTTCTAACCACAGTGATCCATCATCCTTAATGCTGTTTTGACACAAGGACTATAGGAAAAATTTGGAGAAAAAAAACAGTCAACCGTTTTATCGCTTCTAACATTTGACCAGAACGTGTGTCAAATGTTTGGTGAATTTGAATGCATTCTAGTAGTAAATCCAGGCACCTGGTCTTATAATCGTGAAGATGTTTTGCTACTCATCTGAGGGGCTTCAATAGCTGTTTTACTGCAGCCACTTATATCAGTAGTGAAATGTCTTCAGTTAAATGAGACTCTAACATGTCATTTTCTGACTCTTCACATGCTCCAGTTGACAACACTGGTAAGTCTTACTGTATTCGCAGTTCCCTACGCTCCAGGTCATAACCTCGACCACTTTTCCAAATCTTCCATTTTGATTGTTGAAGCTAATGGCAGTGGTGCTGGGAACTCTTCCAGAAGGTCTGAGTGCTTTTAGATTCCTTTAATTCACCCATCCAGAGGTAGAAGAATCTTTGATCCCCATTAAGCACCTAACTAGATTGGTAATTTAATGTGGCTTTGTAAATTCCTATTAGGTGTTTTTTTTTTTTGCATTTTAATTAGAACTGAGTGTTTTTCAGCCACTTGAAAATTTGGATGTTCTTATGATAGTGCTGGTTATCAAAGAAATAAATTGTTTATATTGGTAAAAATGTAGACAATTACGGGCAACTTTCTGGACGTGGTGGAAAAATAAAATATGAATAATTAATTTTTTTTTTCTTCAAGGGTTTTCCATTTCATTATTTTTGACAGTGATGTTTTCATGACTTGTTTGCCATTCCTGATTTGCTGTGGTGTGATTTTTCTCTTTTATTCCAATCTAAAGCCAGTTTTGCAAATTGTTACTGTAATGGCTGTGATCAGATTTCTTTTTTTTTTTTAGCTTAAATGCAGCACATATTGCTACTAAACTTGTGTCTGAAAGTCACTAATGATTTTACAATAGACTAAGAAACAGTTAGTCTATTGCAGTATTAGTGATTTTATAGAACATTGTTTGTGGTTACATGGAACATCCGACATTAAAAATATGAATTATTGTTTTTGTTGTGCTTATGTTTGTGACTTTATATTTAAAATATTGACCAGGTAAGCCTCCGGATTAGTTAGGAAAAGTTTTCCAAGGTTTATAGAACTACAGTTACATACATAACAATTATTCTGTTTTACACCTTCTTACCACCAGGGGCAGTAGGAATCACCTGGATAACATTGCAGTATGGTATAAGAAACCAACACACCTAGGGCTTTGGAGAGGCCTACGTACAGCAATACGAATTGTGCAATCAGGCTGGTGTATGTTTAGACAAACAACCCAGACCCAGTTTTTCTCACACACACGAAAGTTAAATCATGCCCACTGCATGATCTGCAGGAATGCTATATGGGTTAACCTGCTTTTGACAGGTGAACGTGGGCGATTTCACTTGAAACGTGATATGGGAAACATGTGGTTCATCCACAAGGTTACCCCGAAGGCATCTTCCTTCCAATGTATACAAGGTGAGGTAATTCCCTGAGCTTGCCGCATCAGAGAGAAATCCCCACACTGCATTTTGAAAAATGAAATCTGTAAACTGGTGTTACCTCACTCCTTTTAAAAAGGAAAGCAATAATTGTATATGCCTTGAGGGAGATATCAATCATGGTTATGCACAGCCAACACATCCACCTTTAATGATTGGTGATGTTTCTCTGTCTAGCAGTTCCTAAAGAATAATTCGATAAAGATTTCCTAAAGCTGACGGTGTTCTGGTCCAATGCGATACACACCAATTTCACTCTGAGCTCTTTTGTTCAAGTTCACATAGTTAATAATTCTATATTAATATTATTACATTATATAGATAGTTATTTATTTGATTTTAGTTGTAGTTATTAATATTAATCGTTATTACATTTTGTGCATCATGAAGTATCAGCAGTAGAGGATCTGGCTTGGAACAGTCCATGTAGAAGAGTTACTCTCATTAAAGCTTTGTGTAAATCCGACCACATGAATACCTTCTATGCAAGGTGAAGAGCCATTACCCAATATGATTAATATATTTGTTAGTTATTTGCGGATTGATGTGATTGTCCCAATGCTAGCAGTGACACCAGTAAAATGAATCTGGTTTCATTTCACTGCTAAGACCAGCAACATGATGCAAGTATTACTAGCAGGCGTATGGGCACAGGCCAACTTGCCCATAATTAGTCATATTAGCTAAAGTGTGTGCCGTGGAGCACATACACAACAAATTTTACCACACATACCTGTATATACTGTATCCTTATGCTCCGTAGTTATGTTGTTCAGCTCTTCCATGTGCCTCCCAGTTTTACAGATCCACATGCCCAGAAATTAGTATCAGAACGTATCCAGGTGGTTCGCATCGCTCCTGAAAGTAACAAGGGGTGAAATAGAAATAATGTTCCATAGAAACTCTCAAGTTTTCTGTTTCTGTTTTAAACTACCACACCAAATGTTTCATTTTTTAAGAGTTTTTTTCCCCCCATTTTATGTGCCTTTATTTTTAAATGAATGGATTTATTTCTTTGCCTGGATAGACCAGTGTAGCTCTAGGTTTTCACTACACTCAAGCTGGACCTACACCTCTATCTATTTAATTAAGGAACTGCTATCAGATGATTACCGGTTTATTCAGAATAAAAACCTGCAGCTACACTGGCCCTTCAAGAGAGAAATCTGGCATTTATTGTGAACACTATAGAGCAGGGGTGCGAGATATACGTTGATCGCAAAGGTAGTGTGGGTAGATCACATGACAAAAAATAATAGATATTATTTTGATGCATTTTTATAGTAGGTAGATTTTGACTTTTGGTCATTTTATAAGTAGCTCACATGTCGGAAAAAATGTGTGCACCCCTGCTATAGAGTCTGCATTTCAAGCAAATGTATTCACATTAAGAATTGTTTTGTCAAGTTGTAAAAACACCCTTTTCGTCTTTCTTCATTTCCATTTTCCTCTGTGTTTTATGAGCTGGATAAACTTTAAAGTAGGCTCTTGGCTTGAGTAGCAATTGCAGCTGACTGAGAAATCATGCTAAATCATTTTTTTATTGGTCTCGTCTGTCTTCCCACTCAAGACAATTAAAATGAATGACTTTACTTCATTCATATCTATAACCGCAGTAACGGGAAGAATAACATACTGAAACATAAACCTTATGCATTCAGTATTAATTCCTCATACTGGAATATTTCATTTACAAGGGGAGCTGTAGGATGGAATACAGAATTACAATGTACTGTAATGGAAAATACTTTTAATATAGATACTATTCTAGAACAACAGTTCGTGTAAAAAATATTTGTGATGTTAAATCAGGACCGCTTACTCTTAAAAGATTACTTATTAGCTTCCAATGGTAAATGGAAACATTCACTGTAACTTGTGTTACATCATTTATAATTGTGTCTGATTTTTCCATCCATTTAACCCAGGATTGGGAAAGAAAGCATTTTGTCTGTGGGGGAAATCTTTTGGTCATTTTTTAATGCAAGTGTCCACTTAGGTGCCCGCATTGAGGAGTTCTTCTATGAGAAACTGGACAGAAAACTCCCTACAAGAACCACCAATGGTGAGCTGCTGGGACAGTACATGCAGGATGCCGCCAAGGATTTTGGACCTGGAACTGCATATGGTATGTAAAGCTGAACCTGCCATCATGGAGGGAATTTTTTTGTGGGATTTTTATTTTTTATTTTTTCTTTTAGAAGGAAGGGTAAGGTGGTACAATGAACTAGAATCAAGGTCTAATGAAGCCATCCTGAAAAACCCCGAAAGAAACTGGATTCAGTCATTAGCTTTTCAGTGGGCAGTAGAGGGCATACTTGTCTTCTTTATCATACACAAAAAACATGGAAAGGAACATGTGCATCGTTTTATATCTTTCTGAATGTCCCAAATGCCAACAGGTCATGATGATTGTAATGGCAAATGTAATAATTAAAATCCTATTTCACGGATATATTTTGCTTATCCAACCTTTAAATTGCAAATTTGTCTGCCAGAACTTACATATCATGACTAACCATATAAGGAATTATAAATATAATATGTCATTCTAGTGATTTTTAATATTTAATATAAATTAAAGCAAGGGTTCTTAAAAAAATTGCAATAAGCTATAATAATTATAATAACCTAAACAGTTTTATCCAGTATAAATATCCTGCTCATATCAGGATCTACAGAGAGGGGACTCTCAACTGGCTCTCTACAGAGAGAGGACTCTCTGTAGGTAGACATAAGTAAACTGCTGTAATAATGTACATATGTGAATCATTATGCGTTCCCTTCGAGTTTACCTGCCAGCTCTCTGTCTACATGCGATGCTCGACCATGCCCCCATCGGCACACACCCCTAATAAAATGGCAAGGTTCTATAAAAAACCCCATAAAGGAAGGAAGAACCTTCACTTCCTGGAGGTGCATAGACATTAAGAATGGTGATTACGGTGCCCTCAACTCTGTCTCTTCCTTCCTTCACTTCCTGGAGGTGCATAGACATTAGGAATGGTGATTACGGTGCCCTCAACTCTGTCTCTTATCATTCTGCATCTGTCATCTCTCTGTTTTTTTATTTCAGCAATGCAAATTGTCCAGATCCAAATGAAGCAGAAAAATGTATTGAAACCCCATCTGATTCAATTTATTATGCTTTGTTACATTGAGACAGGTCTCCTGAAGCAATGCGATCTCGATCTTCTTTTTACAGGATTAAGTAATTCATTTACATTATATGATGCTATCTTTTATAGAACTACTTTTTTATTTTCTTTTATTCCACATATTTTCATATCTTATCGATCCCTTTTCCTCAAACTCGTATAGCAGTTGTCGATTAGCATCCCCTTCCGAATTAGCAATGAACATGAACTCAACAAGCTCAACAAAACAATCCATGATCCCTCCAGATCTGCTCCTGCACCTAATAAAAACCTACAGACAAAACTTCTGACTAAACAAATGTGTTTCCAACCTACACTTCAACACTGAGACTGTGTCTAAATCCCAAACACTAATTGGAAGGCTGTTGAATAACTGCGTGGCTTTGTAGGTGAAAGCTCTGCTTCTGCCACGGTTTCTATTATTTTAGGTACCAACAAATAGCCTGCACCTTTAGATTGAAGTCAGCATGGTGGATCATAATGTAACAAAAACTTGCTCTGATACTGTTGCGTAAGACCATTCAGTGCTTTATACGTCAGTAAAAGTATTTTGTAATCAATGCAAGACGTTATTTGGAGTCTGTTTAAAATAGAGTTGATGTGGAAATATTTCCTGTTTCTGGTAAGGATTCTTGCTGCTGCAGTCTCAACCAAACTAAAGTTTATTTATGCAACATACAAACAAATAATGTAACAAAAGAATGTAGTTTTTCTGCATCCTGTAACATCATATTTCATACTACATTTCCAAGGTAAAAGAAGGCTTTCATGGTAATGTTCTCCACAAAAGAAGATGCAAAGCAAAGACTTGAATGAATAATCACACTTTAACTGCTGTACACGCTGAGAGAGAAAAGACCATAAAGAGATGCTACGTAATCGGAAAGTTCACTTCTAGCTGCATGCGTTCCTAGTTAAAGTACTTCTTCAAAATTAAGCAGAAGGAAGATCTCAAGTATCCGCTGTCTTTTAATGTCTTTTACGCATTCCTCAACACTGTTAAGCTGATGTCTCTCATCTGGCTTTGCCAAAACATACAATTACGTATCTTCAGCATTGCAATAGAAGTTTGTTTACGTATAATTTCACCCAGGAAGGAGGAAGCTTCTAAGCGGTGTCTCAATACAACACTTTCTTCCTCAAAAAAGCAGAAACGAAATTTAGTGACCTGAAATGGAAATTAATGTTCGCATGAGTCTCTGGTGTTTCCCATGTTTTTATGGACTGGTAGAGGGATTTACTGTATGACACAGAGGAAAAGGTTGTCAGAAAACCATTTCCCCTGATTATGCTTGTCGCGGTTGTTTTGTGCAAACTCGAAAGCTGTGCGAAATACCGTGTTGTGGAAAATTAATTCGGTTTTGTGTACATTTTCTGCAAGTAATTGGTTTAAAGCGTTTACATGGCAGAATTTTATTTTCTTTGATTCAAAGTACAACGGTTCATCTCATCCCTCTCAAACCGCTAACAATTTTATTCGCTTTGAGTATTTCTATTCCACTTGAGGTTTTTATATTGATAATCGATTAATCAGACGATTCTTTTTTCCGGATTAATCGGATAATATTTTTTACATTTATTTATTTTTTTATTATTACAACTATAAAACCCTAATTGAGGGTATTTATAAACGTGTACTTGAACAATGCAAAACCCACATATTGAGTTTGAATTTCTTTAATTTAGACATTTATAATTTAAAGCTTATAGTGGCTGCTTGTTAAGGAGCGCATTGGGGATTGCTCCTTTCAACAAATTCACTCATGCTGCGTTGTTTCTTTCTGTAAAAAAACAACAACAACAAAAAGACGTGCAATTTGTGTAAATCAACATTTGTATTGTATTTTGCAGATGGCAAGTTGGCAACCATGTTAAAAAAAAATCATTATAAAATATAATACTACAATTTTTTGACAATTTTTGTTTAAATATAATTTATGGATAATTTTGTTTTTGTGAAGGTATAAGCATCAAATAAGCTTTTAAAAGTTCTAATTTGATAAGTTACTGTTGTAGCAGGCAAATGGTATATAAACAGAATGAAACGGCATAATACAGCAAGCTAACAGGCTTGGTTAAAAAAAAAAAAAAGAAAAAATGTGCATTGGTGTACAAATGCATAATCATTCAATGTAAACAAAACAGTAACAAAAACATTTTATTGTTTACTGCTGCTTTTTGCTGCTTTTAGATTTAGTGTTTGTTTGCACAGTTTTTATTAAATCCATCACGATGATCCATCACTTTTTTACTATTTTACATGAAAAGGACAAACGGTTTTTACTCACCGTGCTGATTTTTCTCCTTCATCCGTGACACCAGTGTGTTTTCTTTTCATTGTGGTACTTCCATCCCACACAAGCACCGTTTTGCATAACTTCCAGGTACATCTTTCTTTGTTGCGTTTATCATCAAATGCTCCCATGACTTGCGTTTAATATAAAATGCTCCAATGCCTTGGATGACTTGGGATGCACGCTTTTTCCTGCTGCCGCTTGACCTGGTACAGTGCCTTTTTCGCAAGCGGCTGTGTTATCTCACTGTCACGCTAACCCGTAACTCGAGCAGCACAACTAATCGATGACGGCATTCTTTGACAACAGATTTCATTATCGATTATTATCGATATGATCAATTAGTTGTTGCAGCTCTAGCGCCATGTGAACGTGCCTAGTCAGTGTAGAGAACTCACCATTTAAATAAAACTAACTGATATTGATCAGTGAAATTAGAACTGAACCATGAGAAAGCTGTTTCTTTTATTCAAACAACATTTTTTAGTCTAGCAAGGACAATATTATGATTAGTTGTGTCCGAAGTTGCACTAAGATCAAACATCACTATCAAGGAGACACAGCCCTGATCAAAGGCCAGTAGCATGTCCTTACTTCAACCAGTACATTCTCTGTTTTATGATGAGGCCTACTGTAAATCCTGACTGATTCATTTCATGAATGTTATTCTTATGTAGGTGTGAGTATAACTGCTGTACTACAACCTTTTCGAAGATTTTTGTGAAAAGGGGAGGTTTGATGTTGGACACTTGACAGGGGTCAAGTTCAGGTTTTTTAATTAGATGGGACCAAATCTATATTCGGAATAAATTGGAATGGAATTGGAATGAGTGTTTCAGCAAACACATGGTTGTGTGATGGTCAGTAGACCATGTAGCTTTTGCCATCATTTGTAATTAGAATCACAGCAGTGGTTATTAACTATAATATTTAACTTTTTAATTCAGTTTATTTAGTTAAACAATGAGACAGTATTTTAGAGAAGGTAATAATGCACACAGGAAAGATTTTGTAGGATGTGGAGCTGGTTCCTCATGTAGTGCTTTAGAGCATATGAAAACAATAAGGTTTTTGTACTCAAGCCAATGGCAGTAGGCGCTTCGGAATGAAATGGGTCAATATTTGGAAACTGACATACATCCTTAAATGCCATTATAATGAATCTCTGCTTTATATGATTATTGTAGGTGTGCTTTGATGTCGATAAAGAACATTGTACAAACAGAAAGTCATATTTTGTGTGTTTCAGGAGGTGCTTCTTTTCCTGTGATTAGATTTTTCCTTAGTGACCTTAGGATGAAGGAAATGTATGAGCATTTTGAACAATGGGCACCAGCTTGGACATAATAAAGTGTTACTCATATGTTAAATAAGGCGGCTGCTCCTTTGTAGGAGCAGTTATATTAGGATAGGGAAAAAAAACGCTGATCAGAGCAATGGAATATTTATATATATTTTTTATTTTTATTTTATGCATTTCTGGTGATACAAACCCGCTAAATATGAAACTTAGTTCATTTTAAATACAAGACTGTTCATTATTTATTTGCATGGTTTTGTTTTGCTGATCGTCCATTAATGTGTACTTTGGTAGCAAGATGAATGTATTTAAGATTTATGTATTTTTTTTGAAAATTGACAAAAAACAAAAAGTCTAAATATGATTTGAAAGAAAGTGATACAGTCTGAATTGCTTTGGTTGCATTCACGTTATTCTTTATAGTAACAGTACAGTCATGCATACGTTGTACAGGTGATAACTAGTTGGTTACCATTGTCAAAAATTGACTCTTTTCTTTGTCTGCTGACTTATTTCTCTTTTTTTGCAAATTTGCAATCACGGATTTCCCCACACTTTAAACTAAGTTTGTCAAAATCAATAAATGTATACAGTAAATTTAAATATATATATATATATAGTAAATAAAAGATGATTTATATAACCATTATTTTTTTGTAGTGATATTTTTGTGATGTCAAATAAGTAATAGTTGTTGTTTGTGTATTTAGGAAGTACTTTGTACACTGTAGGAGACTATCAGAAGAGGCTAGGCACTGCTGAGAAAGAGTTCTTACAAGCATCAGCCATCAGCTTCCTCACTCCTCTTCGGAATTTTCTAGAGGGTGACTGGAGAACCATATCGGTAAGATCTGCTCATTCGAGAGGGATTTTGCTTTCACACATGGAGATAAAAAGGAGCTCACTTGAGCAATGAGGTGCACTTGTATGAGTAATGCTTTGTTTCTGTCTTGGCATGTAAATGACAAAATAATAAATGTAAAATGTGCTACTTATTTTATGATTAAATCAGAATCAGGATTAAAATAGCTTTATTACTAAGTATATTTACACACACAATGAATTTGACTTGGTGACTTTAACCTTCCAGTGCAGGTGAAAGTATAGACATAGAGCAACATATGATAGTGCAGACATACATAGCACACACACACACACACACACAATATATATATATATATATATATATATATATATAATATATTATTTACTATGTATAAAAGTAGAAATATTGTTTCAATGAATGTATATATGTTTTGTTACAAGTGTGCAGTTTACAAATGTACCAATCAGATTCTATGTAAAAATATGTCGGTTATGATGGACAATGTATAGTTATGAATATTTTAATTGTTCAGGTTGAGTATAGCCTGGGGGAAAAAAAAACAGTTTTTGTGCCTGGCTGTTCTGGTGGATGGACCAGAAGGCAATAGTTTGAGAGAGTAGTAAATGTTGGAATAGTAAATGGTACCAACAAGGAAGAGCTTGAAGAACAATTTGCAATGAATTAGGCCAATTAGCAACAGGTCAGTAACATGACTGGGTATAAAAAAAAGGGCATCTAAGAGAGTCAGGGGCTTTCAGAAGTAAAGACTGGCAGAGGTTCACCAATCTGTGAAAAGCTGTGTCTTCAAATTGTGAAACAATTTCAAAATAATGTTACTCTATGAAATTGCAAGCATTGCAAACATGCAAGTTAAAGCTCTATTATGCAGAGAAGAAGCTATATATGAACTTGATCCAGAAAAACAGCTATCTTCTCTGAGCCAATGAACATGTAAAATGGTCTGTGGCAAAGCTCTTCTGTGGTCATATGTTTTATTTGACATATTTTTTGGCAACCAATAGCGCCACATCCGCCAGACTAAAGAGAAGCGGGATCTTCCAGCTTGTTACCAGTGTTCAGTTGATAACATAACTAATGGTATGGGGAAGTTTAGTACCTACGGAATGGGCATCTTTCACTGTACATTTGGAAAGGCTCCATCAATGCTGATAGATATATCCAGGTTTTAGAGCAGCATATGCTCCTATCTAGATGACGTCTTTTTCAAGGAAGGCCTTGCATATTTTACCAGGACAACCCTAAACCACATACTGTATCTATGACAACAGCATGGCTTCATAGAAGAAGTAGTCTGGGTACAGAAATGACCTGCCTACAGTCCAGACCTTTCACCAATTGGAAATATTTGGGGCATCTTGAAACCAAGAAGACCCAATACTGTTGAGCAGTTAGTATCCTAAATCAGGCAAGAATGGGACAGCATTTCTCCCAAAGATCCAGCAAATAGTTTCCTCATTTCCCAGATGTTTACAGACTGCTGTTTAAAAGAAGAGGGGATGCTACACCATGGTAAACATGGGCCTGTCCCACTTTTTGAGAGGTGTTGCTGCCATTAATTGTATAAATATATATATATATATTGGGGCTGTCACTTAATTTAAATATTTAATCATGATTAATCAGATGATTGTCATGTGTTAACACATGATTAATCGCACATTGTAAACTTTTTATGTTTTTATTATGGATGCTTTATGCAAATGTATATTTATTGCCGGTGAAACCATGCTCAACGTAGCGCATAAAGACTAGACATGTTTCAAAGGTCATAGATGTTTTTCAAAGAACTTGTTTATGTCTATTAGACTCATGAAAAAAGAACATAGAAATACCAGGTTCCCATTACTTCTGTTACCTTGCACTAAACCAGTTGCTCAAGCAGGCAAGCCTGTTTACATTTTCAGATGACAGGGAAGCTCCTCAAAATATTTTTGTAAATGCTTAAGTAATTATGGTGTTTTAAATCACGGAAATCGACAACAAACAGAACTTTTGCTAGGTTTACTTTTAATTGCTGAATGTGTGCATGATGGAGGTTTTGGTGTTTGATTTGAGACTGAGAGGCTCATCAGTAAAACAAATGTTCAGTGAGTAAAAAGTATTTTTTTGGTGGATTTTTGGTTTTATATAATTCTAAAGAAAGGATGTGACGAATAAATGTGTTTGGTGTTGAAGGTTTTTATATATTTATATATATATATATATGTGTGTGTGTGTGTGTGTGTGTGTGTGTGTGTGTGTGTGTGTNTGTGTGTGTGTGTGTGTGTGTGTGTGTGTGTGTGTGTGTGTGTGTGTGTGTGTGTGTGTGTGTGTGTGCATTTCAGAAAGAAAGAAGGCTATTGGAGAACCGCCGTCTTGACTTAGATGTCTGCAAAGCACGTCTGAAGAAAGCCAAGTTGGCAGAAGCTAAGGCTGCTGTGAGTCATGCTCCCACTTAAATTTTTCTTTTCTCCTGCTGTTCTTCTGTTCTACCACCTCTTCATACCCTGGTTCATACAGTCATCTGCAGTTTCCCCCCACATGCACATGTTACATTATTCAGCAACCAAATTGCTTCTTTAAAAAAAGGGGGTCCTTGTGAATCAGCACGATGATGAAGTGGATTTACGATGTAAGCGGTGTGTTTACGTTTATACTTGTGCTTTAGTTGCATCAGGACACGATTAAGCCCTACTAAGATCATTCCTGGAACTGCTTTTACAGCAAAGGAAGTCATCTATTCAGTGGCTAGAGTCTAAATATAGCATTTAGTTACAGCTACTCCTGAGGATTAGATGTTTCACTTTTTGGCTCATAGTTCTTTCAGTTTGACATGATTATGTCACCATGTATCATACGTAAAGACAGGACCTTAGTCATGACTTAGTCACCAGGTGGAACCTCATGTAGATTTGCAAATAAACATTTAAAGCCTCATGTTTGGTTTAATGGTTTTGATAAAGTTCTTAAGAGTCTCTTAGTTGCTTAAAAATACCTAGAACTTTTATTAATTTTGGGTAATAGGTGAATACTTGGAACAGCCATCATTTTTAGCTTGTTACATCTGTGAGTGTTTGTGTTGCTTGTTTGTTCGTAGATGTGAGGAGTACAATCCCTTGTCTTTTTTTACATGTGCATTAACGTGTTTCTTTGTTATCATTTGCACAGTGTGAGGGAGATGTGAGTACCAGTGTCTGCGTGTGTAAGAATGTGTTTGTCTCACGTATTGTTTTTCTTTGGTTTTCTCTGGTTTAAACTTTTCTATTATACTTCTTACCCTCTTCCCAATCTGCCAAAGCTTGTTGCTAATAAAAGGACAAGACATAATACAAATTTATTTAATTAATATGGGCATAGATATAGACATACATATATTGAACTCAGTTAAAGCTTAGTAATGAATTATTATGATCATACTGAATGATTATTGAATGGCATTCCTAAATTGCCTAACTTACTTTTCTGGCCGTCCTGACATTTGCATACACAGTCTTCGTTTCGTTAAAACTTAAAGTTTGACTTAAAAATATTGCAATCATTGTGAATAACTATAAATAAAATGGCCTGCATTCTGTAAGTGGCTTACAAAATATAGGTCGGTCAAAATGCCACACCTTTAAAGTAAACCTTTTGCATGACTCATGAGCATACCGAAATTGGCACAAGCCTCCAGCCTTTTTCCTCAATGTATTACTTGACATTTAGACAGATGGTGAGGGGATTGTCTAGCTACAGTATGGCTTTCAAAGGAAAGCAGTTTAAGTGGAATTGGTACTTTCATTAATTCCCTTTCACTGCATGGAAGGAAAACACCTCTATGATGAAACATCTCCAGGGAATGAAGCTACATCTTTTGTAAATGTCTAGCTAGTGAGTCAAAGGCACATTAGGGCTGGTCTATTTGGCTGTTTTTATTTCCAGTGTCTAGGGATAATTGAGCATGTTTTCTGTAGTAGCCAGGCACTCAGGGCAAGTCAAGTTAGCAGCCATTGAGTTCTGTGAAGTTGCATTTTTTAAGAGATTAGAGATGATTATAAAGAGATTATTGGAGTGATAGCTATATTACAAAAATGTAGAGTCTTATTCACGAAGGGGAGGTGTGGCTGCAGGGTTTCGTTGTACCTGTTTTTCTGTTTATATTTATCAATCGAAAACCAGCTGTGGCTCAATTGGGTGAAACCCAAAACCTGCAACCACCCAGGATTCCTAGATACGTTTGAACACCCCTGCCATACTGCTGTTTGTGTCAAAATTCAAGATTTTTTTTATTGGTCACAAACATAGATATATACAGAACACAACTTGCAGTGAAAAGTAAACCCTATTGAGCTGCTTGTGCATTAAATAAAAGGGACTATAAATATAAAATATTAGAAAATATATTCGATAATGATCGAATGGTACGGATTTCTCATATCCCAGCTTGTCAGAAAGCTGGAGTCAGAGCGCAGGGTCAGCTTTGGTATCGTGCCCCTGGAACAGTGCCTTTCTCAAGGGTCCAACAGTGGCAGCTTGTATATATTGCACTGATGTGTCGTTTCCCCACAACCATAGTGCGATCACATAACAATTGAGTGGCAATATAGTACACAGGACCAGCTATATTGCAGACACATAAACCAGTAAGATCACCGTCAGTAAATACTGACAAGATACACAAGCATGGCGAATAGACCGGACAGAAGAACAGCATTAGGTTGAGGAAAAAAGAAACGGTTAAATTATTGAATGTTATAGCAGCAATTAACTGTGGCAAAAGACATTATATATTTTTCATATTATATTGTTATAAGATAAGATAAATCTTTATTCCTCCCACAGTGGGGAGATTTCTTGAATGTTATAATATATATATTTCTTATGTTATAAAGTGTCCAGTAGCAGTTTTTAATTTGCTGGTGTGCAGTAATAGATGTACAGTGGTAGCGTATGGGAGATTATTCCCCATATGAGTGTTTGGAAGAAACCATAGGTTGAGGTATTTTTTATTTTTTATTCATATATTACATTTAATGAACGTTTCAGCAAAAATGTGTGCAGGTGATTCTTCCCACTTGTGGTGGTTAAGTGTTGAAATTTAACTGTAATTTATGTTTTATTTTTTTCCAAAACACATTCAGGTTAAGCTAGGGCAAAATGCCAGAGGCAACTGCCATAAATGCTTGCTTCCTTTTGTGCCATAACAGTAACTAAGGTGTTGCATCAAAACACAGCAGTATTCTACAGGATATATGTGAAAATATATAGATTTTTTGCATTTCTGGGCACTGATTAAACCTAGCCATTTGTGAAAATCTATAATACACAGTATAATCATATGTTTTCTTTTGCATTAAGTATACTGTTTACTCAGTAATACTAACCATGGTATGAAAATCTTCTAAATGATGTAGGTCTTGCGCTTTACATGAAGCAATACACCCGTCTTGAATGGCATAACCCAGCATGTAAAATCTTTCATTTTGCAGTGTATTTTCCTAATCCTTTTTAGTCCCAGGCTTGATTATTGCATGAGTAAAAGGTATTATTTTTTTTTCTTTCACTATACAAATTAGAGAGAAAACATAAAGATCTGAAAGAAAGTGCCATTAAATATACTGCAGGATTTTGTAATATGAACATGACTCTCCTGTCTTGGGCTGCCTGCTTTAGTTACATATTTATTTTATTGGAAATGACTATGCCTTGCCATTTGTCACTGCATTTCATGGTTTGCTTTGCTGCTCGCTTGCTTTTTGTTTGCATTGCCTTAGATCGATCTAAGTGTGCCGTGTGCTGTGGCAGTTAATCTGGATGCATGATTCTGTGTAAAATTCTGTTTCCCCCCTTCACTTTTAGGCTGCACCTGATTTTCAGGAGACTAGGCCCCGAAATTATGTTCTGTCTGCCAGTGCATCTGCGGTAAGAGTGCTGCAGGAAATGTTGGTCTCTTTCTCTTCCTGTTCCTATCCCTCTTTTTAAATTTAGCCCTATTCACAGACCAAAAGACAACAAAACAGAGCCTGGTTTACATGAAACACTCAACTTCCACATTCTTATCTAAATAAAATCCGATTTTTATAATCAGTTATCAAAATCATGGTCTTGCAATTATCAAAATCATGGTCTTGCCCACATACATTTGTTAAAACGAGCATGTGTTCCAGTGAGATTAGGCCAAAGGACCATGCTAGACTGTACTTTGATATTTTACAAGCATTGTAAACAGGGTCCAGTTGAAATCAAAGTTCAACAGAAGAAATAGTTTGAGGAAGAAATTTGTGCAGGTGGGTCCCGCTTTTAAATATAGAGTTTTAATGTGTGCCAATCCTCGTTGTTTTCCATTCAATGACCTTTGCATGCTCAGTTCACAGCTTGGACTATTTCTTTTGAATGAATTCTTTTTAAAGCAATACTATTAAAATTAATTTTAAATTAAAACAATTACAATATAATGATTATTGTGGAAAACTAGTTACATAGAAAATAAAGGTTTGCTATCCAATTACATCATTTTAGCTTATTTCAGCCTTATTTATTTTCCCCAAGTGTCCACTATTTCACACCACTTCACGTTTTAAGCATGGCTTGGCTGACCATTGAGAATGTTGCTTAACTCAGCCTCTAAGAATTGTTTTTCACTGGGAATGCAAGCATGTTTCACATTTCACCTAGATTAAATAACATCTTTAGAGAAAAAAAAAAATTATTTGGGATTCAAAGGTGGTAAAAAGAAATACAATTATAAGGAAATAATAAATAAATAAATAATCCACTGTGTTTAGAACTTATATAAAGATCATATTGATGTATGTATGTATGTATGTATATGTATATGTCCTAACACTGGGTTTATTGCAACCCCTGGGAATTAAACCTGCACCCCATTTGTAATTTTAACAAAACAAAAAAAAACCCCACTTGTTTGCCAAGGAAATCATGATATACCTACTGTATATATTTCCATATAAACCATATTATATTATAAATGTGTAGTTCTGATACATTTTTTCCTTCAATTGAACTTGGAAAACCAAAACCTGTTCGAGCATTGCTCCTTAAAGATCTGGTTTACATGCTTTGGAGAGGAAGAGTTTAAGTGTCCTGCTATAGAGCTCAGGACAGATATCTCATCCCTACTGAACACCTTTGGGATGAATTGGAACCTTAACTGCACCGCAGGCCTCCTCACCTACATCAGTACCTGCCTTTCATAATACCCTTGTGGCTAACACAAAGTGTTAAATTGGGATGATATATGGAATGCAATGCTCAAAAATCACATACCATACTTATGACCAGGTGACCTAATAGTGACGCAATATAGTGTGTGTAATGTGTGTGTATGTGTATATATATTTAATATATTTAGAGAGTAATTTTTCCCCTGTGGACAGAAGGTCCATATTGAGCTAAACTTTTTGTCAGTGTCTTCAAGGACTGTTTACTATTGGTGGATAAACACCACAGAGAGACTCTGAGAGTTATTTGTGTAGGCCTGAATTAGTCATTTACACATTTGAATTAACCACTTAGAGGTTTCTTTTTTTTTAGGTGAATTGCAAGCCATTGCATCAACAAGAAACATAAAGGCTTTGTATACAGTTGGTTTAAGTGTCCTTCAGTGTAGACTTCTTGGCTTGCTAGTGTGCGAACTAGTGATGGGTTTAAGTAGTGGAGTAGTCATGGGTATAATTGAGCTCTTGTAATAAATACTGCTTTTCTCCCCTGACAAATTATGGCCCCTCCAGTATGATCATACATATTATAAGGTACGTTTACTGATAAAAATGAAGTATGCTACTTTTACCAGATTTTACAATGCCACCATATCAGATGCTATGAACCCCTTTAGTGAACAGAAAGGCATTTAGAACCAAATGTAAGAATTTATGAAAATAAATGGAAAATGCCTGATGAGTGAGTTTTAATGACATCAGCGGTAACTTCAGTTTCCTCCACTCTCATATAATAATTATTCTAATTATATAAATATAAAATAATACACTACACTGTAATGCTGTTGGCATGTATGGGAAAGTATTTGGTGTGGAATAAGCATGCGGTTAGGCTCCACATCTGGTGTCATTTTGGATTTGCATTTTTTTAAATTTATTTTTTAACCCTAAAAAACGCTAGATTTAATGTTTTGTTATATTGAACATGTTCTTGTGAGCTGCTCCTGCATTAAAGCATCTACATGTAAATTCAGCTCAGTTTTATTTGTATATTGCTTTTAAAATGTAAAACATTTATTCCCATAGATTGGGAATATACATCTTAAAATTCAGATTTATCCTTTAAAAATTATCCCTAATGAGCAAGCCAGAGTTGACGGTGGCAAGGAAACTCTCCCTCAGATGAAATGAAGAAACCTGAGAGAATCAGAATCAGCAGGGACCTCATATAACTCCATTTTCTAGGATTCATTAACTGTTCACTGATGGAGACTTGAGTGCACAGCTGTCCTAATTGCAGTTCAAAGCCATATAAATGGTTATTAAGTGATATCAAAGACAGACAGAGATTATTTTTCACGTAATGGATAAAGGTAATACACATTTGGAGTATGAATACACAGCCTGGAGTCAGAATGAAACACAGATATGAGGGAGCTCTGGTACCTAAAGTGCCAAGCAACACCACCAACAACAAAAAAGAAAGGGGTTGTTTCAGGTTGGGTATCTACACGGTATCTACTTTATCTGGTTTCACTGCCATTGATTCTGCTAATTGCTCAATATACACATCATCATGACCATATAATTTTCTGTGGAACACACTTACAGTTGTTGGAAGTGTACTCAGACAGGTATGTGAACACTCCCATTTCTGTAGCTGTCATGTCCAGGACTGGATTTACATGATTTAGGGATTTTCTGAGCTTTAACCAATTTAATCCACTACAACTGCTTCAACCAAAAAAAGAAAACCAACAAATGCTGCATTAAAACAAAACACTAGATACGATAAAATCCTGATAAACTGGAATTGTATACAATTGATACTTGTACATTGTGTCGGCATTCCGTCATGCGCTAAATATCCTCGACAGTAAGTATTGTATGCTGCCTGCTGTTATACATCTACAAAATCTGTATGCCCTCAGTGTGCACATTAGTTGGTTGTAGCGGCACCTTGGGAAAGATTAAATTAGCACATTGACAGCAAGACCCTACTGACACCATAACACCATATATATTCTAGTATATTCAGAGAAAATTGTTGAAAACTGTTGAAATTTGTTGTTCAGAGAATGTTTTCGACTAACTCAATACTAATTCAAATCAATTAGTCAACTCCTTTTTGATGTCACTTTTGATACAAGACAGACATTTTTAATGGAATTCTTTATAACTTTTGTTAATAACTCACAAGTTTAAAGATCTAAATCTTTAAAAAAATTACTCAATAAATTAGAGCCTGCCAAGGAATTTTCTCCCCCTTTCAAACATTATGTAATAAATAAAACTCAATCCAAAAAGTACTGGCACAAAAACAAATCCGGCCATGTTTCAACATATTATTAAACTAGATTTAAGCCAGAGGCAATCTTCCTTTCAAACATTTTCTAATCTTTAGACTGAAAGCATAGCTATTTATTTTTATATTTTATATTTATTTTTTATTATTTATTAATATAAATAAGCAAAGATGCCCAAACTAACTTTGGTCATGATGACTTTGTGATTTGGCCTGCCATGCAATCTGTGAGAAGGAAGGAGGGAAAGAAGGAAGGGGGGAGTCATACCTTACCCTGAGTCATAATACCTTACCATGAGTCATAATAATTAAAGTCAGCTGTAGACCACTTTGAGAAAATCTTTTAAAAACTAAGGAGCTGCTTCATGTTTCTCATTAGAGGTCACTGATATTACAGGCATATGGCTGTATTGCTTATAGCGTGACTAGCTGAATTACATAATCAAATCTATTGTACTATAAATGGGATTGTTTCAATGTTTTAACTGTAGTATAATATTTTTATAATATAAATAAACAGAACAATGGCAAGTTTAATACATTAGTTTGATATAATCCAACAGTTACTTTTGGTCACCCGGCCTTCAATAAAGTTAGATTTTTGGCCCTTCATAGCAAAGAGTTTGGGCACCTCTGGTTTATAGCGTCTGCTCAATTTGAGGGGCTCCTGACCCACAGTCCTAGTAAACTCGTGCAGAATTCTACCACTTGGATGCATTGTCACATTCCCCTGGTAATTTAAAGTGTAAAGCCATGCTCATTGCGACTCATTTTCAATTTACTGTCACTACTGTGTGAGAAAATAGCTAATGCCTCCTCCTTTCCTGTCCATTGTGCTGCATGAAATCAGCTGTGGAGTGAAGAGGTGGACAAAGTAAGTATACACTTATTGAAGGAAAAAAAAAAAGTAGGGGGTGATTGAAATTGATGGGACAATATTCACATTACTAACACCCTTTAAAATGATTAATCAATATAGAGATAAGTTTAGTTTGTTTATTGTAGGCTGCATTTGTATAAATGGGTATGTGTGTGTTTGTGTGTGTGTGTGTGTGTTAGGCAGAGCAGGAACTGCGTGTGGCTCAGACGGAGTTTGACAGACAAGCTGAAGTTACTCGGCTTTTGCTGGAAGGCATCAGCAGCACACATGTGAGTCACAGATTCTAATCAGATGCATCTCTATGGTTCCACAATACAAAAACAGTGTTGATAAGACAACAATAAAAATCTGCTCCAGTTTGTTTAATCAATATCTACATGAAATATTTAGCAGGTTCTGACGCAAACGGGTGTTCACTGTTGTGTTCCTAATTAAATTATTTCTAAAACCAATATATATGGGCTGAAACCAATATTTGACATGCACTGTGTAATATAAAGTGATTACATATTTTCCAGTCCAGATTGACCAATTGAGTTTGATAAAATTGATGATGCTGATGATGACGGTGATGATGACAGGTATTTGTAATGGTATTTTGGCAACATAATCTAAAGTAATATAATATGATACAATAGGTGTATAGAATGTGTTTAAAATAGGCTTTACATAGCAATGCATACAAGATGTGTGATTGTAATGTAATCACACATAAACAAGGCCACTATATGCTCATTCAGGTTTAGCCATTTTAAAGAGCAAAGCTGGGACTATGCAATTTAATTTCTTCTCTAGTGAAGCTCCAGAGATGAAATGTAGTCGTCAAGTAGGCTTTATTGTCATTTCAACCATATACAGTGCAGTACACGGTGAAACGAAACAACGTTTTCCCATTACCAAGGTGCTACAGCAAACACTATAAATGATAGGAACACACAACTGCACAACACTGTACTCTAAACTAGCAACACTGTGCAATCTACAGTCCAAAACAAACAAAATAAGACAACATTAGACAAGGAGACAGTGGACGGAGTAATTTTTAAAAACACGATTTATGTGTACAACCTTCTATTCTTTTTTTTATTTCTTTCGAATGGTATTAGCATTATGCTAACCAGGCATAAGTATTAAATAAAATGTGTGTCAAATAAGACATTTCCTTTTCCCTGTTTGCTCAGGTAAATCATCTGCGTTGTCTGCATGAATTTGTGGAAGCCCAGGCAGCTTACTATGCCCAGTGTTTCAAGCACATGCAGGATCTTCAAAAGGAACTCAGTAGGTGAGTATTAGCATAAATTGCAACAGCTTAGTATGTTACCATTACTTGGAACAGTCTGGATAAAGAGCAAGATGCTCTCTACACTGGACTCTCCGTGTTATATGATATGTTTGTGTATTTGTATGTGTGTCATATGAACATGGACTTTAAATATTAACTGTATACAAAAAACAAACGGATCCACTGATCAGTTTCAGTGTGAACAGCTTTGGTGCCAATCATGCTTCAGAAATCAATGCAAATATTTGTACAGCTTTTTCAAATCATAACCATGTTTATTCCATAAGCAGTAATTTACACTGGATTTGTAAAAAAAAAAAAAACGCTTCTGAAGTAAAAACAATCCTTCATCTTGTCAAATTGTAGGAAGGACCGTTTCTAAACAGTCTTGTTTATGCAAGCAGGGTGGTTACGATCTACAACTGTCAAGGGTTTTTTGTTTTGTTTAGTTTTTTAAGTACGCTTTACCCACTAGTTTTGTTTTGCCCTTTGTCACCAGGTCTGATTTAAAGAAGAATGAGTTTGATACAGATATTTCAGGATGATTGTGCAGATACAGGATAGAGCTACGTGAATCGGATTCTGCAGATGAAGAGATACAGGAATCTGATTTTGCAGATGTTGTAGATATTTTAACTGTGAGGATCTGAAAGCTGTCGTGAGGAAACCATTGATAAAAATACGGAGCATGTTATTTGAAAAAGGGAAATGCAAATTGATACGCTGACCTCGTTGTATTTTTCTGATTATATATTGAATTTCATTTTTATTTTGAACCAAGTCTCAATTGCAGTATGTTTTGGATCATTGTCCTATTAGAAAATCCACCTATGCCTCATCTTCATATTCATTTCCAGAATTTCCAGGTATATGGCTTTAACTTCCTTTTAAATATAGAGCATTCCAGTACCGTGAGAAGAGAAACAGCCCCATACTGTGATGCTTCCACCTCCACACTTTACTCTTGGTAATTCTATGGTAATTCTATTGTCATATGCAGAATAATTTTTCTTCCAAACAGTGTGGTATTGTTGTCCAAAAGTTTGATTTCTCTCTTATCTGAGCAGATTTTACATTGTTGTTGTTCTTTAGAGGCTTTTCCAAATATTGTGTATCAAACCGCAAACTAGCTTTAATCTGCCTTTTCTTCAACACTGGAGCCTTCGGGGTGAAAGTGCATGGAGGTGGAATCGGTTTCTATTTCTTTTTTTATCACAATTGTATTTGCTGCTTCTAAGGGCTACTCTTCTGACTACCTTTCTGAGTCATTAATCAGAAATCTTGCGAAGCGCTTGTTTGTTAGGCCCCAATGGTGCTTACAGGAACATTTTAGGAGTTGTGTCAGTAACCAGCTGTTATGTTGGGACAATATGGGAAAAATCTTTAAAGCTGAGATGTTTGCATATATGGTTACAGAGATGAGTAAGCCTTTACTCATCTCTGAGTAAACTTTCTTTCGGCTTCTCCCGTCAGGGGTTGCCACAGCGGATCCTCCGCATGTTTGATTTGGCATGTGTCTTACGCTGGATGCCCTTCCTAACGCAACCCTCCCCAATTTATCCGGGCTTGGGACCGGCACTGAGAGTGGCTGGGGATGGTTCCCTGACCGGGAATCGAACCCGGGTCGCAGCGGTGAGAGCGCTGCATCTTAACCACTAGACCACCAGGTGCTTTAGCTGCAATATAAATCATTTAAATTCGGTTGAAATCATTTTGAATTGTAAAGCACTTAAAACAATCTACATTGTCTAAACGAAGCTTTAAATGTATAAAGAGGTTATAATGTATAGGTTTAGTGCCTATAAGTTTGCTCCTCGTCATTTTACGGTTCTCCGTAATGAGAGAGTCAGTGGTGACTGTGTCAAGGAAAAACTCTTTCAGATGTTATGAGAAAGAAACCTTAAGAGAAACTTCATAGCTCTTTAGGCTGTTAATGTTGAACCATCCCCAGCTGTGGAGGGTCGTCTCCAATCGGAGAGAACGGCATCCAGATGTAGGCTGTCGGGATGATTCTGGCAGAACCTTAAGAGAAGAAAGAACAGAAACACTGGTCACATAGGAGCAGTGAGAGCTAAAGAGAGAGAAAAATAAGGATTATTAAGTATTCTTATTGTTTTAAAAATGTTTAAAGACACTGCACAGTGTGATCAGGGTGTAAGTAGGGACTCTGGAAAGTTAGCTTTGCCAAAAGGTAACAAAACATGAGGCATCTCTGGAATAAGGGACAGACTGCCACACCACCTTCAAGAAACCTGAGTGAACACAAATTTGCACAGGTACGGGGTAGAACTACTTGATGTAATCAGCTGCTGCATTACTGTACTGCTTTTATTAATAATATTTTTTAACAATGTTCAAAAAATTTTTTTGTGCTATTTTACTTTTTTTTTTAGATTGGACTGCATTGGAACTGTGTTTAATAAAATAAATGTTGACATGTTGAATTTCCCCCACAATAACTAAATATTACATCCCTGGAAGTTTAAGGTTATGTAATGGAGCTTGGCAAAGTTTTTACAAAGTCACAGTTGTTCAGATGGATTGTAATGTGTACCACATGGAAAATGCACAGTGAAATCCGAATAGTGCTTCCTTTGCGGCTTTGTGAGAGTTTTATGGATTAAAATCTGTTGGGACATGTGACTCTATTATTTTGTCCTTAAATGAACTACAGCTGCAAGGGCCCACTGTGTTAAGTGACTAAATATAAATAAAACAGAACTGTTCATTTGCTTTCACCATTCTTCTGTGCTATGCGTTTTCTAGTAAACAGGGAATATTATTTACAGCATGGGATAATGGGAAAAAAATGGTAATACAGTATTTCTGTGGTCTGGCTAAATGCTTTTCTCTCTCTCCTCTCCTTTGGGCTTCAGTGCAAATGGAGATGCGTGAGTAATTTCCTTTCTCAAATATGGAAGTGTATGTATGTATGTATGTATGTATGTATGTATGTATGTATGTATGTATGTATGCATGATACAACCTGCATTACATGTTTTTTTTGGGGTACTTTCCAAACACAATGCTGATACCATAAAATTCTACCAGGTATTAAGCAATCATGGAACATTTTATTTAGTTTTGTTTTTGTTTGGTGCTGTTGTGTGTTGCTTACAATAAAGGTCACTGAGAACTCGGTTTAAGACGTTTCAAGCAACATGTTGAATAGACAGGCTCAGCTGAAGGTGCTGAGCGACATCATCAAAGCTGGTCATTAGAAATAAGTGGATGTCTAATAATACTACTTTTCACATGCAGGTCAACCACCATCAGTCTTTATTAAAGATCATATTTAAACAGTGCATTTATACATTTTATTAGGTTTACTTTGTCAGCTGTTCTCAGACCTTTTGTTTGTGTTTTATTTACAAAGTGCAGAAAACATACGATCTTTAGAAATTTGGTTTTCTTGTAGTGACATATGCCTCTAGAGTAATTGCAATTCTGCTTTTCTTGGCTAGGTTTCCCAATGCCTTTGCTGCTAACCCTTCTGCCTCAGCAATTTCCACTTCCTCTACACCCTCAAGTGCCGCTGCACCCAGGGCCTCTCCTCCAGCTGTGTCCTCCAGCTCTCTGGACACACTGAAAATTGAGGAGGTCAATCCTCCAGCCACTGGCACACGCAAGGCCAAAGTGCTGTATGACTATGACGCTGCAGACACAAGCGAACTCTCGCTGCTTGCTGATGAGGTAAGCTCAGCTCAGTGTGTGTGTGTGTGTGTGTGTGTGTGTGTGTGTTAGTGAGTATGCAGGATGAAAAATGCAACAACCCGTCTCAGCCATTCTCCATTTGCTAAGAAAAATCTAAACAAATAACAACCCGAATGTTTGTTGCATGCTAGGTGGTACTTAGCATAACCTGCTGACGCAAACAAGGTGGAGAAATCTGACATTTATACGCACATGCACATGCACAGACACGCTGTTTAAGAAGCTTTATAAAAAGGAACCCAAGATGCTACAGATAAAGCAGGCGGCTTTTCAAAAACACATCTCACCAAAACCTCTATGTTAACCAGCCTATCAGCTTTCTGAATCTTTTGTCGTCAATGGTCACACATGCATTCTTCTGAAACCAAGTAGCATTTGCAACAGTGTTTGCTTTCACATCTATACTTTGTGATTACAGAAGCACCTCTTCAAGTCTTTACTCATCTAAGGGCTCTTATTCATAATAAGCTCACACTGCACTTTTTCCTACACATTTAGCATTGTTTAACATAACGGTATAAAGTTGTAGAAGAGTTTACATTTTGAATTTCACTGTCTTGTGCCGTGATTTGCTGTTTTTGCCTCTGTCACTAGGTAGTCGAAGCGTTACGTTTTATGGGTTGTCTGTACAATTCTTAGGAGGAAATCTCACAAATGGCTGGTTACATTTGTAAAATTTATATACAGTTAATATAACCAGCAAATGAACAGATTTAGCTTTTTGAAGTTGATGAAATAGGGTCAAGGTGACTTTCTTAGGGGAGCACATTCTTTGGCATCTATGGTCCATATCTTCATCTATAGCCGTGCTTTATCATTCCCTGCTTTCTAAATGATTTAAATAACTTTGGAAATGGAAAGAACAAAATAATGTATGACTCTTTCCTGCTCTGTATCCTCAGCTCATCACAGTCTACACAGTACCAGGCATGGATCCAGACTGGCTCATTGGAGAACGGGGGAATCAGAAGGGCAAGGTGCCGGTCACATACCTGGAGCTGCTAAGCTAGATGCTTAAACACAAACACACATGCACAGACAGGTAGTTGCACATGGGAAGATGCGAAGGTACACTTACAGACACAGTTTCAATGTATTCCTGCTGTTGTCCGGTTTGTTAGGGTCAAAATTATTTTGTGAGAAACCTAATGGAAAAATTTGCATGAGCAAAAATAGTCAAACAGACCTGAACACTCTGGGATTTCATGAAGAGTTTATTTAAGCTTATTCATACCTCCCCCATACATTTTTAAAGGCATAGAAGTCAGCATCATATGAGGAATTTATGAGGATTTGTTCAAAAATTAAAGATATGCAATCTAGAGATAGGAAATATCCTAATTCTCGACTGTCTCACTTGACGCTTGATATGCTTGTGATTATTCTCAACACTTTTAAAAAAGAGAAATATTTGACTGAAATATTTGATCGAAGTGAGAACTGCAATCAGAGTTTAAAAAAAAACTGACTAGTAACTATGTAGAAATGTAACTGGTAGTAGAAAATTAAAATCAGATTTTCAGATCACCTTGTCTTTCCTTTTGAATGAATTGAACATCTGTCTTGATTTTTATTTCCTTTGTTTCCACAGAGATTTAGTCTAAATTAATTTAGAATAAGAGACATTATTGAGAGAAAATATTTCTGGTCGAAATACAGTGGATCAAACTTAACATTAATCCCACCTAGATATTTATGAAAGGAACAACACACTATGAAGCATGCTGTAAAATAAAAATAATGCTGTAAGAGTGCAGTAAAATAAAATCTGACTCCGTAGCTCATTATTTTTCTCTAACAGCATGCCCGAAGTATATCACTTATACTACTAGTACTGTTTATACGTCTTGAACACTATACAGAAACAGTCATTCCTCTCCTTAAAGTATAATAAAGTATAATAAAACAATAAAAGTGCAGTTAATTAAAGAGCAACCACAGCGCAACACTTCCACCCATCAATGACAAAGCACTAGCACTAAATACTTCTTGATTTGCTAGTGCTTTGTCATTAAAGGAGGGGAAGTGAAAGGTGTCAATGACAAAGCACTAGCACTGAACACTCCTTTCAGAAATCCTATGTAAACCTCAATTATTTTATTTTTTTTATCTATTTGTAATTATATGCTGAGAGTTTGGCATTAATAAATAAATCATTTGTCACTAATCAGAGTTGAGAATTCAGCATTGCAATGGTTTAATAGTTCTGTCACAAGGAAATAATGCTGTTTTGTTTTTTTTTGCTGTGCTTTCATTTAAAATATGAGTCATTAGGGAAAAATCTGACCAGCTGTAACTCTTGTTCACTTCATATTCCTATTCAACTTTTTCTTTTGTTGATCAATTTACAATTTTGAATGGCCTTGGACAAATAAACTGCATAATTACTTATATAGTAAATTGGAAAAAATTACAAAATGTACAGTAAATGTGAATTCTAAAGTCCAATTCTAATCCAATCTAAAGTCTAATATAAACATTGTGTTTAAATATTTTGCCTGTGTAGCCTAAAGAATTACATCTGGCTTCAGAAATATTTCCTTGTGTCCTAGAACATTTCGTTTGTGTGTTTTTCCCCCACATCTTATCCAGCTAGAAGGAACTATTTAAAGAGCACTGAGCTTTTTTTTCCATCATTATGTGATGATACTGGTAGTGTTTTTATGTGTTTCTGTGTTTTTATTTTATTGCCTGAAACTAGGTTGTTTAACAGTGGCATATAAAAACTAGTTTAGATCTAAGAAGTGTCTTAATTTGAATTCGGTGTGACTGTAACTTTGGCAAGATATGCATTATGTGTGGTTTGTGGGACAAAAGTATGTAAATGTTTTTCAAAATGGGTCAAATTTTATTTAATGTGATATTTCATTTATGTTCTCCAGTTACTTCCCTGTGAACTTCCCTTCCATTACTCTCATTTTAGCCTTCTTTTTTCAGCTGTGTAACTGATGCTTGTTTGAAAGGTTTTAAGCAACGCATACTGAATGACTGAAACTTGAACATAATAAAAAGAGCTTTATTGTAATGTTTTATGTTTAGAATCTTATGTAAGCCAACATTCCAAGGTTAGATATCATTAGAAAAAGATTTGAGGTATATCCACACCGACTTGTTATTTAAAATACTTGAAATACGTTAATAATAACTCGGTTTAGCATTAAACTATGCTGTCACAATAATCATGTCTTGTTGCCCTGTGAAATGATGAGCCTTTTATATATAAGGAAGTCAAATGAACATGACAATATTGGCATAATATTAAAATGTGTAACATTACATTTGAATTTATCAGGAGTCTGAAGGAAGAGTACAGTAAGAGTGTAGTGGGGGTGATGGGGTGATGATTGTGAAGCTGGAAGTTAAAGGGGCAATGATAAATGTCATCAGTGCTTATGCTCCACAAGTGGGTTGTGAGATGGAGGAGAAGGAAATGTTCTGGAGTGAGTTGGAGGACTTGGTAGAAGGTGAACCTAGAAATGAAAGATTGGTGATTGGGGCAGACTTTAATTAGATTAGATTAGATTCAACTTTATTGTCATTACACATGTACAAGTACAAGGCAACGAAATGCAGTTTGGGGCGTGTATGTGTAGTAATGGGCATGTAGGTCAAGGAAGCAGAGGTGATGAGGAGGTGATGGGTGGGTATGGCTTTAAGGAGAGGAATGTGGAAGGGCAAATGGTGGTAGATCTTGCTAAAAGGATGGAAATGGCAGTGGTGAACACTTATTTTAACAAGAAGGAGGCTCATAGGGTGACGTATAAGAGTGGAGGAAGGTGGACACCTATGTTCTATGTAGGAGATGCAACCTGAAGGAGATTGGAGACTGTAAGGTGTTGGCTTGGGACAGTGTAGTTAAACCGCATCGGATGGTGGTCTGTAGGATGGTTTTGGAGGTAAAGAAGAAGAGGAGGAGGGAGAGGACTGAAAGAAGGATAGGATGATAAAAACTGAAGGAGGAAGACTGTAGTGTGAGGTTCAGGGAAGAGGTCAGACAGAGGCCTGGTGTTGGTGAAGAGGTGCTGGATAATTGGACAACTACTGCAAAAGTGATAAAGGAGACAGCTAGAAAGGTACTTGGTGTGACATCTGGAAATAGAATAGAAGACAAAGACACTTGGTGGTGGAATTAGGAAGTGCAGGAAAGCATAAGGAGAAAGAGGTTGGCAAAAAAGAATTGGGATCGACAGAGTGATGAGAAAAAAGTAGGCAGGAGTAAAATTAGATGCAGCAGCAGGTGAAGAGGGATGTGGCGAAAGCTAAGAAAAGGGCATATGAGGAGCTGTATAAGAAGTTGGACACTAAGGAAGGAGAAAAGAATTTGTACCGATTGGTCACACGAAGAGGCCGAGCTGGGAAGGATGTGCTGCAAGTTAGAGCAATAAAGGATGATGATGGAAATGTGTTGACTAGTGAGGAGAATGTGTTGAGAAGATTGAGGGAGTATTTTGAACAGCTGATGAATGAGAAAAATGAAAGAGAGAGAAGATTGGGTGGTGTGAAGTTGGGGAAGCAGGATGTAGATAGGATTAGTAAGGAGGAAGTGAGAGCAGCGATTAAGAGGATGAAGAGTGAAAAGTCATTTGGACCAAATGACATACGGTAGAAGCGTGAAGATGTTAAGGTGAGATGGCAGTGGATTTTTTAACAATATTGTTTAACAGGATTCTGGAACGTGAGAGGATGCCTGAGGAATGGAGAAGTGTGCTGGTACCGATCTTTAAGAATAAGGGAGATGTACAGACCTGCAGTAACTACAGGGGAATGAAGTTGATCAGTCATATCATGAAGTTATGGGAAAGAGTAGTGGAACCCAGGCTGAGAGAAGAGGTGACCATCTGTGAGCAACAGATGGTTTTATGCCAGGTTGATGGACGAGGTCAGACAGGAGTCTGCATAGACTGTAATGAGGGAGTGAGGGACAAAGTGAGGGAGGTGAGATTGAGATGGTTTGGACATGTGCAGAGGAGGGATATGGGACATATATCAGCAGGAGAATGCTGAGGATGGAGCCACCAGGAAGGAGGAAAAGAGGAAGGCCAAGGAGGAGGTTTATGGATGTTGTGAGGGAAGACATGCATGTAGTTGGGTTGAAAGAGGCAGATGTAGAGGACAGGGGAGTATGGAAACCGATGATCCACTGCGGCGACCCCTAATGGGAGAAGCCGAAAGAAGAAGACATTTGAATGTAATGTTAACATATTTAATGTTATTCATATATTCTTTAAAAAAAAAAATAGTATTATACATGGTCAGGCTTAGCTAACCTTTAAGATTAAATTAACCTGTCTATGGTGTGGTTCCTTTTGGTGCCACGGAGGGAGAGGACTGAAAGAAGGATAGGATGATAAAAACTGAAGGAGGAAGACTGTAGTGTGAGGTTCAGGGAAGAGGTCAGACAGAGGCCTGGTGTTGGTGAAGAGGTGCTGGATAATTGGACAACTACTGCAAAAGTGATAAAGGAGACAGCTAGAAAGGTACTTGGTGTGACATCTGGAAATAGAATAGAAGACAAAGACACTTGGTGGTGGAATTAGGAAGTGCAGGAAAGCATAAGGAGAAAGAGGTTGGCAAAAAAGAATTGGGATCGACAGAGTGATGAGAAAAAAGTGGGCAGGAGTACAAGTAGATGCGGCAGCAGGTGAAGAGGGATGTGGCGAAAGCTAAGTCATTTGGACCCAATGACATACGGTAGAAGCATGAAGATGTTAAGGTGAGATGGCAGTGGAGTTTTTAACAATATTGTTTAACAGGATTCTGGAACGTGAGAGGATGCCTGAGGAATGGAGAAGTGTGCTGGTACCGATCTTTAAGCATAAAGGAGATGTGCAGACCTGCAGTAAATACAGGGGAATTAAGTTGATCAGTCATATCATGAAGTTATGGGAAAGAGTAGTGGAACCCAGGCTGAGAGAAGAGGTGACCATCTGTGAGCAACAGATGGTTTTATGCCAGGTTGATGGACGAGGTCAGACAGGAGTCTGCATGGACTATAATGTTTGCAGATGATATTGTTATTTGTGGTGAGAGTAGTGAGCAGGTTGAGAAGAGCCTGGAGAGGTGGAGGTACGTGCTGGAGAAAAGGGGAATAAAAGTCAGTAGGAGTAAGACAGAGTAGTTCAGGTACCTGGAGTCAACAGTGCAAAGTAATGGAGAGTGTGTTAGAGCAGTGAAGAAAAGAGTGCAGGCAGGGTGGAGAAGAGTGACAGGAGTGATTTGTGATAGGGAAAAGTTCATAGGAGTCTTTTATTGAGTAAAAGACAGGGGGTGAAGCTGAAGGTAGCAGTGCTGAAGATTTTGAGATTTTTGTTGGGTGTGACGAGGATGGACAGGATTAGAAACAAGTTTATTAGAGGGACAGCGCATGTAGGACGTTTTGGAGACAAAGTGAGGGAGGTGAGATTGAGATGGTTTGGACATGTGCAGAGGGGGAATACGAGACATATATCAGCAGGAGAATGCTGAGGATGGAGCCACCAGGAAGGAGGAAAAGAGGAAGGCCAAGGAGGAGGTTTATGGATGTTGTGAGGGAAGACATGCATGTAGTTGGGTTGAAAGAGGCAGATGTAGAGGACAGGGGAGTATGGAAACCGATGATCCACTGCGGTGACCCCTAATGGGAGAAGCCGAAAGAAGAAGACATTTGAATGTAATGTTAACATATTTAATGTTATTCATATATTCTTTAAAAAAAAAAATAGTATTATACATGGTCAGGCTTAACTAACCTTTAAGATTAAATTAACCTGTCTATGGTGTGGTTCCTTTTGGTGCCACCAAAAAAACAACCCTGACCAGTCAAGGAAGATGAAGATGTACTGAGATGTACTGTGGCAACAAGATTTTAGCAGCAAATTCTTTAAAGTCCTTTAAGTTGCCAGCTTGGGCCTTCATAAACGTTTCCACAGATGCTTAATAAGATTAAAATCTGGAAAATCTGGAGTACCTGTCAAAACAACTTGTCAACACCTCAACAATTTTTGGTGTGTGACTAAGCATTATTCAGTTAAAAAAGGTTAACACCCTTATGAATACCATTAAAATAAAGAAGCATAATTGGTCAATGTTATGGTAGTTAAGCCATGTAAACATAACCTCCACATGAATACCAGGACCCACTATTTTTTACATGATGTAAAAGAAAATGTGATTCATCAAACCAGGCCTTCTTCCATTACTCCATGATCCAGTTGTGGTGCTCACATGGTCAATCTTAACGACAGATTTAGTTAATTCAATGCAATTCAGCATTGTATAGAGAATGAATTTTCTGCACGGATTACATTATTTTTAATGTGTGTATCTATTGGTCTAATCATATGCCAAATTATATATGAATACTAACACTGTCTTAAACATTGATCATTTTTTTGTAAGAAATGTTGGGAAGAACATAATTATGCTTTTAGACTTTTTCCCCTTTTCTGTTATGTCGTGGGCAACAATGTAAGATTTGCCCAACCAGTGCACAGTTCATGCTCCAAACCCTTACAGAATCCACAACTAAACAGCTTCTTACTTTAGGTCTAACGTAATGTAACAGCTAGCGCTATACCTTTACTTGAGCTTGTCTATCACTTGGTTGGTCACGTAAAAGAATTGTTGGTAAGATGATGGTAATTAACTTTTCTGTTGTCTTAGAATTCTGTATACTCCTCTTGTCCTGTCAAACATTTTCTGCCTTTACTAAAACTCTCAAATAAAGCAACTAAATTCGATCTCAATCCTCAAATCTATTTTGCATGAAGACACTACCTCATTATTCATCACAAACTCTGTAAATGTCTAGTTGTTTCCTCTTTACTGTGTAGTTAAGTACATGTTCATTTTTTCTACTTCTAAATGTACCTGCATGTAAACATTTTTAAGCAAGACAGTATTCATAAAAGATTAAGGAGCAGAAAAGTGTTGCCTGACTATAAATACAACTACAAAATCTACCAACCTTTTGGCTTCCTTACCATCACAAACCTTTGTGTTTCATACAATGTGCTCAGGAGGACCACATTCTTGTTCTTCTTTGGGAGGTACGAAACTAGAGTGGTGGTCCCATCAGTAGCTGCTGGCTAAGATTATAAGATGTAAAAAAAAAATGGTCTCTCTTTACATTATGACCCCTCAGTCCAGTCCAGTGATTCTTCTCTTGGCTTCCACTGGTCAGCTTCCCTGTGTACACTAGCTGGATTGTGCATCACAAGCCACTCATATATTATTGCCATACTTTATTGGCTTACTGGGCATATATTGCCAGAAAGGATGGTGACCTTTTGAACAAGATAATCAACATTCAATATTATTGACATTATAGATATGAAACATTTACATAAAAATTGGTTTTGCCCATTGCAACTGCTCATCCACTGTCACTTCAGGGGTTGTAGAGGTATGGCAGGCACTCCACCCACTTCTCCCAGACCTCTCTAATGGAGGCCAGTTTGTCAGTCATCTTGCAGGTTTTGATTTACGGTTATCAAACCGTAATTTTCTGGAAAAATTTATTGGACCTTCATCGACATTGTGGGATGTATAATCGGTCTTCAACTCAACAGGTCAGTCTCGTCAACAATTTTCCACTTGTCTCCATATTTCTGAAAACCATATAGATTCTTCATTTCCAAGATGAGTTTTTCAATGGATAGTGTAAAAATGTTTAGACAATGTACTAGACTTGGGAAACAGCATAGCTTGTTCCCCCGGTGTCATCTCAAGACATTTTCTGCTGCTATCAAAAATCAGTGTTCTCTTCTTCGTTCAGGACACATAAATGGTGTCATGTAGGGAAGATGTGTGAGAGAGGGAGAGAGTGTCTTTGTGATGTGTCTGTAGTTTTTGTGGTGTATAAATGGTTGTATAGCTGGTGGGCCAAATTTGACCCATAAGACAATATTTGTACTCTAGCTGTGTAAAAAAGAAAATTGAAAATAGTTCATTTTCTCTAATGTTGGGGTCATTTTAGGAAACGTTTTAACACTACAAGCTTCTCAGTGTGTCTGAGCTGCTGTTGTTCCTGCATACTTCTATTTCACCAGGGAAAATCTAACAGAGCAGAACTTTTCAAGGAAGTTGACATCCTGTAGAAGTGTCATGTTTAACTGAACTTCACTATGAATCATTCTATGCTTTGTTTTAGGAACCTGTTAGCAATAAGCTTCCCTGAAACACCTAAATGTAACCATTAGAAACTGACACAGGAATATTTCCCCCAGTTTATGACTTTATTATGAACTTTATTAATTATGAACACGAAATTTTATTATACCAAAATAAAAGAACATTTTTATATACAAGTGTGTGCATCCAGCTTCGTGGTAACAGTTTGGTAGAACCATTTATGGAAAGAAAAGTTTAGGTGGTCAAATACGCAAATATTAAACCATTTTAAAATACAGTGTACAATAAAGAGTGCAACCCTAAGATGAAAATGAACCCAATTACTATGAAGAACTATAAAAGGTTGCTGTGCAGCAACAAAACAACAGTAATTAGTTTGCAGTCTGGAATCAGGAAAACAGTTGTGAATGATTCTGTTAATGTATCACATGATGATTATTGCATGATACTTAGATGTCTATAGGGAAATTTCTGCCTTGTAAAATTCAGTGTTGTAATCAATATTTTGCTGAGCTGTGCTGTGTAAAAAAAAGAATTTGAGTCAAAATAGGAAAAAAAGTACTTGAAATGTAAATGAAAGGATTGTACATACAAAACAAATACTGTATTTGGCTGTAAGAAGTGATAAATGAAACAAAGTTGATATTTTGAACTTTTTTATTATAGTTGTTTGAGGTACACTTTAATGAGGAGAATGTAGTGACTGTCACTTTGTTGTAGCCTTCATAATATAAAATATAAACTTCGAATTATAATATCAGTATAAATAGGTCACAAATCTAAAACTTGCTTATATTCAGCCCCTTAATTTTATTGAGCACTAAATATTTATTGCAAATCCATATTCACAGTACAATATCACTGATTTTGTGGAAGCTTTTACAGCAAAAAAAAAAAGATGAAGACATTTGCTCTGCACCTTGTTAGAAGCTCTGGGAAATCAATTAAAAATATAGCTGCAAGCAGCGATGGCGGGCCCTCGCACATTTGTGTATCACTATACGGTGCCCCCCAGAAAACAATGCACGGTGTGCAAGTGCATCAAGTGGGAAAATGTCAGTGGACTATTTCATGTTGTTACTGACCCATTTGGGGACTGTAAGTAAAAGAAACCTCACATTTTAGACAAACGGGGGTGCTAGTGGGCCACTTAACAGACACACCCTTGTCCGACAATTTTTGGACACACTTAACAGCCGACAAATGTGATGTATGTGTTAAATTTCAAGGTAATCTAAGCACGCCAAAAGACTTAAATATGCCTAAAATAAAATGTAAGTTTGACGCATTGCCATGAGAACAGCGTTTGAGATAACAAAAATTACTTCCCAATTTATTATCTACAATGTCTCAGCATCATGATGACCACGTTTGGTGGCAATCGCATGAATATCCTAGGAGGAGTATTTAAAAGTTCACCACATGCAACTGTCAAAAAATCCACCTTTTGTGACTGACACACTTCCTGGCGCCTGTTGGTGGCGCTATGTCCGAGATTCACAATAGGCACATCGATGCGATCGGGATCCTTGGCCGAACATACACACCGCTTGTCGTCCGAATAAGACATTTTTTGCTTTAGATATTAGACACTTCCTGTTTCTCTGAATTCGCAATAAATTTGTCGCCTCGCCATGGCAGCACTGTTCGAAATATCAAAAATCTCTTCACAATTTAGCAAGTCCAATGTCTCAGCATCATGTTCGCCACGTTTGGTGTCAATCGCATGAATTCCCTAGGAGGAGTATTTAAAAGTTCACCGCATGCACTTATAAAACAAACCAAAATGGCTGACTTCCTGTTTGGCGGAGCTAATAGGTTTGATTGTAAAAGTTGTTCGGGTCGATGAGATCTATATGCCTACCAACTCTCTTTCATGTGCGTACATGTTTGCCTGATCTGTGCACCAATATTTGTTTTTACATTACAGGGGGCGCTACAGAGCCCTATTGCCACGCCTATGTTCCACCCTTTGTCCTAATGGCAGACGATTTTGACGTCTGTGCCAAATCTCCGGTGTTTTCGAGCATGTTAAGGCACACAAAGTGCATGCCAAATGCTTAAATATGCCTGAAATAAGTAAAGTATCTATATGTGTACCAACTCTCGTATTTGTGCGAACATAATTGCCCGATCTGTGCACGAATGTTTGTTTTTTAATTACAGGGGGCGCTACAGAGCCCCCCTGCCACGCCTGTATACCAGCCTTTGTCCGGCTCTAGTGACAAAGGACTCTGACGTGTGTGCCAAATTTCAAGACTTTTCGAGTATGTTAAGGGACCTCTAATGACTAATGTGTGTAAAAATAAATAAATAAATAAATAAATATAAATAAATTCTAAGGAAACCAATAGGGCTTCGCACCTCTGGTGCAGGCCATTCTGGCCTGCTCCTCGGTGCTCGGGCCCTAACTAAAGAAAAACAGCACCAGAAAAACAGGAGAACTTGTGCATCAAGGCTATAAATCAGCATATGTCCTAATTTGATAGAAGCCAAAAATATGAGAAAAAGATATTGTAGTGTGATAAAACTCAAGGTAAGGAATGTATTTTGTTTCAGAACAAGCCAAATAGAGCCCATGTGGGTGGTTAATAATAGCATCACACACTGGGAATGCATTTCATCGAAATGAACTGGAAAGCTAATTGCCATCAAGGGCAACAAATTCTGAGTAGAGTGTGTTCCAATCAGCAAGAAATGTGTGTCTAGAATAGAAAAGCCATGAAAGACGATTAGAAGAAGGCAAGCAGGTGGAGGCAATGTGTACTAGAGTTATAGCAATTTTTTTACTAAAACATACATACTTGTATGTTTTAGTATTTAGTATTACATACATACTTGTATGTTTTATATTACTCTAGTAAAAGTAAAAGTGCTCCCTTTAAACTTTCACTTGAGTAAAAGTAAAAAAGTATTTGCCTTTAAATGTACTTAAGTACCCAAACTAATATAATTCATTACGGCTATAATGTTCTATTATCATTTTTGTCACACGACTCTTAGCACACCAATCTATAAGAATTATATTAATTAGTCAATTAGTGTAATCTATTAAAAACAATCATGAGACCAAAACCTTCTTTTTAACTACTTTTTAACTACAAATCTGCTTGCTGTTGAACTGATGCTGAACTGTTTGTTTGTGATAATTAGATACAACCAAGCCGCGATCAAAACAAGTTCAAAACAAAGCCATTTAATTTCCAGGTGTGAGCTCTATACCTTTTATTTCACAATATATTAAAGAGATAAAAGTTATAAAGTTGATTCTGTCTTAGATAAACATTGGGTAACTGAACAATTCATGTTGAAAAAAGTTCCGCATTAGCTTTCAGTAAGACTTTGATTGAAGCAGTATATCTTGTTCATCTTGTTGACATTCCTGTGAGTTTTGTATTTCTGCACCAAAACAATTAACCTAGCAACAGCTTCAATCATAAATAAATTAAAACACACCTGACACTTTGTATTACACTTACAAATATTATATAAGCTCTTTAACGTATGTGCATGGATACCTTCTGTTTTGAAATATTTTAATACAATAACATGGTGATAAACGTCATAAATGCCGACATCTTACAGGAAGAATTTAATTCTTAATTAATTCACACCTTCCTGACAGCACAGGTTTTCTTAGAAAACATGCTAATTAATTGTGTGAGGAAAAAACATGGGAGAAAACATTGAGAGAGTCTGTGTCTATTTTACCCCACAAAGATGAATATTCAGAAAAAGAACAGGCTAGCTAAAGAGAAAGACAAATTAGATTAGATTAGATTCAACTTTATTGTCATTACACATGTACAAGTACAAGGCAATGAAATGCAGTTTGGGTCTTACCAGAGTGCAATAACAGCAAGTGCAGGATATACAGTGTTACATGATTTACATAAGTTAAATAGAATGGTAATATAGGACTATAAACAGTAATTTACAGATGTATATGTACTATGAATATACAGATGAATATATGTACTATGAATATAATATACAGATGAATATATATGCACTATGAATATAATATACAGATGGATATATATGTAGTATGAACAATAATATACAGATGAGTAAATATGTACTATGAACATGATTTACAGATGAACAATAATATACAGATGAATATATATGTACTATGAACATGATTTACAGATGCCTATTACTATAAACAGAAATTGTGAACATTTATTCAATGTGAACATAATATAGTGCTATTACTATAAACAGAAAACAGGTATATATACAATAGTAATAAGTTAATGGTGAGCAGCAATACGATGAGAGAAGTGTGCAAATGAGCACAGTTTCAGTGTATAGAGTGCATTAGCGAAATAACGAAGTGTGAGGTGTGTGTGTGTGTGGGGGGGGAAATGTGCTGCCTTGCGCTCTGCAACAGAGCAGCTTCCATACCAGACTGAGACACAGCAGGTCAGGATGCTTTCTATTGCGCAGCGGTAGAAGTTCACCAGGATATCTGGGGAGAGCTGATTTTTATTTAGTATCCTCAGGAAAAAGAGGCGTTGGTGAGCCTTCTTGACCAGGCTGGAGGTGTTGGTAGTCCAGGACAGGTCCGCCGAGAGCCCGAGGAACTTATAACTAGAGATGCACTCAACAGCCGTCCCATTGATGTGGGTGGTGTCGTGTGTGCCTCTAGACTCTTTTCTGAAGTCCACAATGAGCTCCTTTGTCTTGGAGGTGTTAAGGAGCAGGGTATTGTTGTTGCACCATGTGGCTAGGTGCTGGATCATCTTCTGTGTAGGCAGTCTCATCATTGTTGGTGATGAGACAGATAGCGGTAGTGTCATCTGCAAACTTGATGATGGAGTTAAATCCATTCACAGGCCTGCAGTCGGAGGTGAAGAGGGAGTAGAGGAAGGGACTCAGCACACAGCCCTGTGGTACACCAATGTTAGGGACATCTGGAGGGACCTCTGGAGGATTAGGGACCTCTGGAGGATTGGGCATCTGTAGTTCATGTAGATCAGAGGTGCCCACGCATTATTGCTATGAATGACCAAAAAACAACCTTGAAAAACAAAACTCTGGGTCAAAAGCAAGGGTTGCATTTTACCAAACTGTATTATAATGCACTATATTGGCAAAAGTTTGCAAACACCCGGTCAAAAAGTATGGTATGTGCTTTTTGAGCATCACATTCCTCATTTAGTCCCAATTTGCTCTAATAATTTCCTCCACTCTTTTGGGAAAATGTTCCACTAGATTTTTGAGTGTTAATTAGCAAAAGGGTGTTAGTAAAGTCAGGTACTAATGTAGGGTGAGGGGACCTGGGGTGCAGTCAGTGTTCCAATTTAACCCAAAGGTGTTCAGTAAGGTTGAGATCAGAGCTCATTAGAAGTCCACTCAAGATCTTCCTCTCCTAACCATGTAAACCAGATCTTAATGGAGTGATGTGCACAAGGACATTGCCATGCTGGAGCAGGTTTGGGTTTACAAGTTTTAGTGAATGTAATATTTTCTTAACGCAAAAGTTGCCATGGTTGCCTCGTTTATGATTTTATAATATTTAGAACATAGAAACAATGTAATTTACAATCCCAGAGTACAATGCCTAATACAGCAATTCTAATCAATACAGCCATATGCTTGTAATATCGGTGATATCTAATGAGAGACATGACACTCTTATTTTTCAAAGTCAGATTCACTTGTATTTTCGACTTCTAATTTAAATTTGACATTTTTGCTGCTTAAATATAAAACAAAATCTGCTATTCTGACAACAATTCCCATAGACATTAATGTCTTCACATGGATCTCATTGTGTCTGGCAGATATCCTGTAACAGTTTATAAGGTCAACCCAGAGAGAGAAAAAAAACTTATCACACCCTTCTCTGCAATGTCACCTGAAATCCTCTAGTATCACTAGACTGGATCCACCACTTTAAATATCACCCAGTTTATTTATTATATATAATGCAATTTAATTCAATTCATTTTTATTTGTATAGCACTTTTAACAATAAACTTTGTCTCAAAGCAGCTTTACACAGATAATATGGTGATAAAAATTTTTACAATTTTTAGATATTAACTTTATACGTTTGTATAAGTTTGTCCCTGATGAGCAAGCCGGTGGCGACCGCGGCAAGGAAAAACTCCCCGAGATGGCAAAAGGAAGAAACCTTGAGAGAAACCAGACTCAAAAGGAAACTCATCCTCATTATGAGTAATTATTATGAGTTTTATTATGATAAAAAAATCCTTGTCTTGTATTTTCTTTCAATGGTTTACCTAGCAGTGGCGGCCTGTGCATTTGGTACCTGGGTGGGCCTTCAGTGAGGACTTACCCGATTTAATCCACCTCTTAATACCACCACTAATACATTGCAATTATAGAAACCATCAAAGCAAGAAACCCAGTTCAGACTCGAAAACTCTACACTACAACCGGAACTGTGCACCTACATCATCTGAAGCAGTTTAGATTTAATATTTGTCTAATAACATGGCAAAAACATTAAAATCTAAATAACATACAACCCACTCACCAGATATGCAGAATCATAATGTGAACCACTCCTCAGAGGATGTAAGCCTGTGGTATAGTCGTATTCACTGGTCTGGAAGTGGTGAACAAACCCTGAGACACACTAGCTAGTTTCGGGGTTCGGCCAACCACCTCACGATGTCTAGCTTTTTTTATTCAAAATGTGTTTTGAATTATTTTGAATTAATTTCTCTTCCTCTGTAGGCAAAAAAAAGTCTAACCCATATGTATTATTGTGTGCAGAGCAAGTGCAGCCAAGAGAAACACTACAAAATGAAGAGAATAAACTGTTGGGAATACATTTATACAATTTCATGGAACAAACATTAGAATTTAGACTGGTGTTTAGGCCAGCAGAGAAGGCTTTGCTGTTACCCAGTGATTTAGCCTGATGATGTTAGAGATACAAAGCAACTCTGTATGGTAAGTTGTTTTAGGATAATGATAGATAAAAGTAAATATGAATTGTTTAAATATTTGTGAATTTCATTAGATTTGGAATAAATATGTGTTAAACATTAAGATCTGTATGTTTCTTTGTTCAGAGACATATATGCATATATACATATATGTATATATGCAGCTTAAATGTAGAACCAGAATTATTTTGGTTTTACATTTAAGCTGCAGAAATTGTTAATTTATACAATAAAGGATATAAAGCATCTGAATGACTTCAGACAGTTTATAAACAGTACCTTTTCCACTGTTTTCATTTAAAGAAAGAAGGAAACCCCCGCTTTGTTACACTTATTAATACAATGTTTACTTATAATATTACATGTATAAATCTTATCTTAATAAGATAAGACATCCTCTCATGTGCACACAAAATGTACCAATATAATTTAGCTGCTGGATTTCCGTTATTAGTATATTTAACAAATAGTGTTCATTTATTTAATAGGCACCAAGCACTAAAAAATTTACCAATGGGGATTGTACATTTGTTGCTCCTCCTATTAAGTGAGCAGAGGACAGTGACCCAAAATACACTTTGAAAAGCACTCAGAAACAAAGCACTGGAAAGTTCTGCAACGGCCAGCAATTAGTCCAGATCTGAATTCTATAGAACACCTGTGGAGAGATCTCGAAACAATAGTTGGGAGAAGGCATCTTTCACATCTGAATGACATGGAGCAGTTTGCAAAGAGTGGTCCAAAATTTCAGTAGAGAGGTGTAAGAAACTCATTAATGATTATGGGATGTGATTGGTTTTGTTTATTTTTTTCAAAAGGGTTGCTAACAAATATTAATTTTTGTGAAAAAAAGTGAAACTTGAATATTATATAGATTCATCACACACACAGACTGATATAAGTGTTTATTTCTTTTAATTTTGATGATTTTTGCTCACAAATAACAAAAACCCACAAAATCTCAGAAAATTGCAGTCCCACCTCGATAATAAATCTTTTTTTTTGATGGTTCCTGAATACTCATGTACTGTACTGTAAACTCAACAAAATTTGTGAATTACTTCACGTCATAAATGTTTTATTTACTACTTTAAATTATTAATACAATAATAAAATAGTTTTAATGTAATTTATTAATACAAACTTTGATTTGAAACATTAATCCGAACTTTCGAACCACTCGTGGCTTCTTGCGACTATCAGATTATTATTATTATTTTGTATTTATTATACTTCTATTTATTTTTCAATGAAACAAAACAACAACAGAGTCGATCAGTCAACTTTTGCTCACAAATAACAAAAACCCACAAAATCTCAGAAAATTACAGTCCCACCTCGATAATAAATCTTTTTTTTTGATGGTTCCTGAATACTCATGTACTGTACTGTAAACTCAACAAAATTTGTGAATTACTTCACGTCATAAATGTTTTATTTACTACTTTAAATTATTAATACAATAATAAAATAGTTTTAATGTAATTTATTAATACAAACTTTGTTTTGAAACATTAATCCGAACTTTCGAACCACTCGTGGCTTCTTGCGACTATCAGATTATTATTATTATTTTTTATTTATTATACTTCTATTTATTTTTCAATGAAACAAAACAACAACAGAGCCGATCAGTCAACACACACAGCATACACTCAAGCATATTAATAACAACAATATAATGATAATATGGGAAAGTGACCATGGAAAGGAAAAGGGCAAATCAAAACAAGATGGAAACAACTACAAATGGGTAAACAAAACAAAACACAAAAAGGAAGAACATAAATCAGGGCTAGGGTCTTGCCTGCAGAGTAGTAAATCCCACAAAAGGGCCCATATCTGCCAGAATACATCAGATTTATTCTGTAAATCGTACGTAAATTTTTCCAAAGGGAGAAGATTAGCCAGTTGGTACCTTTGGAGATGACCAGAGAATAAGTTTGCATTTCTTTGCCAGATAAGTAATGATATTTAACAAAGACTGAGTCAGTAGAGAAATCCAACGATGTTTGCAGTTTAGTAAATAAATAGTTGGAGACAAAGTAAATCCAGCGTCTTCTGAACCAAATCATGTACCTCCTGCCAAAAAGGTTGAATTTTCTTACAGTCCCAAAATAAATGCATCAAAGTCCCTATTTCAGATTTGCACTAAAACACATCCGAGATACATTTGGGTACATTTTGTGGAGGTGTACTGGGGTAAGATATATCCTGATATACTTGAAGTTTTGTTCATGCACAGAGCTTGAGATTGAATTATGAAAAACCTCCTCTCGTATGGAAAGCCATTCGTCATCAGTAAATGACTGGCCCATATCCCTTTCCCAAATCTTTCTCAAAGGATCCAATGGAGAAGAGGTCCCTGATAACAAAGAATACAGATAAGAAATCTGCCCCTTTAGTGCCCCCGGAAGAAGAAGATAATCTTCGACATCAGAAAGTTCCCAGGGAATTTTCCCCTGTCTCTCTTCAGACTGAATAAAATGACGTAATTGAAGAAATTTGAAAAAAATCTGTTTTGGGGATTTGGTAATCTATCCTAAGTGTCTCAAAAGATTTAAAGACCTTCCCTGTAAATAAATCAGCCAAATTAGATATACCCTTTTCCGCCCAGGCCAGAAGGCCAATACCGGCTAACGAGTCAGGGAAGTCAGGGTTCAAAACAATTGGGGATCGCATTGACAAATTCTTGGGGACACTGAGATATCTCCTGACATCATCCCAAGCCAAAAGAGTGTTCAAAAGCAAAAAATTCCCAGCTCCTGGGCGGACCTCCTTGAAGTTATGGATAAATGGAAGGGATGTTAGCAGTCTCGGCGCACACACAAAAGACTCCATACTGACTCACAAGGAGTCTGTATCATTTAAAAACCACATAAGCATTTGTTTAATCTGAGCAGCCCAATAAAATAGCTGCATATTGGGCAACGAGCCACCCCCACACTCCCTCGGCCTCAAAAGAGAAACAAGTTTAATCCTAGGTTTTCTATTGTTCCATACAAACCTACCAATAGCTGTATTCAGATCTTTAAAAAAGTTCTGATCCAAGTAACAGGGTAAACACTGAAATAAGTAGAGTAAACAAGGGAGCACATTAATTTTTATTGTATTAAATCTTCCAAAGAGAGAAATTGGTAAAGGGGCCCATCTATTCATGTCTTGCTTAAGTTTCGCCAATAAGGGTGAGTAGTTCTTAGAGAATAAATCCTTTAAATCAGAAGTTATGTGTATGCCAAATTAAAGAAACCCAGAGTCAGTGATGTGAAAGGGACAGTGTAATTTAACTGGTTGTGGGGTATTTAAAAACATGGCCTGGGATTTTCCAAAATGTATTTTATATCCAGTAAACTGACCAAAACGATGAATTGTCTCCAACAGACTGGGAATGGATAATCATGGTTGCTTTAAGTAAAGAAGAACATCATCCCCATATAATGAAAGACGGTGTTCCATCCCACCCACCATCACCCCCTGGATGCCCCTATGCATGCGAATACTTTCCGCCAAAGGCTTGATATATAAGGCAAACAAGACGGCAACCCCTCTGGATCAAAAGTCTACCTGATAGTAAACCGTTAGTATTAACCACAGCTGACGGGCTAGAGTAAAGGAGCTTCACTAATTTGATAAAGTTAGAGCCCAAATTAAACTTGTTCAACACCTGAAACAAAAACCCCCACTCAACCCTGTCGAATTTTGAAGTCTACATTAAGTAAACTAATTGGGCGATACGAGGCACAGTCTAACGGTTTCTTCCCTTTTTTGAGGATTAAGCTAATAGAAGCAGTTCTCCAGGAATCTATAGTAAGACTGTCTTGCAAAAGGCTATTAACTACCGGCATGAAAATAGGGGACAGCACATGCCAAAATGTATTGTAAAATTCCGGAGAAAAGCCATCCAACCCTGGCGCCCTCCCACTAGGCATAGACTGAATAGCGGCAAAGATTTCACATTTCGTCAGAGGGGTATTGAGAAAGGCCTGGTCCTCATCTGAGATTGAGGGTAGGGGTATCCTATCCAAAAACGTGGCAGGGTATTGGGGTGTGCAAGAGGAGGTGTACAGATTCTCATAGAAATCTTTAAAACTGGAGTTTATTACAACAGGTTAAAAAGGTTTATTCCCAAACTGATAAAATCTTTGCCTTCTGAACTTCACTAACTTTTTTACATGTTCCGAATAGTTCAAGTTTAGTTTAGACCTGGCACCAATTAGAAGATTCCAGTTGTTTTGCGTGGGTGATTTTATGAATCAGTTCCAATCTTTTAACCTCCTCCTCTAATGTTTTCCTGTTGCCCCTTAAGGTGGCCTTAGCCGCATCCCATTTAGTGGTGCTGTCCACTGGACAGAACTCGTTATCCCTTTTTATGGGACCTTGATTTCCAAATCAAATGCAACATTTCTTTCCTTTTAATTTAAAAAGACTCCAGTCCAGTCCTTTTAGTTTTTTGCCAAGGTAAGACACCTCTGACATTGTCTCTGGTTCAGGAGTGGCTTGACACAAGGAACGCATCAGTTAAAGTAAAGAAATTCTTTCACATTTTGCACCAACCTTAGCAGACACTTTAATAATAAGTTCTGAAATAAATAAACTCATTTGACTGCTACTTGGTACTTTGTATGTGTTTTGTTTGTAATCATGATTTTTATATACCCCATTCCTTAAAAGCATCTAAGATCAACTGATAAAAAAAAAAAATCAATGGCCACATTTTATTTTTTAACAGTTCTTGAACATGCTTTTTACAACCTTTAAAATTTGGCTAACATCAACTTTAAACCATATAGCATGCAACTTGACTGTGAAAGTGAAAATCAGGAAGTGTTTTACAGAAAGACATCTACTCATCAAACAAAATCCTAATTTTTGTCACAGACACACTCACGCACACATCCAGCAAGTACAAAAATGCAATGTTGAGTCCTTCTGTGTGTATTAAGCTTACAAATTATTTCCTGATAGAATATTTATAAAAAAACAAAAAAAACAACCACAGGGTTTTCTGAACCCTGATTTGTCTGTACTGTACTGTTTTTATTTTTTATTGTTGCCATGATTTTTTATAGTTTTTTAGTGGTTAGTTTCATTATTGTAAAGTGCACTGAAACAAATAAGGGTACTCCGAAGTTCAGCCATAGCAAAACTGTAAAAGTAAAACTTATATTTACATTTGTGGTATTTAGCAGACGCCCTTGTCCAGAGCGACATAAAAAAGTGATTTGAGTCTATATCAATCAATCGATGCCAGAACAGAGAAGAGCCTTGAAGTGTACTTACCTCTTTTCCTGAGAGAAGGTGGTACCAGTCGAGCAGTGCTAGAGAATCTCAGACAGCGTGGTGCAGTGCGAGGTGTGATAGTGTCTCTGAGGTAGACAAGCATCAGAGTTTTGAATCTGTTACATGTAGCTACTGGAAACCAGTGGAGGGAGCGCAGCAGTGGGGTGGTGTGGAAGAGCTTGGCAGGATGGACAAAAGTTGGGCAGCTGCGTTTTGGATCATATAGGGTTTGGAGGAAGACCTGCCAGCAGAGAGTTGCAGTAGTCTGGTCTCGAAATGACAAGAGACTGAACAAGCACCTGGGCAGCCTGTGTGAACAGAAATGGTCGAATCCTTTGGCTGTTGTAGAGCAGTGGTCCTCAACCTTTTTGCACCATGGGCCGGTTTAATGTCGGACAATATTTTCACAGAACGGCCTTTAAGGTGTGGCGAATAAATGCAACAAAATAAAATGATACGACCCGCATTTTCTAAATATAATAATAAATGTTAAACTTTTTTGTTCATTTTGCTAGGGTACCAGTCGAGCAGTGCTAGAGAATCTCAGACAGCGTGGTGCAGTGCGAGGTGTGATAGTGTCTCTGAGGTAGACAAGCATCAGAGTTTTGAATCTGTTACATGTAGCTACTGGAAACCAGTGGAGGGAGCGCAGCAGTGGGGTGGTGTGGAAGAGCTTGGCAGGATGGACAAAAGTTGGGCAGCTGCGTTTTGGATCATATAGGGTTTGGAGGAAGACCTGCCAGCAGAGAGTTGCAGTAGTCTAGTCTCGAAATGACAAGAGACTGAACAAGCACCTGGGCAGCCTGTGTGAACAGAAATAGTCAAATCCTTTGGCTGTTGTAAAGAAGTGGTCCTCAACCTTTTTGCACCATGGACCTATTATGTGTTAGCAGCCGGAGCAGCCCCTTTAAGAAGGTAGCGGATGGAGGTAAGACGTGACCGAGGCATCATGACATGCATCAAGAGTGAGCCATAGACAGATGTGGTGGAGAGAATCCAGTAATTTTCCAAAATAAAACACCGTTCAGAATCAGATAATAAATTAAACGGAATTAATGTAAGTTATGTATTCTTTCTGTGGCGGCCCAGTACCAATTGATCCACGGCCCGGTGCTGGTCCGTGGCCCGGGCGTTGGGGACCACTGTTGTAGAGAACAAAATCAACAAGAACTAGCCACATCAGCACGAGCCACATGTGAGGAGAAGGACAGTTGGTTGTCCATAGTCATCCCAAGGTTGCGAACAGTGGCTGAAGGGGAGAGCAGAGAGTTATTAAGAGTTATTTTTAGATCTTGACCTGGAGATAAATCACCTGGGATGACCAGCATTTCTGTTTTGCTGGGGATGAGTTTTAATTGATGAGCACTCATCCATAAAGATATGTGCGCCAAGCATGCCAAGATCTGAGCGGAAGCTGTGGTATCTGAGGGAGGGCAAGAAAGATGAGTTGAGTGTCATCAGCATAGCAGTGGTAAGAAAACACCAAGAGAGTGAGTATATAGGGAGAAATATAGGAGACCAAGTACTGAGCCGTGTGGGACACCAGTGGAGAGTTTGCATGGAGCAGATTTGGACCCCCTCTATGTTACCTGGGACAAGCAACCTTCCAGGTGGGAAGCAAACCATTTCAATGCTGCTCCACAGATACTAAGGCTCCTGAGGGTAGACAATAGAGTCTTGAGGTTGACTGTGTCGACCTGCTCCTGGAAGGTCTAAGAGAATGAGTACAGATGACAGCTTAGCTGTTTGAGCAGCATTTAGTTTCTCAGAGACAGCTGGAAGGGCTGTTGAATGTGTCTCTTTAAAGCCAGACTGGTTTGGATCATGAAGGTTGTTCTCTAAAAGGTTGACAGAGAGTTGGTTAAAAACAGTGCCTTCCAAAGATTTAGAAAGAAAGGAGAGACTTGGTGGTCTGAAGTTGATAATGTCTGATGGATCCAGAGCAGGTTTCTTTAAGATGGGAATAACCCTTGTGTGCTTAAAAGTAGTTGGCACCTGGCCAGATATTAAGGACCTATTGATGATCGTGGAGATGAACAGCAGGAGGTCTTGTAAGATGGTCGGAAGTGTAGTTGAAATTAAAAATAAAACCCATATTAACGAATAATGTGTTTACAAGCAAATTGTCTACAAAGATTTCAGTCTGTACAATTATTTTAACAATTTAAACAATCATAATTTGTTGTAAATTCCTTAAAGAATGTGGATTATGTGTATCAGCACAAAAGCTGTGGAAGACACTGTCCTGAGAGGAGATGAGTATGAGAGGATAGGAGATGTCCTGAGAGGTAATGAGTATATATTTTTAAAAGTGTTCAGAAATTATTCTGCATTTTGTGATACTATACAAATTCATGTATAACAAAATTATTCTTATGCAAGCCTATTCTTGCTGAGTAAATGAGAAACCGCTAAAAATAGTTCAGTTACTTGCAAGCCAAACAAACAGCTTGTTATTGTCATACACAGGCATTTTTATGTCATCATGCTTTCCCTATTATTGCTGTCATTTCAGAGGAAGTAAAACTATATTATCATCTACCCACACAACCCCTCTGTATTAGGTACACCCATCTGTACACTGTACACCTTTATGCACTTATCCACTTAGCCAGACATGTGACAGAACCACAATGAAAGTCAAACTTGCAGAAACATGTCAAGAGCTTTAGTTTATGTTTACATATATCAGGATGAAGGATATGTGATCTCAATTATTTTGACTGGGGCATTAGTCATTCTTAATGTTCTGGGATTTCCACAGGGTGGTGTGAAACAAAAGCAAAAATAAAAATTCCAAACAAGACCTGCTTGATGAGAAAGACTAAAAAGAGATTGGTTTGAGCAGACAGGAATGCACAGTAACGTAAATAACCACTCTATACGACTGCAATCAACAGTATCACCTTCAATAACGTGCCATAGTCTATATTGACAAACATTTTTTGACCCTAAGATTACTCTTTATTTACCTCTACTCTTCTGCAAAGATGTCCCACTAGATATTGGAATGTGATTGTGGAGATTGTGCTCATTCACCCACAATGGTGGTAATAAAGTCAGGTACTGTTATATGTTGAGGAGGCACTCAAATTCATCCCAAAAGTTTTTAATAGTGTTGAGGTCAGAGCTTTATAGCAGGCCACTGAAGAATGTTCACTTCATCCCATGTAACCAATATCTACGTAGAGCTGGCTTTATACACAGGGACATTGTCATGCTAGAACTCTCCTAGTTCAAGTAAAGGTCAAATTAAATTCTACCACATCCAATGAAATCCTATACCATTGTGTGCCTCATACTTTGTGGAAGAAATCCATATTCATGATTCCTGAGGATAACCTTTCACAGTAAATTCGTGGATCTTTAGACTGTCCATGTGAAAACATTCTCAGCAGCAGCAGCATATTGTCTCAAATTGTAGCAAATCTAAGTAAAGAAGACCGATCTTATTAGTGATTAATTAGTAGATTGCTAATAGTTCTTGAAGATATATACATAAAATTACAGTCAGTAATTATGGCATAGCTCCTACTAAACGTCAAACAATCTTTTTATTATTACCTATGCACACAGTTTTTATTAGTATTTAAAGTGACTAAATAATAAGTATAGTACCATAACATGCCATAACATACACCTGACCATCACACTCTAATGTGAATTTGCACATCCACTTCCACAATTTGCACCTTTTACTGTTTTAATAACCTCAAGTTAAGTCAAGAAGCTTTTATTGTCATTTCAACCCTATATAGCAGATGCAGTGTACAGTGAAATGAAACAATGTTTCTCCTGAACCCAGGTGCTACAAACAACAACATAAAACAACAGTCACAGTACAGAAGAACACAGGGCCAGGAACTAAGATCCTCGCCACATAAAGTGCATGTGTGCAACTGGTGCAAACAGTGCAAGACAACACAAGACAGTGCAAGACAACACAGGACAGTGCAGGATAACACAGGACAATACACAATACACACAAAAAATAAAATAAAAGCAGCAGTAGCTCCGCCAGTAAAACCTGTCATGACAGGATAAGGTGCACAGTAGCAGAATTGTAAACATAATTTTGCAATTCTATAATAGTGTAAAAATATAATAGCAGCAATCAAGATAAAGTGATCAGTGACCAAGGGATTGACAGAATATTGTGCAAAAACCTCCTTTGAAATGTGGCTATAAAGTTTATCCACCCAGCCATAATGAGTTTTGGTATGTAAGGAGTGTGACCACATTACCCCTGTTTTAATCAGTCTACACTGGCTCCCCATTAAATGTTCCTGCCCATCTCCCTCAGGTCTGCTCACTTTGTCCAGGCCTTGGTGTTTTCTTTGATTGGATGCCACCCTGGGATGGTTTCACATCAACGGCCTTAGGATCCATACAATTACAGAGTAACACAAGAGCTTTGAGGATTTAGAATTAGACTGTACTTAATGTCAACATTCTGCTACACTGTCTCATGACTACAGTTTGCATTTGATCACCATCACTGCACCCCTCAACATCGTTTAGTTGGAATAAATGGACATTAAGTGCCACCAGGATGAGGATGGGTTCCCTCTTAAGTCTTGTTTCTCTCAAGGTTTCTTCCTTATGCCATCTCAGGTAGTTTTTCCCTGCCACAGTCACCACCGGCTTGCACATTAAGGACAAATTTACTTATAAAGAACAATCTTATTCATTCTTACTTACCACATTAACCTGATTATTTATTTTTTACTTAATAGAAGATTCATGCAGTAAGTTTTAACTTTTGCTATTTTATTTTCTTCCAAATGTGTTACCCACAGGAAACATAAGTTTAACAACATTACCAATGAACCTGAAGCTTTCCCAAATTCCTCAAGTGTACAGACATCTCTAAATGATTTTAGAGTATCCTGTATAATAAATGACATGGGGTTAAAACTATTTATACATTATTTAGACCCTTACCCTTATGTTGCAGCCTACTACTACACTCATTGAAATAGATATTTTTGTCAATAATCTACACTCAGTACCCAGTAATGACAAAGTAAAAACAGAATTTTAGAAATGTCTGTGAATTCTTTAAAAGAACATACAAAAAAATATATATATATACTGTATATGTACTCAGACCCTTTGTAACAACACTTAAAAATTAGATCAGGTGTCTCCCAATTCTCTAAATCGTTACTGAGATGTTTCCAGACAACTGTAAATGTCCAAGAGTGGGCCAGCCAGAGCCCTGAATTAAACCCTGAAGTCTGAAAGACTCAAGGCTCTAATTGCTGCCAAAAAGGTGCTTCAACTACGTAGTGAGTAAAGGGTATCTACGTGATAATTCCGATTTATTTTTTTTATGACAGACATTTACAGAATTCTGTTTTTACTTTGTCATTATGAGGTACTGAGCGTAGATTAATGAGAAAAAATATCGATTTGAATGAATGTAGTATCAGCTACAGCATAGCAAAACAAAAAATTGAAGGGGCTCTGAATATGTAATAAATGCACTGTATGCATATCATTATCAGACAGCTTTACTCCAAGGTTTAAATATTTCTATTTAATCAGCTTTACTTCAAAATATAAACAGCAATTTTGTGAGTATGTGCAGCAATAAGCAAGTGTTTATTACAGATGGCATATTGCTGAAAACAAAAAAACAAAAAAACAATCTTTCATGGGAGAATTTCAACATAAAGAATGAAATAGATTCTGTTTTAACACATGCACATAAATAGATACAACTGATGATGACATTCATACCACAATGATGGGTCATTAAAAAAAAAAAAAAAAAAAAAAAGTTGTTTTTATCTATCTGTAATCAAACTGGTGGGAGCAGCAATGTAAAATTACAGCATCACAGATGACTAACACTTGAATTTCGGAAAGTTGTTTTGTACAGTGATGATCAGTAAAGTATGTGCTCACAATTACATCACAAAACAAAGACAATGAATAAAATGCAAGTGGTGAAAAAAAACTAAACAATACAAGTTGGGTGTGTCATATACAAGTGAGAGAGCAATGAGTAATCAAAAGCTGATTTAGGAGTTAAGACCTGTTTTTAACTGTGAACGAATCCTCCTAAGGGCAAAAATTTCCCTTCACAAGTAAAAGTATCTGCTCTTGCCTCACATACTTTAACAGTTAAATACAGGAAAAAATATAAAACCAATTATATTATATGAATATAAATTAGACCAAAGGTTTGGAAACACCTTCTCATTCAAAGAGTTTTCTTTATGACTATGAAAATTGTAGATTCACACTGAAGGCATCAAAACTATGAATTAACACATGTGGAATTATATATGGAATTATATACATAACAAAAAAGTGTGAAACAACTGAAAAATGTCATATTCTAGGTTCTTCAAAGTAGCCACCTTTTGCTTTGATTACTGCTTTGCACACTCTTGGCATTCTCTTGATGAGCTTCAAGAGGTAGTCACCTGAATGGTCTTACAACAGTCTTGAAGGAGTTCCCTGAGAGATGCTTGGCACTTGTTGGCTTTTTTGCCTTTACTCTGTGGTCCAGCTCAACCCTAAACCATTACTGCTTTGCACACTCTTGGCATTCTCTTGATGAGCTTCAAGAGGTAGTCACCTGAATGGTCTTACAACAGTCTTGAAGGAGTTCCCTGAGAGATGCTTGGCACTTGTTGGCTTTTTTGCCTTTACTCTGTGGTCCAGCTCACCCCTAAACCATCTCGATTGGGTTCAGGTCCGGTGACTGTGGAGGCCAGGTCATCTGGTGCAGCACCCCATCACTCTCCTTTCTGGTCAAATAGCCCTTGATGCCTTCAGTGTGACTCTACTATTTTCATAGTCATGAAAAAAAAGAAAACTCTTTGAATGAGAAGGTGTGTCCAAATTATGTCACATTAAAAAATAAGATCTATAATATGTAATTTATTATCTATACCTAATAGCCTAATATTGTGTAGGTCCCCCCTCATATAAGGGCTGCCCAGCTCTGGCCTATTGAGGCCTAGACTCCAAAAGACCTCTAAAGCTGTGCTGTAATATCTGGCACCAGGACATTAGCAGAAGATATTTGAAGTCCTGTAAATATTATGGTGGAAAGCCAGGACTTACAGCAGATTCACACTGCCTCCACTGGTCTGACTGGTCTGACTTCCCATAGTACATACTGCTGCTATCTCTCCCTCATTTAAAAAAAGCATAATTCTTCAGACCAAGCCACATTCTTTCATTGCACCGTGCTCCAGTTCTGGTTTTCACACTTGTAGGCACTTTCAGCAGAGGACAGTGGTTAGCATGAACACTCCGACCTATCTGGATCTATTCAGCCTCATATGCAGCAAGCTGCAATGCACTTTACATCTTTTTGTCAGTGTTAACATTCAGCAATTTCTACTATAGCCTTCACTTCCCACACAATCATGATCCAGTTGCAATTCCTTGAACAAGTTTTGTTCAACCATTGCATACCAAGAGCATGCTACAAGACCTTTAACTTTGATCATTCTAAAACCCAGGGAAATTAATTTGGACATGATGCAAAAAAAACCTCTGTGAAAGTATACATGAAAACAAAAAAACGAACAAAGGGATTGAAATCCTTGTCTGTAGACTGCTGAAATAGAGATCATGTCTGGACACCAACCGACTAATCCAGTCAAACACAAACAGGAAGGGTGGTCAAGTCAAGGTAAACTTGAACCTAAAAGTTTTCATACACAGCACTCAGTAGTGTTTACAAAAGATGGTGTGAAAAACATTTGTTGTGTCTAGGGTCTAAGGTTTATTCGCTGTGTCAGAGGAAAAGAGCACATTGGTACGAGCGGATAGAAAAGTACGGTAACAGTAACTCCAATATGTATTTTTGCAACCATGGCCCACCAGGAGCAAGTATCTAAGATTACAGTAGGCACACATTTACAGTGTCAAATAGGGAAAGCCTGGAAAAAATCATCTGGTTAAATCAATGTTGATTGCTGTTGATTTATGACTTGGAATAACAGCATTAATCACTGACCTCATCTTGACTTGTGCCAACAATTTTGTTGACTACATCTTGGCCACATTTTACTATGTGCAGCCCTTTGCAAATGTTAAAGTTGCCTTATATTATGAATGTATTTGTGTATATAAATGTACAAATGTACAAAGTAGAAGAAATTTGAACTTATTCAGTTTAAAATATAAATTTATCCTGAGACTATTTTATATTATCACAAAAGTGCTGCTGTGTGATTATCCTCCAACAAATCATTCAATTCACCTGCAATAAACATCAAAAGCAAGCCCATACAGACATCTATCTATCTATCTATCTATCTATCTATCTATCTATCTATCTATCTATCTATCTATCTATCTATCTATCTCATGTAAGTGTGTGCCTACTGTAATCTCAGATTCTTGCTCCTGGAAGGTTACGGTTGCAAAATTACATATTTGAGTTACTGTTACAGTACTTTCCTATCCGCCTGAACCCATGTGATCTTTTCCTCTGACCTCACTTATTAAGTTTTTATTTCCTGGAGACGTTCCACTCAACAAATGTTTTTTTTTTATTGGCTTCTTGCTCAGGAGTCGAATATGTGGATAAACTTGGGGAATGTGCATCCTGTCACACTTTTAAACGTTACTGAGAATGATAATTGAAAACCCAATGATGACGATGATGATGTATACTATAATATGATATAATATAATATAATATAATATAATATAATTAATATAACATAATATTTTATTATATTATATAATAATAATAATAACAACAAGGCTGAAACTATGACATATGGGTTACCTGAAGTTCTTTAGAATATGAATTTTTTCTTTGCACATATAATATAAAACAATATTTAATAATAATAATAATAATAATAATAATAATAATAACCAAGGCCAAAACTATGACACATGGGTTACCTAAAGTTCTTAAGAATATGAAGAAAACTTTTTCTTTGCACTACACAGTCAGCATCTTAAAAATTTCACTAAATAAATCGTTTTAAAAAAAAAAAAAAAAAAAAAAAAAAACTAAAAAAAGCTTAAAGACAAAGCTTAGTCACGAGCTCCTGAAATCGACGTTCGCCAGATTTCATCCATTACTCCCATGCGCACAGTTCATTCTGGCACGCGTCATTATCTTCACGTCATACTTATTTCCCTGGAGGAGGTGCTGGAGAGGGCAGGACGCGTTCACGAGCTTGGGCGGTCTGTTCGACAGAATTGCAAATAAAACAGGAGCATAAAAATGAGCTGAACACAGAGCAGCAACTTAAAGTTGTGTGAAGTGCAAAGTCCAGAACGCGACTCGGGTATGAGACAAAGAGTGAATACAATGCTGCAAAGTCGGATCATGAAGCGGCAGGAGACGGGATCTGTCTGCATTAGCGGATTCCTCATCGGGATGCTCTGGTTTCAGATCTTACTGAGCGTCACTGAGGTAAGGTACCAAACTACACACTAGATCACAGGTTCTGGATGTTGTGGCCACCCAAAAAGAAAAGCATGCATGCGCAAACTTTATATTTGTTATTTCTCAGGGGTTTTCACTAAAACAGCAATAAACTGTTGCTTCCACAGGTATATTGTGATATAGGATCACTGTGGAGGTCACCTCTAGATGGTACTGTACTTCATTAGATGGTACATATCTCCTAAATTTAGTACATTAATGTGAAAGTAAAGGTCAAATCTTTAACAGATTTCATTTTAAAGGCACACCATGTGCACCTTTCCAGGTAAAAAAATGCAACTTCATAAAAACTTTATTGCATACAAATACCTCTATGGTTATGTCTTTAAATACAATGATACTAATTACAATGTACAGTATGTCAATATCGTAAACGCATACCGATTTCCTTGCAACACACCCAGACTGTCTATATAATACTGTATTTTCTTGCACCACATTTTTTACCCATAATCTTATGTATATGAGAAGTGTAGTAGTATAAGTATAAAACCAGCTGCTTTTATACTGTGTTAGTTTGTACAGATATACTGGGCATGTTGCAGTTTTTAACACTTCACTCTCTTTCATTCTAGGCGGCAAATATTCAGATGCAACGAAGTAAGTTTTTATTCTACTACATGGATGTTTTCAATGAATTTGAAATACAGTTTAAACCTTTTAAGTTGTGCACATTTTGATCGTTGACTTTATTTTATCGAGCAGATGGATGGCATAAGAAAACTGGTCCCTCACAGAATATTCGACATTTTAAGAGCACAGTGAATCTACTGAGTAAGTAACTCAATCATAGTTCAAGTTGACATGAAAGCACTTTCTTAATTCTTTACTCTTTTACTTAAATATCTTTTTACATGGATGTGAACTGAAACTAAATGGACCACTAATCCTAATTGCTTCTTCTTCTCCTCTTAAAGCTGAAAGAGGACCAGGTGGAAAAGCAGTTCCTTTATATGAGGACGACATTTTCATTTGGATGGAGCCGAATGAAAGCATGTTCAAACTAGAGGACAACGGCACGTCCATTGTTGTGCCTAGGAAAGGCATATACTTTGTGAATGTGAAATTAAATTTTTATTTACCTTCTAAACAGAATTGTACAGAAATGGGAAAATTGTTCATAATAACCAATATTAAGATGTACCATTCTTCTTACAAGGAATGGATAAATGTCATAAAAAACAGAGACACAATGCAATGTGTGGACCACTGGTATCAGTCTGTTACTTTAACTAAAGTGGCCAAGTTTTTGAAAGGAACAAAGTTAAGAGTTGTCATAGACCCAGGCAGCTACAAGTATTTAATCAGGGATGACAGCACTTACTTCAGTGTCACTCTTTTGTAGTATGATTCTTACTTTTAAGTGGAACCCAAATCTCTGTGATAATATTGGGTAAAGTTGGTTGAAGTTTTCCTAAACATGTTGCTATTAAAACACTTACTATATTTGCAAATCACAGAGTAATAAGAGACAGTTATGTTTTAAAATAGTATATTTCTTTGTATTTTGCTTTTAGTAGAAGGTCTTTGAACTTCATGTTCCCATAAGGAACTCATATACTGAATATCGTATATTGAATAAAAAGTAAGGCCTTCTTGTTAGTCTCTTTTATGATGTTAAATGATGAATGGTTTTCATTGCCAGTTGGCAATGGACATGTTTTATATTAAAACGTCTTTTTTGTGTTGATGTTCCATTGTGATAAATTGACAATTCAATAAAATACAATAATAAATATATTATTTGTCTCTATCTTTCTATAACAAACAGATACATATACTAGTATGGAATTTTAAATAATTCTCATCCACACATACACCCCCCACTGATACTCACCTTTTCTGTTCCAGTAAATCTGTGCTCGTCATTGCCTCAGATTCCTGTTTATAGTTCGCAGGAGTAAAACCGGATGTGTCTTTTTCTATTGTAGCCATTCCATTTTAAAGTAGAGCATCCTCTACGTTTTAATACCTACAGCATTCCTGCAGATTGAACCAGTCGAGCCACTTTCCACTGACCTATCTTATCGAAAAGTTAAGTTCACAGGATTTTTTTTAAGGTGGCAAAACACTGTTGCGCAGGATGAATTTGTAAAAGGATGTGCAAATGTGTAAATAATTGAATCCTAAATGTATTATCTCCCTATTTTGAGCCATCCATTCTCACTACAATCTCGAAAAGAAACCTATACATAAAAATACACTGATCCCTAATTGTGTAACTACATGGTTAGTTATATAATGCTTTGTGTAGCATGTTTCGTCATCACAAAAAATACTGATGGTACTCGTGTTTCCGTGCTTTTGTCACGCAGGGATCAAGAGAGGGAAACCAGAGTAACAGTTAAGAGGTTTAATAGTCTTTGGGAACAAACAACAGCTTAGGAAGCAACAGTACCATAAAACAGGTATGGTTCTTAGCATATAGTCCTCGGGTGGACAACCAGACCTGATCCCCCGGGTGGTAGGAGGGGCCCCCAACCTCCGAGAGTCCGCAAACCTCTGAGTGGTTCTGAGGGCACGTCGCAGTTGCGTGTGTGCTGATTCCCACACCTGCACGCTCTCCCTGAACCAGTAATCTACGCACCGGAATGTGGTCACGCCAGCCCAGGGGATAAAGCCATTCCAATCTTTTTGGTCCTGGTTGCAGTATGACCGCAGGTAGCGTCCCAGCTCCTGAATTTTGCGTTCCGTCTGTCATTTAGTCTGAGGGTGATATTCCATGGTTGGTTATTACTGTAAAGGGGTGCGCCGCCCCCTCCAGCCAGGGCCGCCACTCTTCGAGCACCAGTTTGATGGCGAGGAGTTCCTGGTTACCCATGTCTTAGTTCTGCTCTGTGGGGGAAAGCAGGGCCGGAGCCGTGATGGGGTTTCTGACTGTTGGGACAAGGCAGCCACCTGCGCCGGCAGAGGAAGCATCCACCTCCACTACAAATGGGAGCTGGGGCCCTGGATGAACCAGCGGTAGAAATTAACGAATCCTAGGAAGCGTTGGAGTTCCTTGGTGGTGCTCGGCAGGGCCGGTCTCGTACTGCCCTCACCGTTCCCTCATCCATACAGATTCCCGACAGGCTGATCACCTAACCCAGGAACTGCACTTCCGTTTGCTGGAACTTACACTTTTGAAGGTAAGGGTAGAGGTGATAGTTCTGTAGTCATTCCAAGACTTGGATGACATGACTGTGGTGCTCCTGCAGGTCTTAGGAGAAGATGACGATGTCAATAATGTAGACAATCATGAATTAGTGGCGGAAGAGACCAAACACCCAATTCATGAAAGTCTGGAACATCGCAGGGGAGATGGACAGGCCATACAGCCCAGAGGGGTTGATGAAGGCTGTCTTCTACTCATCCCCCTGGCGGATGCGCATCAAATTGTAGACACTACGTAAATCCAGTTTTGTAAAGATCCGGTAAAAGTTACCGTAAAGTTATTGGTGTTAATCTGGTACCTGCTGCTAATTTCCTTGATTATCTGTCAACCCCTATTTAACTGGCAGCTTAACTTCCAGTTTCACTGAGTCTGCAAGATGGTGGGCCGTTCTAAAGTGACTGAAAGCCTCCGGCAGCAGGTTGTCCAGGTGAAGGCCAAAGGGATGACCCTCTCAGCCATAGCAAGACAAGTTGTTCGTTCCAGATCTGTGATTTCAAGGATATTGAATCTTTACAACATCACAAACTCACTCAAGTCCGCCAAGAAGGCTGGTCGTCCACGGAAGACAAATACAAGAGAGGACAGGATACTGCGGAGGATCTTAATGGGCAATCGTTTCCACACTGCAGTCGGAATTGCTCACCAGTTCAGCTCTGAACAGGGTAAGGATCTGTCTCGTCATACAGTGTCTCGATGTTTAATAGCATTTGGACTGAAAGCCCACTCTGCAGTGACCAAACCTCTCATTAGCAAAAAGAATCAAAAGGCTGGACTAAGCTTTGCTGAGGAGCATGTTGTGTGGACAGAGGAAAACTGGTCCAAAGTTCACTTAAGTGATAAAAGCAAGTTTAATTTATTTGGGTCCAATGGGAAACATTATATTCGGCGACAAACTGGAGAAAGACTGAACCCAAAGTGTGTAAAGAAGTCAGTGAAAAGTGGAGGAGGAAGTGTCATGGTTTGGGGCATGTTTTCTGCAGCAGGAGTTGATCAGTGTGTTTTCTGCAAAATAATGTTTTTTTTGGAAATGCCTTAGTTAATTTGTGGAATTTTGTGTTCTGGTAGCATGGTATAGACAGGACAAAAACTCCTTTAACTGTTGAGCAGTGAAGATGACATTATTTCAGAATTGTTCAATTGTTTATAAATTGTTCTCTAATTTTGATCGCCATTGTATATTCTTTGGTGTAATTTTATACATTTAAAGTTGATGGCTCAGGTAGAGTAATGATAAAACAAACTACTATACCTGACATCAGTGCTTGTTTGATTTGGTGCAATGGTAAAGTGCATACATGGGACAAACATATATATCTTAAAGTGAGAAAAGGTTATTAAAGGAGATATCTTGAGCCCATGAGCAAGGTTTGTAGTTCTCAACTGTTTAGTTGTATAAAAGAGATAATTGAAATAAAATTTTTTTTTGTGGTTACACAGCATATGTTACACGAATTGTGAATATCAGGTTTTTGTGTGATGCCTAAAAATTGTTTTATCAATAAATGTACAATGTCTCCTTCTTGCTGACAGAAAATATGTGGTATTTTTCTTATTACTTTGAAAATGAAACTACTTTAACACTCTAGCAATATGGGTTAAAAAACTTGCCAGGAAAATGAATAAAGATTTTTTAAGTAGTTTTCTCCATATAAAAACTAGTGATTTCATGGAAGTCATGCTGTTCAATCTAAAATTACAGTTCGAAGAAGTTTGGGGAAGATGACGTGATGATATTCTTTAATAAGCATGCATGTAACAGCTACGATGTGTTCAGCTGGCAAACAATTGCCCATCATCAAATAACATTTGATTAGATAGTCTGGTCAGTATAACCTTTTTGTTGGAGGATTAGTTATACTAGTAGGAACGGTAGAATAAGAATTTTTATTGTACAAGAAAAAAAGCACAGATTTAAATCCCTTGAGCAAGCCACCTAACTGTAAACTGATCATCCAACTGCCATATACTATAAATGTAATGTAACTGACAAGGCTAATTACCTTTAACATTAGTAAAATATCAATAAACATATAATTACAATTAATTTAGATAAAATTTAGTTAGCACATCTGAATCACAATTTATTTTTATATTACCAAATTAAACAAATTAGATGTGGGAAGTGGTAGCTCATTAGTTAAGGCCCTGGGTTACCGATTAGAAGGTAAGAGGTTAATGCCCATGTATCTTCAAGCTGCCACTCTTGGACTCTTGAGCCTTTTCACTGTGCTGTAATGTATATCTGACAAGTAAGAAGCCCTTAATGTGGAGCTGGTGTGCTGTCACCTAAAAAAGCAATCAAATAAATTGCAAAAGTCTGCAGTTTTCTCAAAAACAAGAAGTGAAGAAAAAAATAGACTATGGAAAAATGTGAGAAATGTTGTAAAGGCTTTCCTTTTGTGTGTCTGAACGCTGACATGAAAAAATGTTAGGGTTATACAATTCGAAATTTGCCACAATAAACACAGTAAAGAAGCATCTGTCCCACTGAAGTGCTGCAAACATTTCTAAAACTTTGTCTAAAGAAAAATATGTTTAGCTGTAGAAGTAAAACAATTCAGCAGCAAGCAAATCAATTAAACTTGCATTACTTGCTTGCTTTGCTTTCAGGCACATTTATTACACTGGCTCCTTATTTACTTAACATGATCTCTGCAGAAATCATGGGCATGGTCAGCTATATGGTCATGAATCATATAGCTGACCATGCCCATGATTTCTGCAGAGATCATGTTGTCATAATTTCTTATCTTATGTATAATAATAGTTTAGGGTATTTATGAAATGTTGTATTCATAAAAGAATCATAGAATCAAAAAGCTGATCATGAATCATATAGCTGACCATGCCCATGATCTCTGCAGAAATCATGGGCATGGTCAGCTATATGATCATGAATCATATAGCTCACCATGCCCATGATTTCTGCAGAGATCATGGGCATGGTCAGCTATATGATTCATGATCAGCTTTTTGATTCTATGATTCTTTTATGAATACAACATTTCATAAATACCCTAAACTATAATTATACCTAAGATAAGAAATTATGACAACAGACGTTCTAAGTTCTGAGGCAAAGATCTCCCAATGTTCTCACAACAGCAAACACTTTTTTAGTCAGTGGCCGGTGGCTTCTGAGTCTTTTCCAGAAACACTCTGAATGGGATGCTGATCCACAGCACCAACCTATGTACAAAACTGCAAAACCACATTAAACATCTCCTCCTCACTACAAAAACAATCAGAATTGCAAGTCACAAAGCTAGTATTTTCAGAAAGTTTAAATGCTCATGGGCAAATGAAACTCTCTGCGTGTTCCATGCGACTCTGCAGAGAAGAGCAGATGTTTCTCTTTAACATAGAGAATTTCTCTTCGATGTGCTGTTCAAAACCAGATAAAAGTCCTTTAAACTACACAGATGCTCCAGAAGATGTTTCATAATGATGTATGACAGCCACCTTCACCACAATGGGAAATAAAACTTGAGGTGGACTATATTTTAAAAGCTTTTCAATAAAATGTGTTGTTTAAGATTACAACTATGTGACCTATGATTAACATAAAGGTTTTGTACCCACAGGAAGGTCTAGGCAAATTTGTGGAAACAGTGACAGCATTAAGATTGCTATTGGCTGGTGTTGAAAACTGTATAAATAAATACTAAATACTTTACTGTAATTGCAGATGACAGATAAAATCTAACTAAACTTTACACAAAGAGCAGCTTGAGAGAATTATGAAACTATTTTTATTAAAGCAGCTACCCTCCACATAAAAGGAAGAAAATAAATCATCCACCCCCTCCCAAGTCTGCTTCATTTATTCCACATTTCCTCACTTGTAACAAGACATCTGAAGGTGTAATGTGGTATTTAGTACTAAGACTTTAGCAGCAGATTTGGTAAGTACTGAAAGTTGTGAGGAAGCGACCTCCAAGGATCAGACGTCTTTGTTCAGCACATCATACAATCTGAATTAGAAGGTCAAGTTAAACACCTTGAACTCTTTGTCATGCAAATAGCCAGCAAAATATTTTCTCACATTCTTCATCTAATCACATCCTCATCCAAACTGAGGAAGTCGTTTACATTTTTTTTTATGTGTTATGAAGCAATTGGGAAGATTAAAGGTGCGGAATGAAAGTAGACAAAAACAGACCTTGAAGTTCTCCTTCCAAGGTTTATATGTAAGTGAATGTTTTAATGTTAATGTATTATTTGTTAAGCAGTTTCCTGAATAATAACTTGCAGGTAAATGCTTATTATCTAGTATTAGTATAGTTTTGTTGCAAATGCAGAGTATGCACAATGATGACAGCCAGAACTATATACTTGCCTCATGTGTCAGTCATGTAATGTCACATTGACTATGTCATGCATGCAAGTCACATAGCTGCAACATATTCTTTCCACAGACATCTCATGAGACCTGTTTTTTTTTTTTTAACTACATGGTTGTGGGTAGCTGACCATAACACTAATACCAAATTTACCTTTTATTGTGTAGATCCTTGGCCTTCATCCAACAAGACATCTGCCAATCACAATACAAGCTAGGACACCACAAGATATCTGAAGGTATACTGTGGTATTAGTGAAAGGTAAAGTAGGGGCAAACAAGGATTAGTTTTGTTTATCCACAGAAGCTCCATTTGAATTTGAAGACCTTTTTGAATTCTTTGTCATGTTTTCTTGTCCATCTTTCTTACATATCTGTAGTACATTTCAACATTTGCTACATTATCTTATTTCCCTTTGAATTAGCCAACAAAAATATTTCCTCACATTCTTCACACTGTCCCTACCTGAATACTTGGTTTAGGTCCTTTCACAACATTTTTATTGGACTAAGATGAGGACCTCGATTAAGCTATTCTAAAACATTTACTTCCTCTTTAACAATGCTTATTTGTACTTCAAATTAACTGCTTATCATAAAGGTTGATATACTTTTGCCACACACAGATATATGATATATGATATATGATATATTACACAGTAATATATACTTTTTTACACAAAGTAGAAGTCAATGTCTTTCAAAAGGAATATAGTTTCATACACCCTATTACTACGACAATACTTCTCCTTAATCCTGAGAAACTTGGTTAGATCTGTTTAAATTACGCGAGTAGTGGCGCGTTAGCTATGCTGGACAGGGAGTGTACTGGAACAGACTGATTTAATTTGATTCATATTTTATGATTAGTGTTTAATTGATAAGATATTTAATTGTTTGATTGTAATTCTTCAATGTTATTGTGGAAGTAATTTTCCTGTTCATTTTGTTAATGGGATAGAGCACTATCTAGTGGCAAGCTTTACATTATATTCAACTGCATTCTTTGGTGTTCACAGGAATCAGGAACTAGGGGTTACTCCATGCAGGCAGCAGTAGCAATGGCTCTGTTTAATAGCCATGTATTTCTGTACTCTTAAACCTTGCAACAGTATCACTTTAAATATTTATTGGATTTGCATTCATGTATGTTATACCTGCATATAAATGTAAACTGTTATGGTTCAACTGAATTACTGATCATTTTCAATTAGCTATTATGTTAGCCACATTCTGCTTTAGAGTCATATCGCTGCATTCTGTATTTACATAAGGAAATGTCATGTTTATTTCCAAGCATCATAAAATGTTAAATCAATGTGAATGTTGTTATAAATCTGTCGTTTTTTTTAATTTCCTGAATATTATTAATATAATGTTTGTTCATTTGTAGTTTCACTCAATAACCAAGACCATCAAACCTGTAGGCAAAGGGAATTCTTGTCTTCAGAGTTGTGTGAGGAAAGGGAGTTTATTTGACTGTCAAAACAAACACCAATATCTTTGTTGACGACGGTACAGTCATTCATAATTTTAATTTGGATTCAGCTCTCCTTACTGACATGACGTCAATCCAGGTTTTATCAGTTTTCCCACTGGAAACCCTGAAGGCTGAGTTGACATCACCCAACCCACGCCTTTCCTTTCTGAGTGTACGAGTGAGAAAACTTGTCAGATGCAGTTCGGTTAATTGACCGTGACATGATATAATAATTGACGCGACTGTGCAAATGAGCGGTAAAAAAACAAAGACAAAACAAAATGATGTGTTTTTTTCCTGCCACCCTGGCAAGATGGGCTTATATAAACTACAATGCTCCAGCTAAGTGCCTAAATTCGGCACGCGGCAATCAAAACCATTTTAAAACCCTGATTGGTGGCTTGCTGCGTTCTTGACCAATTACATTTTTTATTCATAAATAAAAAGAACAACTGATTTAGCAGAATGTAGTTGAGTAAAAAGTAAAATATTTGACTTGTAATGTAATGTAATGAAGTTACAGTAAAAGTATCCCCAATTAGAAATTCTTGAGTAAAGTACGGATAAGTGAAAAAAACTACTTAAGTACAGTAATAAATTACATTTACTCAGTTACTGTCCACTGCTTACTGCTCGTCTTAATTGGTGAACTAGAGTATAGACTTGTTGGCCCTGCCTCCAAACCTGAGGCATTAGGCATTACCTGCTCTGCCTATACTGTAGCTAGCACCAATTAACCAATCATCCTTCTATTACCGGTAGAGCATATTAGCCATGATTTACCACGTTATTGACTTGGTAGGACTACTGTCTTGACCACTAAGGATGTAATAGCTAACAACATTAGGACACTATCCTCACCAGCACATTAGACACCATTGCCCCCATCTAATTAAAAAAGGTTAGAAAAAACACCTGCATTATGGTATAATAGTCTTACTCATGCCCTCACAAGCACAGTCCGTAATCTGGAAAGAAAATGGAGAAAAACTAAATTGTTTTTTAGAATTGCGTATAATTGCACATTCAACACTATAGATCATGATATAGATCAATTACATCGGCATTCAGAAACAGGCAATATGCTGATTTAAATCCTACCTGTCTGATTGTTACCATTTTGTAGATTTAAATGGAGAACTATCTAGGTTAATGCAAATAAATTATGGGTTGCCACAAGGTTCAGTACTAGGACCCCTGCTTTTCACAATATTTTGTACATGCTTTCCTTGGGAAATATTATTGGAAGGCACGGAATTAGCTTCCACTGTTATGCTGATGAGACCCAGCTATATATCTCATCGCTACCAGACAAAACATCTTAAATAACTCAGTTACTGAGTGTGTTAAAGAATTAAAAGATTGGATGATGCATAACTTTCTATTATTAAATTCTGAAAAGACATTTACACTACACAGATGCTCCAGAAGCATGTACAGTAAATACTAGTTTAACAGTAAAAGACTTGGGTGTTAAAAAGTCATATCACAGTTTTTACAAAAACAGCCTTCTTTCACTTTAGAAATATTGCTAAATTAAGAAACATATTGTCTATATCTGATGCAGAGACGCGTGCCCATGCATTCATGACCTCCAGACTGGAATATTGTAAGGCATTACTTGTCCTGCATTATTAATAATTAAGCTACAGTTAGTCCAGAATGCAGCAGGTCGAGAAAATATCACCATATAACCCCAATCTTATCATCACTACACTGGCTACTATACTAAATGTTAATATTTGTTCCATCAAATTATTATATATAGTATTAATTTATTCCCGACAGTTTATTCTCTTTTTTGTACCGTTTCTCTTGGCTGCACTGCTTCCAGTACGTGTAGGTGTATGTTAGATTTTTTTGTCCAATCAGATTTTAGCCTCTATGTGTTGCCATGTCAATCTAATCTGCCCAGGGCCTTCAGAATCAGTCGTGCTAGCCATTGTATTATAGACTATATTAGCAATGGGTCTGTTTCTTTAACCAATTAGATTTTAAATTCGCCTCACAGTGCCAGCTAGCTGGCCCAGCAGAGCGTCAGCATTTTGCCGTCCTCTGATTGGTTGGTCAGAGGGAAAGCATTACAGCCAAGTTCGACTAGCAAAACACGCCTGTAGCTCTGCACACATTAATAAGATAAGATAAGATAAGATAAACAGCAGCAATCGAAAACAAAAATGAAAATAAATGCAAATATATAAAAAAAGAATATGTCCGTACTATAATATACAGTATATACACAGTACAATGTATAAATACAAATAAGAAAAAAAAGTGCAGGTAATATTGCACATATTGCAGGTAATATTGCACACAGGTAGTATAATTACACAGTTAAACAGTAATAACAGTGTGTGTTATGGTGACTGGTTTACTGGGAGCAGCTTTGATTGTGAAGTCTAATAGCAGCAGGGTGAAAGACCTTCTGTAACGCTTCTTTCGACACCTAGGATGTAACAGTCTGTCACTGAAAGAGCTGCTCAACGATGAAACGGTTTCATACAGGGGGTTACAGACGTTCTTCAGCAATGATGATAGTTTTGCTACCATCCTTCTTTCTCCGACCTCAAAGTCCAGGGGAATCCCCAGGACTGAGCTGCCCTTCCTGATCAGCTTGTCCAGTCTCTTCCTGTCTGCAGTAGAGATGCTACTGCCCCAGCAGACCACACCATAGAACATGGCAGAGGCCACCACAGAGTCAAAAAAGGTCTTCAGTAGTTCTCCCTGCACTCCAAAAGACCTTAGTCTACTCAGCAAAAAGAGTCTACTCTGGCCTTTCTTATAAATTGCCTCAGTGTTGTCTGTCCAGTTTGTTGTTTACCTGAACACCCAGGTATTTGTAAGAGTCCACTCTCACAATGTCCTTTCCCTGAATGTTCACTGCTGATAAAGTTTGTTTGTGCCTACGGAAATCCACCACCAGTTCTTTGGTTTTCCCCACATTTATCTGGAGGTAGCTCCGTTTGCACCAGTCCACAAACTTCTGTATAAGTCCCCTGTACTCCCTGTCATCATCATCCGTGATCAGACCGACGATGGCAGAGTCATCAGAGAACTTTTGTAGGTGACAGGTTGCTGAGCTCAACATGAAGTCTGCAGTGTAGACCGTGAAGAGGAACAGGGCTAGAACTGTTCCCTGAGGGTCTCCAGTGTTGCAGACAATCATGGCAGACTCACAGTCAGGAGTCCTCACATACTGTGGTTGGTCTGTGAGGTAGTCCAGTATCCATGCAGACAGATGATGATCTACTCCCATGTACACCATCTTATGCCTCAGGAGCGCAGGTTGGGTGGTGTTAAAAGCACTAGAGAAGTAAAAAAACATGACTGTAGCTAGCTGATCAAATCTGGTAAAGAATAGATTAAGATGATTCACCCACTGCTGGTCACTCTCAGCCTGAGAGCTGGGCTTCTTATGAGCAGTGATGGTTTTGAGCCCCTTCCACACATCGCTGATGTTGTTCTGCTGCAGCTGATCCTCCATCTTCCTCCTGTACCAAGCTTTTTCTTCCCTGATCTTCTTTCTCAGTTCTCTCTGGACAGTTTTCAGCTCTTCTTTGTTTCCTGATTTAAAAACCCTCTTCTTCTCTTTAAGAAGAGTCTTTATATCAGGGTTGATCAATGGTTTGTTGTTGGGAAAACACCATACAGTCCTAGTGGGTACAGTATTCTCCACACAGAAGTTGATATAGTCCGTAATATAGCCTGTTAAATTGTCAATATCCTCCCCATGTGGATTGCACAGTTCTTCCCACATAGTTGTATCAAAACAGTCTTTCAGAGCCTCACTGATTCTATCAGACCATGTCGTCACTGTGCGGAAGACAGCTGGTTGCCTGCATACAAGGGGTTTGTACACAGGTAGGAGATGAACCAGGTTGTGATCCGATCTTCCCAAGGGGGGGAGGGGTGCTGATGTATAAGCCTCCTCTGAGTTTGCACAAAATAAATCCTGTGTTTTATTGTCTCTGGTGTGGCATGAAACACACATCTAATACATCTGAGCTAGACTTTTTTGCGCACAATTGGTATTTGTTATTTTGGTTTTAGACAAATATTGATTCTGAACTGCTACAGATGATGTAGGTGGCACAGTTGCAGTTGTAGTGTAGATGTTTGGAGTTGTCTTAAGTGGGTTTCTTGCTTTAGTAAAAATGGTATTTACCTTTAAAATGTGAAATGCCTCTCTCTCTGTAATGCCACGAATTGTTATAGGCCCAGGTACCAAATGCATGGCCTGCAACTGAGTCCGACAGTGTTCGGGGCTCAGACCCACTCTTCCAGTCTAAGTGCAAATTAGAGATGTATCATTTTAGCAAGGCTTATACATAACACATATCACAACCCTGTGCTCCAGTACATCTGATCAAATACACAATATTAACTTGTGCTTGTTAATATTCTGAACAGCAGCTACACAAAATTCTCTGCATTGCTTATCTAATTTCTATTCACCAGCTGCGCCAGCTCCTGTCATGTCCCACCACATGAAGATTATGGACCTTTAAAGAAGTAGAGGCCAATCCCGCAAACATCCTGAAACATCTAGAGAAGGAACAGCGCCATTTGGATTCCACTTCATATAAAGTTTGGACATTAGACCTCTACGTTTATAGGCTCTGGCATGAAAAAGCTGGTGTTGAATATACAGTATAATGATGTCAAATGTTGAGCTATTTTATGAGTTGCTTAGTTGCTCCTGTTTCCATACATTTGCGGCATTAAGCAGAAGCCCTTATCCAGAGCGACGTACAATAGTGCTTTAAATCTCAAGTAATGAATAAATCTACACTGGTACACCAGATTACAAACTTAATATAAATATAACCATAGAATTCTACAAACTTGGAAAGTGCTAATTTAAGTGTTTCAGGAAGAGGTAGGTCTTTAATCGTCGCTTGAAGATGATCAGGGACTCCACTGTACGGACATCTAGGGGAAGTTCATTCAGTGTTTTGAATCTGATACATGCAGCTACTGGAAGCCAGTGAAGGGAGCGCAGCAGTGGGGTGGTGTGGGAAAACTTGGGCTGATTAAACACACACTGTGCAGCTGCATTTTGGATCATTTGCAGTGGATAGATAGCGTTCAAGGGGAGACCTGCCAACAGAAAGTTGCAGTAGTCCAGTCTTGAAATCACAAGAGACTAAACAAGCACCTGAGCAGCCTGTGTGGACAGAAATGCTTGAATCCTTCGGATATTGTAAAAAAGAAATCTATAAGAACAAGACACATTAGCAACATGTGGGAAGAAGGATAGTTCATTGTCCATAGTTACCCCAAGGTTACGAGCAGTGGCTGAAGGGGAGAGCAGAGAGTCATGAAGTGTTATTTGGAGATCTTGACCTGGAGATGAATCGCCTGGGATGATCAGCTGTTCTGTTTTGCTGGAGTTCAGTTTTAGTTGGTGAGCACTCATCCATAAAGATATGTCTGTCAAGCATGCCGAGATCCGAGCGGAAGCTGTGGTATCTGATGGAGGGAAAGAAAAGATTAGTTGAGTGTCATCTGCATAGCAGTGATAAGAAAACCCATGTGAGGATATGACTTCACCAATAGAGTGGGTATATAGGGAAAAAAAAGGAGGGGACCAAGTACCGAGCCTTGTGGGACACCAGTGGTGAGTCTGCACGAGGCAGATGTGGATCCCCTCCATGTTACCTGGTATGAGCGACCTTCCAGGTAGGAAGCAAACCATTCCTATGCCGTTCTACGTATACCGAGGCTCTTGAGGGTTGACAAAAAGTGTCAACCCTCAAGCATTACAAAACATTACTTACCTGGTGTTTTTTATTGCTTTATTTTTTATAAAAACATCCTTGATATCACCCAAATGAGCATGGGTTCCCCTTTTGAATCTGTTTCCTCTCACAGTTTCTTTTTCATAACATCTTAGAAAGTTTTTTATTGCCACAGTCACCCCAGGCTGCTAACCAAGGATAAATGCAAATCAATCACCTTAATTCTTAAATTTTGTAAAGCTGCTTTAGACAATGTCCATTGTGAAAAGCGCTATAAACATAACTTGATTTGACTACTACTACTACTACTGCTAATAATAATAATAATAATAATACTATTAATGATATTATTAATAATAATAATGATAATAATAATATTATTAATAAAATTATGACATTATGTGCTTCTCATATTCTACAAATTTGTGGTTAATAAATTATTAATAACTGATTAGTAGTGTTTCGACCCTTTACTGTAATACTGTAAACAGCCAAGGATCAGGCATGTTATACAGCAGGTCAGTTATCTTGCAGTGATTACTCAGCACTGATGTTGTCCTTAGATAGTATAATGTAATAATATAGACTAAATATATGTATCTAATATTTGGTTCATATATCGATAGTTTATGACTGAGGATATTGTATTAAACCTGACTCCACATGAACATACATGAATGTAATGCAACATGAATGTAATGGCAGAGTGCAACCTTGGGGTGGCGTGAATCAACAATGCAAAGGCTTGATTTAGTATAATTTCCTTTCTCTAAATATTTTACTGCAGTAATTATTTGTATACAAGACAAAGTCTGCCCCTAGAATATATATATGTATATATATATATATATATATATATGTGTGTGTGTGTGTGTGTGTGTGTGTGTGTGTAATGCCTCAACTCTTAGCTCACTACTCATTTATTTGCCAGCAGGTTATTTTTAGAGGTTCCTTAGTTTCCTATAAAATAGCTTAAAGATATATCAAAGTGGGACTCATTTACCGAAAGCTGGGTGTAAATTCGTATTGTATGTACTTGTGTGGGTATGATGATCACCCATTAAACTGAAATGTCATGACACAAAATCTGAATGGCATATCTATAATGATTTTACTGATAAATGGTGTGTGATATGCCAAATCACAAATCAGAATACAATCACACCTACAGAGAGGAGATAGCTCAGTGGTTAAGATGATGGACTTCTGATCTAAAGGTTGTGAGTTCAAATCCCACTAATCTTCCACCTTAACTCACCTGTATAGAATGAGATAATTGTAGGTAGATTTGGATAAGCGCAAATCCAGTAAATGTAAAGGCATACATGTTCGTCCATAGAAATGTCCATATAATGAATAGGTATTCAGTGTTCTATTAATGCAAGACATTAAGACTTTTTCTTCTGGAATTGAAGGCTGATAATGATTCTGATGCAACATTTGGAGTGAATCCAATATTCCTTAAGGGCCTAAGGGCACCTGAAATGAACTTGGTAAGACCATTACATCATATGTGGCGAGATGAGGTCACTGAAATTAGCAGCTTAAAATAGACAGATAATTTCACCATCCAATCTATCTGATAATTTAAGGTAAGTTACACCCTAATGTCAGTTTTTATAATGACAGCTAAATGCAGCATTGAATTCATTCTTGACTGACATGGGCACTTAGATCATTATCTATATATTATTATAGATTGTCATCACTAATTTGGCTCATAATAGACAGAAGGAGCAGGAGCAGCTGTTAATAAGGAAGAGATACATGTGTAGACTGCACTAAACCAAAGGTAGTTGTTAACTTGGTAAAAAATTGCAGCTCATTGAAAAGCAAGATCATGAGAAGTTGTGGTTTATTGAGAAGCATGGTTTTTCTATTAGTACTAATGCAAGATTCTACTGTTCATAGATTTATTGAAGCCATTGAAAGTTTTGCTAACAAATTTGAAACGTGACTATTACTTCACCTGGGATTTAATTAGGTCACTTTAAAATGGTTAGTTATGAGTGCCAGATTTGTCTGATGAAACATCCACAATCAAATCATACAAGAAACCTGTTATTGCAATCAGAGCTTTGGATCTCAAACCTGGACAATATGCTTATATGATATAGTCTTCAAGATAGTAAAGTATAGTGTTTGTATTAAGAGAACATGTGTTACAATCCTGGGTATTTCCCCAAAATGTATGCACCGTCACAATCTTTTAGTCTATTTTGGCCAGACATCACTTTACAATAAGCAACAAAAAGATGCTGAAAAAACAATGTTGAAAAAATCCCTAGCAAAATTTCCTGAAGCTGTATTCTCCCTTTTGTTGGTTTGATATGGATTCTCCAGGAAGCTCTGCTTGATAAGTAGAAGTACAACAAAATGCAAATTGGAAAATGATGCTACAGCATCGTATGATTGTGTATTGTGTATTGTGTATTATTATTATTATTAATAATAATAGTTAAATAAAATAACATAAAGAGGATTAATAAACTATGTTGATTGCTTCTTGACTGGGAAAATCCATTAAGCTGGACTCTTCATATGTTGTAGTAACAGTGTGGGTCCTTAGTATCTTGTTGATATATAAATATATACAATAGTGGGATGAGTAAATTAAAACTGCATGAATGAATTTGCTTTAAGTGCTTTTAGTTGCTTTAAGTTCCCACCACTGCAAAAGGCCTCTCAGAGAAATGACACTTTGTGTCAGGGAACCACCGGCCACGCCTCCCCTCAGCACTCAGCACACTCTCAGTGCCTCGCCTTCATATTAATCACCTTCACCTGTCTCCAATAATCACCCTCCGTTTATAAGGCCCCCATTTGCACTTACTCACCATCTGATCTATGGTTCATTCTGGCGATCATCCCTGAACTGCCTGTGTTTTAGGAATATACCCATTTTACGGTATATGCTGCTTCCTAGCTTCTGTTTGTTTCCCAAGGCTAATAAACGTCCTTTTCGTATTCTGCTTTCCATTCTTGCCCTGTGCCAAATTTCCCTCGTAGCTGAGAGCTTAATCGTACAGTTTTTCTCAAATGCTAAAACCAGTTGTCTAAACACATTTCCTAAATCTAGCCATCATTTTCCAATATCAAAAACACATTTCATATGAAGACACAATTCACAAAACATAATCCTCCGTTCTCATAAATCTTAACCCATTTTTTTTTTGCTAAAACACAAGTTGCAAAAGAACTCTGCTCATATTCTCAAATGAAAGCTCATGTGATGCTAAATGCTTGTCACAGTCAGCAATATTTGACCACAATGAAAACCCCTGGCGTCATTCATTACACACAAGGACTTAAAATTGAAGACACTTGTTGCTAATGCTGTGCCCACATGTACAAAAGCAAGTTCAGAGTGCACAGTTTGCTGAAGATTCCAAACAAACACAATGGATGAAGGCAAAGTCAGGGGAAGAGGAATTCGAGTCAGAGGAGGGAGAAGAGCTGGCCATGGAAGAAAAGGAGCAGGCCAACGAGGAAGAGGAGTTTAAATCAGAGGAGGAAGAGGAGCAGGCCAACAAGGAAGAGGAGTACAAATCAGTGGAGGAAGAGCAGCAGGCCAACGAGGAAGAGGAGTTCAAATCAGAGGAGGAAGAGGAGCAGGCCAACAAAAAGGTTGTTACTGTATTGTAAAACTGACAACACATGTTTTTTTCTTTAGAGTTGAAAGAATGCCACATAGAGGTGGGAGGGTTGCCATATTTACAGCGGCACAAGAAACCCTCATTGTGGATATGGTTCATGAGAACAACCTAATCAGACTCCGGGAGATCAGAGACAAAGTCATTGCCGATAATGTCAACTTTGAGAGCATTGATGATGTCAGCTTGGCCACTATAGACCGAGTTCTCCGGCGCCAAAAGATGCAAAAGATGAAACAGGTCTATAGGGTTCCCTTTGAGCGCAACTCTGTGCGACCTACAAAGACCTACGTTACGAGTATGTGCAAGTAAGTATACATCCATGTTCACAGTACAGTTAGTGGACATACTGTGTTGCTCAGTGGCCTACATTACTTCTGGACAATACTGTGCTACCTGATTGACTGTTGTTCTGAACACCTGTGCACTTTCACATTTTCACAGAGGATATTACAGTTGGACACGATGGCCAGACCTCCTGAGTACCTCCTCCTGGATGAGGCTGGCTTCAACCTGCAGAAACGAAGGCAAAGTGGCTGTAACATCATTGGCCAAAGAGCCATCACTGAGGTTCCTGGCCAACGGGGGGGGTCAGGAACCTCAGTCACTCTTTGTGCGGCCATGGGTTTGGAGGGGCTTGTCCACCGGCATGCCGTCCTTGGGTCTCACAACACCCAACGTCTCCTCACCTTCCTAGAGGAGCTAAAAGACATCCTGCTGGATCGCCAAAAACAACATCCTGGGCCTGCACATCAAATTTATGAGATCATTTGGGACAATGTACGCTTCCAAAAAACAAAACAAATCAGGGAGCAGTTCACCACCAACAGTAACCACTTTTTAAACGTCTGTCTGCCACCCTACTCCCCTTTCCTGAACCCTATAGAGGAGTTCTTCTCATCATGGAGATGGAAGATTTATGACAGACAACCATACACTAGAGAGAACCCCCTAAGGGCAATGGAGCTGGCCTGTGTTGACATCCCAGTGGAGGCCTTCCAAGGATGGATTCGCCATTCCAGGGCGTTTTTCCCGCGGTGCCTGGCAAGAGACAATATAGCCTGCGATGTGGATGAGGTGATGTGGCCCGATGCAGCTCAGCGACATGATGCAGTGATTGTGGTGTGTGTGTGTGTGTGTGTGTGTGTGTGTGTGTGTGTGGTGTGAATAAAGTAAATAAAAAAACTTCACACCCTGGTCATGTTTTCAAGAGTACTGTTGTGTGCAATAGATTCTGTTTTTGCATTGAGTTGTGTTACAGTAGTGTACATGCAGAATTTACTATAGTTTTATACACTTCATATGAAACTCTCAAATCTAAATGCCTAATCCTCTGCAGAGATCTAAGAACATCCATAACTTTAAAGTTTAAAAAATATGCATTGGCAGTTATGAAACAATGAACCTTCTCACAAATTAAGCATTGTGTTTTCAATTGTTTTGCTGTAGTGTGTAATGATGTGTATATTGTTTACATTTTTGAAAGCTTTGAGCTGCTCTTTTGGTGTGAAAGTTGTGAAAAGTTGTGGTTGTGTTTATGTAGCTTTAGAAAAGGGTGTTGTGTTTAGACATTGGGGAACATGGAGGAAACGTTTGTAAAATGTGTTTTAGCATTTGAGAAAAACTGTGATGCAGCGTATAATGTGGGAGAGAGAGAGAAAGAGAGCAATATAGATGTAAACTCAAATTATAATTGAAAACAACAGATACAGCTAGAGAAATGCATCGTTTAAAAAAAATGGCTGTTGTGTTATATTTTGGTTTTATACCACACAGTGATGTGGTTAGTGTGATAATTGTTGCATTTGACTTTTATTCCGTAGAACTGCTGGAAAGAGACAGATTGCAAACATAAAGCAAATTCTTAATGCAAGCTCCAAAAATGATTACTTTGCTTTAAATTACCCAATTTTTACATCTGTAAAAAATCTTAAATATCTCTGCAGCATTTTCTTTATGTGATTCAAGTGGAGCTGCACTTCTTTACATCAAATTAAATCATCTTATAAAAGTATCCAGACATCTAAAAACAGGCACAGGCACAGGCCATCGAATGTCACACACCACATCAAACTCAATGAAGTTTCAAATGAGTTTGAGGAAGTTCAACAGCGAGTTCAACAGTCTGTATAAGGAGGAAGTTATAGAAGGTATGTGTGTAAAAGGAAAATAGGGCCCTTATACACAGTAAGAGTATTTGCTAGTGAGAGTATGGCTGTACTGTATGTGATAATAAGTGTGTGACAGTATGATTGCGTATAAAAATATGATAGTGTGAGAGTATAATTGCATGTGGTAGTATAATAGTGTGAGAGAAACCAAGCATGACTTACAGCACAGTATAGATGCACTGCACTGTACATGTAACAATATAAAGAGCAAAATGGGTCAAGCATGTAAGCATAAAGTAAATATAAGGTATACTCCTAACAATATTACAGATTAAATGTGTATTATTAATTGTGTATAGTTAATTGTATATATATATAAATATATATATATATATATAGCTTAGGAACAGTTTAGAAATCAATACCTGTTGGAATAACCCTGTTTTTTATTCACAGCTTTCACAGACTTTACTCCACTCCTGTCAAAATAATTCATGCAGCTCAGCTTCTTTTAAATGGCTTTTGATGGCTATCTATGGGGTTTCAATATTTTTTATTTTATATTTAAGTCTGGGCTGGCCATGACACATTTATTTACATTCACATATAGTTGCTTGATGGTGCTGGCATTTAAACTTGTGACCTTCCAATCCAGAGTGCAATAACCTTAACCATTGAGTTAACACCTCCACACATTGATTGACCTGGCTGTGTGGCATGGAACATTGTTCTACTGGGGAAAAAAAAACAATCCCCAGGTTTGGGGAACATTGTCGGAACATTGTCAGACGTTTTCTTTCAGGACAACCCTTGTACATGGCTAGATTTGTGAGCCCTCCATAAAGATAACCATCTCTCCAAGCACACTTTGATCTGCACCGGTACTCTAACAAATTTTACAGTGGGTGTGAGATACTGTTGCTTATCGGCCCCTCCAGGTCTCCCTTTAACCATTAGATGCCCAGGTTTTGGCAAAGCTGAAAACTAAAGCAACCTGACTCTCACTGTATCCCTCTGCCAGTAAATCTAGAATTAAATCCTTATTTTTTCACTTAAAACTTTTCTTTTTTTAACTCTTTTGACATAGTCAATAGTTATCACTATTCAGCTTCACTATCCAGCTTGTCCTTTTACAAGAGCAGGGTTTTTTTTTTTATAGTTTTCCTGCCTGACATGTTGAGATGCTGGTTTTAAAAAAAGATTTAAAGAGGATTCTGCAAAGAAGAGTATCATTTAATGTACTGTAAAGAATAGTATAATAGAATGTAGTAATAAAAACGCAGTGTTCAGATGCAATTATTAAAATGAATTTATCGCTTTAAATAACAAATAATTACAATCATACGAAAAATGCAGTAGATAAATACAATATTACTGAGCTGTTTGAGAACAAAGACAGTAGTACATTTCATTCTTTCACCATGAGTGTATCGTTTGGGCTAACCATAAAAAAGTAAAATAAATTTATATATATATATATATATATATAAATT
>MU554589.1:5022488-5056057 GCA_024362625.1 Silurus asotus | reverse complement strand
CTGAAAATAAAAAAATAAAAAAAATAATAATATTAATTATCATAATAATAATAATAATAATAATAATAATAATAATGGAAAACATTAAATTTTTACATAGCCTTTCTCACTTCTCACATCCTAGACAGCTTTACTGCAAGAAACAAGAAACAAAAAACAAGAAATAAAAACAACAACAACAACAACAACAAAAAAAAACACGGTATAACAATTTGGAATTTCTTACATGTTTTCAGAATTCTGATCAGCAGCCCTAAATGTATCTGAGGTTTTTTTTTTTTCAGCTGACTCATAACAAACCCTAAACCTGGAAATTGATTTTGTGTGTCATGTAACAATTCTTGTAAAAATGTAAGAAGTTAAATCCTTTGTCCAATCAGGAACTCAAGAATATTAAACTTAATCCTGAGCCTATTTCAAACAATTTAGAATATACATGACTTACGTTGACAAAGTATTCTAATATTGATTGTCACAATGCAACTGGTTTCAGCTTTATGGCTGTTAAATTAGTGTGTTATGGTATGACATACCCTCAAAAAACCTTTACCAAAAACATTTTTTCATCAGGAAAAAAGGATTTCAGATTTTAACTCTGCATTAGCAGTTTATATATTAAGTGTTAAGACAAAATGGATGTATTTACATTTTTCCTGAACAATAGAAAAAAACCATTGTGCTAAAAGAATTGCTTGGTTTGATTTTTGTATTTAAATTATAATATAATGAGGTTATTAATATGTGCTGCTCCATGTGGGGTGGTGGTGGGGGGAAACTAAACTAAACTAACCAACCAAACAAACAAACAAATAAACACAGAGGAATATGTGATCGTTGTCATCACATACTGCTAAACTATCACATGGTATGGGGGATTTCTCCAGATTGTTGGTGCACATTTTGAATTTTTATGACAGGATGCTCCTCAAAAACACATTTTAAAGCATCACATTCAGCCACGTCACTTGTACATGTTTTCGAAATAATTGCAAGAACAAGAAATGGAATTTCACAGAAATACCATCCTCCATGAAAAAAAAAAAAAAAAAGATCCCTCGTTTCACAAACACAGCGAAGCAACAACTGCAGCAGCGAGTGGAAGTGACTTAAATTTGTGTGTGCTCATTTCGTCAAACCGAGAAATGAGGAAACAGGCATGATGCTTTTCTCAAATGAGTCATAACGAACCCGAAACAAAGTGAAAATCACTTTTGTCTCTAATAGGCGGAAAATGTGTCATGCTTCTCAGAAAATCATGAGTCGGGAACATTATGCAACAAAGGGGGAGGGGGGAAAAAACAAAACAAAGAAAAATTATGGAGATAAATATTGCACCTCCCTACGCAAACATCCCAAAATTGTTGAGTTGTCATATTTCTTCCTGTGGTTTAACATTTCTTGATTTTACTTCGTGGAAGCCTCTGATGCCTTTGGTCATCATTTTGACATCATAACAGAAAAAAAAAAAAAAAAAAAAACGCCTTCAGTTTGTGATTTAAGTAACAAGAAGGAAAATAGCTGACAAAGACATTGAGCATATGTACGAACTCGTGGGAAGTTGCTCGTTTCTCCCTGATCAGTCTGACCAGTCAGTGTAGCGAATGATGGTGATGTAACTTGAGAAAGGCTGCACATCATTATACTTAATCCTCTCCTTCTGATGTGTCTTTATGGCGAGGCTGTTCTTAGCCTTGATGTGTAACAGGAAGAAGGATGAGAGATGGGCATCTTGCTCTGTCTCGCTGAGTGGCCGTGTGTCAAAGGAACCACTGTAGTCCTCTTGACCTTCAGGATATTTGAAATCCACGTAAAAGCTGAGGTCTACACTAGAGCTCTTTCCATCATTTTTAAGACTGTATGTCAGCTGTACATAGACCAGATAAACACCCGTCTGCTCCACTGTTATCCACATCTTGTTTTCATCCAGGGAGAAATTCTTTTCACACCACTCCTTCACCAGGATCAGATGATCATCTGTTGCAGAGTTGTTGCTCACTAGATACCAAACAGAAGACTCATTTGTGAGTCAATTCATCAGTATCATCACTTATATTTCACCTTCTATTTAAGCAAGTTAGCCCAAGTAAAAAGGGCTTGTGGGTTATACGGAATATCAGCAAGACTGCAATAATCAGTGTAAATACATGGCTGTGAGTGCAATATAACAAGACATTATGTTTAGTGACATCTCAACACTATAGAGGAATGGTCTGAGTCACACTCAACGGGGAGAGCTAGCTGATACTGATTTGTACATTCCTGTTTAAAATGTTTCTGTTATATTGTCCTTTCAGTTCAAGTTCCTCTGATTAAAAGGGTTGCTGCTGATATTGCTATCTCTATAGTACTAACCATTTTAAATAAGGAAGTGGAAATATACATGGTGTACACAGATAAGTGGAGTGGTACAAACAGTGAAATATTCCAGTGTGGTTCTAGGAAATATAGGAACTCTTGAAAGCTTTAAAAATAAATAAGTAAATTAAATGTAAACATCTGGTCATAATGCAATTGAGCAAACAGACTGATTATATTTACTATATTTACTATATATGTAAGTGCCTTTCTTAACTTGATGGACAGGTTGCAGTAATGTGAACAGACAGTAATATATTTTTAATCTTGGTGTATATTAGCTTTACATTCTGACAAACATTGCTTGAATTTATATATATGAAAAAAATACCAGACAGCTTTTCTGGCAGATCATCTTAGATAACTCATACCTCACTATCCTAAACTACAGGGGAGCCAGGGGGAAAAATGTGCCACAGAAACTCCTGGCTTAGGTGACATCGTGGCTTGGATTATAGATATTAATAAACCATCACAATCATACTAACAAATATAATTTTTGATCAACTGGGCATCAGTTAAACATACAGGCTGGTTTTACACATCTTTTACTAACAGGAAAGAATATCAGCCACCTTTGTTTTTTTGTTTTTTTTTTGGTAGTATGCTGATGAAATGATAGTGTGATGTTACTTTCTATAAAACCAAGACTTGCGATTCAAAAGTTAAAACGAGTGAAGTCGGCACAAATCGAAAGCAAGCACTATCAAAAACATATGCGCATCTTTGTCGTCCCACGTCCTTTCCCCTACAATGAACGGGCTTTTCCATTAGGTGAATTGTATTTGCGAATTGTATTTTTTTTTTTCTCGACTAACTGTAGCAAGTGGTTAAAATTGCTAAATAATACAGATAAACTGTAACGACTGTAGCTGTATAGTTTGTTTTTATTTTTTGCATTTTTACTGAATAATAACCAGCTTAGACTTGACAAAGGTGCTGATAACCACTGTGCATTTTTCATGTAAGAAATCCATCGACCAATCTCCCAAGTAACACTAAATCTGTTATAGTTATTGTATAACAACCTCATTTATAACTTGTATGTTAATTATAAATGATTTGGCATGCATTACTCTTTAAAACTGCTTTTCAAGGAACAATACAACAATTTTCGGAAAATGCTCATTCAAACCTCACCTTTACAAAGACAATGTGCAGTGGAAGATGGATTTTTGAGGATTTCCCACACTGCTGGACCTGTAGTGCAGGGGAAAGAAAAAACATCTGACATGATGTGACGTATTTACAGGTTAATAGTAACACACTTGCAAAGGAAACCCATGCGTCATGCCAAGCAGCGTGCTAGAAACAACGAAGGAGAGAGTTACGGGAAACAGCTCTACAGCTTACCACAAGCTTGCACGATAAATAAGCAACACACACACACCAGCACCTATTAGCAACACACAATAAACACATACAAACACCTGACTCCTGTCTATAAAGCACCCCAGTCCTTCATTGCAGATGATCAGCTAGTGAAAAATAGCAAGTCTACTATTTTTACTCAATTACACACCAGGAAAGTTTTAGTTGATCTTGAAAGGAAATTCAAATCAAACACAGACCACCAACACACGACCCTAAGATAAAAAGCAGCTTCCTGTAAATGAAGCAGAGCATTTTGCAATAAGAGTCTAAATGTAAATGTCAGTGTGTCTTAGGGGAATAAAAGTGATAAAAATAACTTGCTTTTGCACTGTAACCCTTTACTGTCACATACTGTCTGTATGTTTAACACATTGGATATAAGCATACAGTAATTTTCTGTTTGGTTCATTACTAATAGAGCATTGAATTGTAGAACATATTGCATGATTTTAAAATATCTTTCTATATCTAGCTAGCACACTTTAACTTCTCTGTGATGATCAGCACAAAGCCTATATTGCAGCCAGTACTGACTTTCAGGGTTTAATGAACAAAAAACAAAAATGACTATTCATGTTAATAAAATATTCTGGTAGTGTGTGAGATTGTGTGTGGCTTTTAAACCTTTATTAAGCTTAGATTAGTCATTATTGTGACGGTAGCTACCCTGTGAGGAGGATAAACACACAGTGCTGCCTGAGACAGAGATTTTTTGGCTTCTTTAATCTAACATTATTTCCTATCATAAGAATAAATGGGATTAGATAGGTTAAACGATAAACAAATAATTGAAAGTCTGTTGTGTTTGGAAATTTTAATTGCCGTTTCTACTTTCTTTCCCTTAAACATGGAAAATCTGATTTTTATCACTATTTTTTAATCCAAACCAAACAGTTTACTTTGTATTTAACTCTTCACCTTGTAACACAGCTTTAATCATCTTTTACAGATAAAGTGACTTTGTAAAAAAAAACTGTAGAATCTGCTCTGGAAAATATTTTGGCAATTGGTTTTTGTCTTGTTGTCTCAGCTGAATAATTTGACGAAGATCCAATGCTAATAAAAGGTTATTGTGCATTCTCAATTCATTTGTACAAAATCTTCAAATTGTGAAAAATTAACAAGATGATTGCATTGTTAAATTTTAACTGTACAGTGTACTGGACTTTAAATGTTTTATTTTTTATTTTTATTTAATAAAAGTTACAGCTGATGTTTCAGTTTTATATGTTCATATATAAATCTCAGTATGTTGTATCTTTTTTCCTATTTGTTCTTCAGTCTACATATGAAATGAACCCAATTTGAATGATATTAAAACAAAAAAGTAAAATTTTAAGAATTACAATATATTTTTGTAGATAACAATTTAATACTGTACAATTACATGATATTACAGTAGGATACACTATTTGGTATTGATATAACTATATAGCAGTATTCCTGTAAACTACACAGAAATGTGGCTGGCCATGACATTGATTATTTAAAGAGATATTTATTTTTATTTTCATTTTTTTTAATAATTAAAATATGATTATAAGAATAATTTAGTAAGTGAAGACTTGTTCACTTGGGGTTCGGCTACAGCTCTTAAAAAAAAAAATTGCACAACCCTGAATTTAATCAAATTTTCTATTAATTCTATTATAATTCTATTATTTCTACTTTCTTGCACTTTTTACAAGTGTCCCAGTGCAATCATGTGGAATGAGTAATAATAATGACCTGATAGGTTTTCATATGTAACACTCAAACTTCTAAAATATTGATCTCAGTAGAGCGAAACAACACTGTACAATGATATCAGTATATTATTACAGGATAGGCATCTGTAAAACACAAATTACATTAAACTTCTTTCATTTTAAAGCCAAAGAATGCAAGGTGTTACACTTCATTGCTATGGAAGGGGTGTGGTCACATGTGCAGCACAATGTGTCAGCTACGCTCTTATAGAAGCTTTTCCACCAATCTCATCATATCCATGACATCAAATTCGTTTTTTTCCAATCTTAGTGATTGATGCAAAGTCCCTGAAAAAGCTCCAGGAACTCGTTCTAGAGCTAGATCTATTAGTGCTGGCATTTTACTCTACACCAATTTCAATAGATAAAAACTCTATTTTATGCTTCTTTTGTTGCTTCGGTTAAATAGACAAGCTTTTATAAAAAAAATCTAAATAAGATAAAGAAATAAATATGTTCCAGCTGCTAAATCATCTTCTAATGTTCTTATTATCGGTCTAAAGTGATACAGTAAATAGCTCTCATACTGTAGCAGCAGAACAAAAAACAAACTGAAAATCATACTGGATTTTTTGTCACCGAAATAATAATAATAATAAACTTGCTTTCTTGTTTTTAGTTATTTTTTTAAAAGTGGTTATTAGGTATGGTTAAAAGAATGTGCATAGGTGAGGGGAGATGAGTCACTGGAAACCTACCGTTAATAACTTGTCCTGAGGGTTTAGTTTCCTGAATGAATAAAAGAAAGAGAAGTCAATAAATAAATATAATAAATAAAATAATAATACTACTACTAATGATGATGATGTTGATGATGATGATGATCATATTCATCATCATCATCATCATCATCATAATTATCAAAAAACATATTTTTACTGTATATCTGATTTTATACACACACATATATTTATATATATATATATGTGTGTGTGTGTGTGTGTGTGTGTGTGTGTGTGTGTGTGTGTATATATATGCGCAGAAATTGTTCTCAACTTTAAAGAATTGCAACTATTAAGACTCTTTCAAATATTTGCAAAAAGAACTAAGTTGGAAGATGAGACGCTTCAGAGCACAGACAACACGCCCCCATGCAACTTGGAGCCAATTCACAGCTTTCTCCTTTTACACAGCAGCTTTTTAGTGCAACATTCAACAACAATAAATAGAAAAGCAGTTTAAGTAGTTACAAAAAATATTACAGCAGTTCAAAATCAGTCGATCGCTAGAAATAACGCACTTGATCCCGAACCAAAAAAAAAAAAAAAAATCGGGTCTGTTTTGTTACCAAAACATAAGGCACAGCGTTATGAAACTAATCCAAGAGATTAGAGGGAAAGAAGACAAGCCCTTACCCGGGACGCAATGAGCCAGGTTACACAGGAGACAGTGACAGCTACGATGATCACTGCGGAAATCCAGGTAACGTGCGCTCTGGCCGCGTGCGCCATCCTCTCTCCCCTCCGCAGCACAGACTGGAAGCGCAGCGTGCGTCTACATCTGATCAAATACAAAGTTAAGGGGATCTCCCACGCATCCAAGCGGCCTTTCACTCCCCTCCACTCTCCCTCTCTGTGGCTGAGACTTAAGATGTGCGGGGGCGGCAGTTATGACACACAGAACGCACACTACCACACTGGCGCCTCCACTCATACTGGGAAAAGAACCTGCGATCTGAGGTTTCAAGCATGAGCATGAGACATGCGTGCATCCCGCAAAACAAGTGCAGGGTGAGAGCAAACTGCAATACCCCAAAAAGTCCATGCCGTGCATTGCATTCGAAGTTCCCAGATTTAAAAAGATGGCACACATTTCTTTGAGAAGCAATTCGTTTATTTATCCATTCATTCATTCTTTCAAGGTTTATTAACACATGATTGCACACTTGCTGATTCAAAAGCAATGTAGGGTCCCCAATCCACCCATGAGCTACAGATGAGGTGGCAGTGCAACCCACTGCTCTGTGGTCTTATCGCACAACATGCAACTATGCATCATTAGTCATTTATTAAATAAGAGCATTACTGAAGTTTGCAATCACATACACACACCTGTTGAAGGATTAAGAGTATTTATAGTATCATCCTACTCTCAGCACTTTATTCTTTTAAAATTGAAAGCACAAAAAAGTAAAAATTGTTAGTTTTAAAGTATTGGATTATGGTACTGTATATGTGGAAATATGAGAAGTTTCTCTTTTATATGTACTTACATAATATGTAGAAAGTTGGGCATGGAAAGTATGCAGAACCTTTCAATAATTTTTTTTTTCCACAAATCTACACAAATAACCTTATATACTTTAATACTTAAAAACTGCCAGCTCATTTATTTATATAAGTATTGTGATCCTTGGCTATGCAACTCTAAATTGAGCTAATGTGCATCCTGTTTTCCTTTAATAACCTTGAATAACTTTAGAACCTTTCTCTTGTCCAACTGTAGGCATTTCAATAGATTGGACATGGTCCAGAAAGGTAAAATCCAGTTTGTTTAAGCTCCCACTGAGACCTTTTCTTTTATCACAATCTAATCAAGAGCATGAAGTTTCTCTACAGTCATGAGATAGATACTGAACTTTTAAAGTTGAACCCCAAGTGCTGTCCCTGGCAAAAAAAAAAAAAATTCCAGGAGATCAGCAGTTTCTGAATAACAATAACTGTCAACCCAACTGGCACGAACACCAGTGACATGGTCAGTGTAAATGAGGTCACATTCTTTCACTAATATGATGTTCACTGTAATTTTTAACTGAAACTTTTGACCTGTATATCCAAAATGTGATGCATTTCACTGCTGCCTCATGATTGTCTTATCGAAACAAGCATATCGATTAATTCAATGTGAATTATGACATTTATTTAAAAGAATCTTTAAAAAATTCCTTTCTGTCACATGATGGCAGTCCATGTCATGTTTTATAGCTTATTTACACATCCATATACTTTTCCAGGCACTTGTGTTTCCTCCCCAAACTGTGACCACAAATCTGGAGGCTTTGAATGTAGTAGCATTACATTTTCCCTTTATTCAAACTAGCAGACCCAAAGCTGTTTCAGAATGACAATGCCCCTGTGCACAAATTGAGCTCTGTGATGATAGCGGTGGCAGTGGGTGGGCAGTGGTGGTTTCTTCTGAGCATAAATTTAAATACCAACATCACCAAGCTGCCACTGGTGGCCTTTAGACAAGGTCTCTAACCAGCAATTGCTAAGTGTACTGTATAAATTAGATAATTAAATGTCATCTTAATAAGGGTGTCTGCCTATGCCATGAATATGGTTTACAGGGCTTGGAGTGGAAGATCTTGAGTGGCCTACTTGAGCTCTGACTTTAACTCTATTGAATACCTTTAAAATGAAAAATATTCTGTGGATAAATGGGCCAAATCTCCACAACCACAAACCAAAATCCATGAGAATATACAGTATAAATAAACAAAATAGTTATAATTAAATGCCATTTGCTCATGTATTTGTTTCTCAAATTGTGGAGCTTATAATCGGTATTCATTCAGAAATACACTGAAATAAATGTTTGCACTACTAAAAACTGAGCTAAAGTGGAATTTCATACAGAATGTGACTAAATATTGTACAACAAGCTGGTAGAAAACAAGCTGGTAGACCAAAGCAGTTCATGCTTGTATATCATGCCAATCTGGCAGTATAATATATAATGTTGTGGTTTGTGATGTGCTGAGAATGAAAAATACAATATGACTTCAAAGTTTTTCTGTGATGAACGTTTTGACTCGTACAGCTTGTAACATTTCTGCATTTTAGGAAGAAACGGGAAACCAAAACCTATTTGCCGGAGGCATGGATTGCTATCTCAATCGACTCAAAAGCCAGCTATGCTGCATAGTCTATCTGTAATGTGATCTTTGAAAAAAGTGAATAACATTATGTAGCAGAACAAACAAATGGAACATGGCAATAATCATCAACCTCGGTGAGAACAAACCGCAGTGCTTCAAGGAAAGGCTAGCTATGACACAGAATCCATCCTGATCAAAAGCAATTGTGTCATAGCTGTACACAGTAGTGGGCAGACTGCAATCATGACTTCTCAGCCAGCTGGTAGGTATCTGATCTGAAACAACTTCACCTCTGAGGCTAATTGGCCTTTAGAAATCTGTACATATTTGTTTCACGACCACCTTCTTTGGTTTTTCCACCAACCTCCCAAGACTACAAGGCAATCCCACATTAAATCTCTGATTATTTGAAGAAAAAAAAAAAAAGTCAGCAGTTGCTTAAGTGTGGGTGTTCAGCTCATGCTTGCACTAGCTTTTGCCATATGTGTGTGTGTGTGTGTGTGTGTGTGTGTGTGTGTGGCTTTTGTCATATGTGTGTGTGTGTGTGTGTGTGTGTGTGTGTGTGTGTGTGTGTGTGTGTGTGTGTGTGTGTCTTTGTGTTCAGGCTCTGATCACCTCTCATTTAGCCACAATTCAGTTTGATTTCCTGTCATTTTTTTTTTTAATATGACTCATGTTTATCACTTGAATCTATTTACACAACAAATGTCTTATTTCCAAGATGGGGCTATTTCCCATACCTTCTCAGAAGAAAACTACTACCAAGCAGTTCCAGTCAAATCGGAAGTCACCAAATGATCTCTTTTATCCTTTGTAAGCCCTTGATGATGTCAAACTTTTTACAATTTCCACTTCACTGTTCTGCTGACAAGCACGGTCTACTTCTACTCTAAAATATGTAAACAAACATAAAAAATGTTCGAAGGCCATAGAGCCTCCCAAATTAGATCTATTCCATTGGTAAAGATTAATCAAAGAAAATTCACCTGTCTGTCAAAAAAATAATGGGCCTGAAAAGATGGACTCATTATATAACCGGCACACTATGAATTTGACTCCCATAATATCTACCTATTATTTTAACAATCACTTTTACTCATCTTACTTCCTGACAAATTATCTGTATTTCCTCTTGTCCTACACTGACTGCTCCTTTTTCTTTATTCATGCTATATGCTGAATTTAAACCACTACTAACCATTTAAATCTAAGCTAGTCAATAGAAATATGCCATACCAATCAGATAACATATTATACCTCTTTGTATGTATTCCTTTCTAGGACATTATGGAACAACTAATCACTTCTCAGGATGATATCAGTGCTAGTCAAGATTCATTTATGAGAAATGATCAACATTTGATTATAACTAAGTCATTGATGAGGTGACTAACTTTGTTAGTCTCAAACCAAACTCTAAGTCCCTTTGGAATGTAGAATCCATTCACATATGACATCAAAAATCTTCCTACGTGTCTCAGTAAGCAAAGGGTTTCACAAGAAGCTGAGAGAGAGACAGGAAAGCCTTTGCTCAGTTTCCACTCGGTGCTCTCCATTATCGAAATGGAAAACTAGTACAAACTGGGGCAGGGTATGAAAGATTAATATCAGTGAGTGTCAGCATTCTCATTCTCTGACACACAGTGTGAGGCAGGTAATTAGAGCAAGTTGCATTAATCTTTAACTGTAAAACAACAACAAACAACTCTTAGTCATATAGAGCTGTTCTGGGACACCAACACGCTGCTGAAATGTGGTTGACTCCATGTTATACTAAACCACACTTTAAATGCAAGTGTTGAATTTGACAATTTAAAGGTCACCAATGATATAGCAGCGATTTTAAAAGGAGAACTCCACCCTGCTGCACAGTCAATATGTTTGCAAATATTCGTAAGGGTTTTCATTTGTTGTTTGGTCTGTTGTTGTTGTGTTTTTTTTTTCTGTACGATTCACGTGATGTTGGTTTTGCATCATTCACACAGAATGGGACAAAACTGGTATTGTATTTACAAAGAGGATATTTAAATAATATCAAACATGAAACATGACCAGTTTGGCTGTTAGCCAGTTTTCTTCTCTATGAGAAATTGTGAGTGGCAGCATTGACAACGTGAATGGAAAAGCTTTGGTGTTTGAGCAAGAGGTATAGATAATTGGGTGAGAAAGCTAAGCGGATTAAAGCATTGAAGAGAGAGAGAGAGAGAGAGAGAGAGAGAGAGAGAGAAAGAGTGAGAGAGAGAGACTTTTACTTGTCACATGCACATTACAACACAGTGAAATTAATTCTTCACATGCCTCAGCTTGTTAGGATGCTGGGGTCAGAGTGCAGGTTAATGATACAGAGAGAGTTAAGCCTAGCTTAAAAGCACAACAGTGGCAGATTGGTGGTGCTGGGGTTTAAACTGCCAAGCTTCTGATCAGAGCCTTAACCACTTAACAACTGTTCATATTCTCCTTACACAGAAATGGGCTGACCACAGTGCTATTTGGAACAAGAGTTTAAGGGGAATCCAAAATATTCAAACTCACATGTCAGGGCTGAGCTTCTTTCTGGGAGTTTACTTTATTCAGTTTAAAAAGAATTCATGCTCTTGCCTGTTCCACTGCACATGATTCATGGAACATACTGCACTGAAGCAACTGCTTAATTAGACCCTCCTACAGTGGATAAATGTTACATATAGTGGTGTGAAAAAAGATATGGATTTCTTATTTTTTTGCATCTTTTTTACACTTTAATGTTTCAGACCATCAAACTAATTTAAATATTAGTAAAAGATAACACAAGTGAACACAACATGCAGTTTTTAAATGAAGGCTTTTATTATTGACAGAAAACAAAATCCAAAACTAAAAATGTTTTCCCCCCCTGTTAAAACTGTGGTTTATCACACCTGAGTTCAATTTCTCTAGCCACACCCAGGCCTGATTACTGCCACACCTGTTCACAATCCAGAAATCTCTAAAATAGGACCTCCATGACAAAGTGAAGTAGACCAAAAGATCCTCAAAAGCTAGACATCATGCTGAGATCCAAATCAATTCAGAAACAAATGAGAAAGAAAGTACTAGAGATCTATCAGTCTGGAAAATGTTAGAAAGCCATTTCTAAAGCTTTGGGACTCCACAGTGAGAGCTATTATTCACAAATAGCAAAACATGGTACAGTGGAGAACCTACCCAGGAGTGGCCGGCTGACCAAAATTACCCCAAGAGCACAGCAACGACTCATCCAAAAGGTCACAAAAGACCACACTACAACATTCAAAGAACTGCAGGTCTCACTTGCCTCAGTTAAGGTCAGTGTTCATGACTTCACCATAAGAAAGAGACTGGGCAAAAATGGTCTGCATGGCAGAGTTCCACGACAAAAAAACGCTACCGAGCAAAAAAAACCATACAACATCACAGGTCTCACCACAGTCCTATAAACTTTCCCTTTTACTCTTGCAGATACTCTTCTATCACAAATCACTCCTGTCACTCTTCTCCACCCACTTCACCCTGCCTGCACTCTTTTCTTCACTTCTCTAACACACGCTCCATTACTTTGCACTGTTGACACCAGGTTCCTGAACTCCTCCACCTTGCCCACCTCTTCTCCATGCAATCGCACTATTCCACTGCCCTCCCCTTTCATTCATAAGCTGAAAACATATTTCAGAGAGCTTACAACCTTCCTCTTTCCATAAATATTGCAAAAATGTATTGTAACACATACTTAATCACACTAATGACTGTACATTACGATTAGTTACATTAGATTTAGAGAACGCATATGACAGAGTGCCTCCTTTCTCATTCACACACATGTACTCTGTCTTACTCCTACTGACTTTCATTTCCCTTCTCTCCAGCATGTACCTCCACCTCTCCAGGCTCTTCTCAACCTGCTCCTTACTCTCACCACAAATCACAATATCATTTGCAAACATCATATTTGACCTCATCCATCAATCTGTCCATTACCACTCCAAACAGGAAAGGGCTCAGAGCCGATCCTTGACGCAATCCAACCTCCACCTTGAACCAGTCTGTCGTTCCTACTGCACACTTCACTGCTGTCACACTGTCCTCATACATGTCCTGCACCACCCTCACATACTTCTCTGACACACCTGACTTCCTCATACAATACCACAACTCCTCTCTCTGCACTCTGTCGTACACTTTCTCTAAATCCACAAACACACAATGCAAATCCTTCTCTATACTTCTCCATCAACATTCTCAAAGTAAGTAACGCACCTGTGGTGCTCTTCCTCGCCATGAAACCATACTGTTGCTCATAGATGGTCACCTCTTCTCTCAGCCTGGCCTCCACTAGTCTTTCCAATTACCTCATGGTGTGACTGATCACTTTATTCCCCTGTAGTTACTGCAGGTCTGCACATCTCCCTTATTTTTAAAAACCAGTACCAGCACACTCCTTCTCCATTCCTCAGGCATCCACTACCATGTCTCTTCCTTTCTATTTCCAGATTTCACACCACATATCTTTCTATCTGTTTCCCTTATCACTTCTGCAGTATTTGCAATCATCCAACACCTCTTCACCACCACCGAGCTTCTGTCTGACCTCTTCCCTGAACCTCACACTACAGTCTGCCTCCTTCAGTTTCCACCATCTAATTTTTTTTTCAGTCCTCACTCTCCTCCTCTTTTTCTTCACCTCCATAATCATCCTACAAACCACCATCCGATGCTATTTAGCTACACTGTCCCCACCAACACCTTACAGTCTCCAATCTCCTTCAGGTTGCATCTCCTACATAGAACATAGTCCACCTGTGTGCACCTTCCTCCACTCTTATACGTCACCCTATGCTTATCCTTCTTCTTAAAATAAGTTTTCACAACAGCCATTTCTATTCTTTTAGCAAAATCTACCACCACCTGCCCTTCCACATTCCTCTCCTTAAAGCCATACCTACCCATCACCTCCTCATCACCTCTGTTTCCTTTAACTACATGCCCATTAAAGTCTGCCCCAATCACCAATCATTAATTCTTGAGTGATTCCGTGCCATGCATGATTTCAAACTATGACGTATTAGTGTATTACCAACAGTAACCTAACAGTAATACGGTGGTCCGAGGTCTTTTCAGGTTATTGACCAGCTCCTCCCGTTTAGTTCTTGTCTGATTTCTTACCTTCCTTAGGATCATTGAGACCCCACTAGGTGAGATCTTGCATGGAGCCCCAGTCCGAGGGAGATTGACAGCCATGTTTAGCTTCTTCCATTTTCTAATGATTGCTCCAACAGTGGACCTTTTTTTCACCAAGCTGCCGTAGCCCTTTCCAGCCTCGTGGAGGTGTACAATTTTGTCTCTAGTGTCTTTGGAAAGCTCTTTGGTCTTGGCCATGTTAGTAGTTGGATTCTTACTGATTGTATGTGGTGGACAGGCGTCTTTATGCAGCTAACGACCTCAAACAGGTGCATCTAATTTAGGATAATAAATGTAGTGGAGGTGGACATTTTAAAGGCAGACTAACAGGTCTTTGAGGGTCAGAATTCTAGCTGATAGACAGGTGTTCAAATACTTATTTGCAGCTGTATAATACAAATAAATAGTTTAAAAATCATATATTGTGATTTCTGGATTTATTTTTTAGATTATGTCTAAAAATAGCAGGGTGTTCAAATACTTATTTTCCTCACTGTATATATATATATACACACACATACACACACACACACACAATTTGTGTGACAGCTTGGTAGTGCCGGGATTTAAACTTATCACCTCATTACTCATGACCTTCCAATCCAAAGTCCAATGTCCACTTCCATAAACAAAACACAGAAAGTATGTAAGAATACATTTCTTGAACCTTGTAGAAGTAACAATAAAATCCTCTTACATTCCTGTGACTTGTGTGAGGTCTTCACTCTTCTCATGATTTATTACACTCAAGTCTCTGCAAGTACCTGTTTTTTGTCCCACGATTGATTTTGTGATTTTGTTTCAGTTTCGTCATCACCGGGGCCATGGCCTGTTTTCTATGTATGATTATAAATCCTAATTTGGATTTGATTTGGTCTGCTATTTTTTTTAATTAAACATTCATATAGAGCACTTGCATTTGTTTATCTCCAGCATGAAATAACATGATTGCTGCACTGTATGTGACTGATGAAAGAATTTTTTTTCAAAGCAGTAGAGTTTATAATTGATTAATGATTACCCTACCTGCACCCTGATTACACTGTGCAGTCTCTTTAAACATTTATGTAACAATGAGTAACAAGTTTAATACTTAACAATCCTTATTTCTCTCTCTGTCGAGTTAAACATGCTCCCGGTACCACTGTTCCTGTGCCTTTCTTCTCTTTGGATCTGCTCAAATTCATCCTGACACCCTGCCTTCAGATGCAGTTCTCTTAAATTGGAGATCAATTTTTTTTCCCTTCTACAGTTACTACTGGCTCGCTCATTTGGGATAAACTTAAAATTTATACAAATTTATAGCCACTGAACTTATACATTCTGACCTTTAAAACTCTTTATCTCTGTAAAGCTGCTCTGAGACACTGCCCATTGTTAAAAGTGCAATACAAATAAAAATGAATTGAACAAGAAATAAATGCATGATTTAAGGAGACTAGAAACAAGTTATTAAGGTTGCACAAGCCAGTGCACTCTTAGCGCCGGTCCCAAGCCCGGATAAGGAGAGTGAGGACTAAAAGAAGAATAAGTTGGTGGAAACTGAAAGAGGTAGACTGTAGTGTGAGATTCAGGGAAGAGGTCAGACAGAAGCTCGGTGGTGGTGAGGAGGTGCTGGATGATTGGGCAACTACTGCAGAAATGATAAGGCAGACAGATCAAAATGTACTTGGTGTGACATCATTGGTGTGGCAAAAGCCAGGGAGAAGGCATATGAGGAGCTGTATGAGAAGTTGGACACCAAGGAAGGAGAAAAGGATTTGTACCGATTGGTCAGGCAGAGAGGCCGAGCTGGGAAGGATGTGCTGCAAGTTAGAGCAATAAAGGATGGTGATGGAAATGTGTAGACTAGTGAGGAGAATGTGTTGAGAAGATGGAGAGAGTATTTTGAGCAGCTGATGAACGAGGAACATGAAAGAGGGAGAAGGTTGGATGGTGTGGAGTTGGTGAAGCAGGATGTGGATAGGATTAGTCAGGAGGAAGTGAGAGCAGTGATTAAGAGATGAAGAGTGGAAAGTCAGTAGGACCAGATGACATACCGGTAGAAGCATGGAGATGTTTAGGTGAGATGGCAGTTGAGTTTTTACCAGGTTGAGAGAAGCCTGGAGAGGTGGCGGTACGTGCTGGAGAGAAGAGGAACGAAAGTCAGTAGGAGTAAGACAGAGTACATGTGTGTGAATGGGAAGGAAGGAACTCTTAGCACTCTGTCATATGCGTTCTCTAAATCCAATGTAACTAATCGTAATGTACAGTCATTAGAGTTATTAAGTATTTGTTACAATACATATTTGCAATATTTATGGAAAGAGGAAGGTTGAAAGCTCTTTGTAAAAATCATGTTTTCAGCTTAGGAATCTTTAATGACAAAGGATTGTAAGCTTTCCAATGTATTATAATTATTTTTTTGAGACCGAGAACGAGGTAAGGAATGTTTACTTAAGCAGAAGAACAGGAACTAACTTGCATTTTAGTTGTTGCGCAAAACTATATAAAATTATAAATGCCAGACTTGCATCACTCCATGCTGTTTTAACAAAATAATGCAGTTACACCAGCAATGACTAAAGCTTTCTTATTCCATGATGAAACATGACTGAAGAGCACATTTCTAACTTGAAAACACCACTTTTGGCTTGCAAGTCCTTGGTGTCACACACCACTTTAGTATTGTAATGCTTTTTTATAGTGCATTAACGTTTATCACAGTACACAATTAATATGTTGTGTACCAAGTTATTAGCAGATGTGTGGTATTATGTGTTGGAATGATATGAAAGGTCTGGAATATATAATAAACCAGTACATGTATGAACATGATGTCACGTGCTTCCTGTACCACTTTTTTAGAATTTGTTTGTTCGTTCGGTATATTCCGTCAATTAGTTGATCTTATTTTTTGGGCACATAATGAAGCTGAACCTAGACCTGACAAACTGAAGCAACACCAGTTCATACCATTGGTCCGACATGCTTTTTACTTTACCATCGCCACTTGCAATGATGGATGAATCACTTTATCTGCCTGTCTTCTTAAAATTATGTGTGTGCCTAAAAGCCTGTGCTGACCAACTGGCCCCATCTTCAATCAGATCTTTAACAGATCACTGCCTCTGTGTAGCTCCCTGCTGCTTCAAACACTCCATGATCATTTAAAAAACCCAAAATAAACTTTCTTTCGGCTTCTCCCATCAGGGGGCGCCACAGCGGATCACCCGCATGTTTTTACGCTGGATGCCCTTCCTAAAGAAACCCTTCACATTTATCTGGGCTTGGGACCGGCACTAAGAGTGAGTTGTTTCCCTGACCGGGGATGGAACCCGGGTCGCAGCGGTGAGAGCGCCGCATCCTAACCACTAGACCACCAGGGGACCTTATTTAAAAAAAAACAAATCACTGGTTTAAATGATTACAGGCCTGTTTCTCTCACATCTGTTTAATACAATGATTTGAAAGACTGGACCTGGCCTACCTAAAGGACATCACTGGACCTTTGCTGGACTGCTTTCAGTATGATGCAGTCAACATGGGACTGCATTATATACTGCAACATCTTGATAGACCTGGGACCTATGCAAGGATCTTGTTCAGTTCGGCTTTTATTACCATCATTCCTGACCTTCTCTCAGCCTCGGTGACCCAGCGCACGGTGCCCACCTTAATCTGTCTGTGGATCACCAGATTCGTGACAGACAGGCAGCAGGCAGTGAGGTTGGGCAAACTCACATCCAGGTCTCTCATTATCAGCACTGGTGCTCCCCAGGGTTGCGTTCTCTCCCCACTGCTCCTCTCCCTGTACACAAATGACTGCACCTCTAAAAACCCCTCTGTCAAGTTCCTAAAGTTTGTGGACGACACTACAGTCATCGGCCAACAAGCATACAAATATTCCATTTCACAAAAAACTCTATAGCCATTATCCCTCCAGATCTGCTTCTTTACCTAAGAAAAATCTACTGATAAAAGATGACTATAAAAATGATTTCTGCCCTAAACATGGAGTCCCGAACACTAATTAGAAGGCTGTTCATAACTGTGGGGCTTTATAAGAAAAAGATCTGCCTCCCTGCTGTAGTCTTTAATATTTGAGTTACCAACAAATAGCCTGCACCTTTTGATCTAAGTGGGCGTGGAGGATCAAATTTCTAATTTTAGCAATATTTCTAAGGTGAAATAAGGAGATCCTGGTAATAATATTCACGTGAGCCTCAAATGACAGACTTGGGTCAATAATCACAAGAAGGTCTTTAACTGCTGTACACACTTAAACAGAAACACCATCTCTGGATGTCTAATGCCCTTTACACACTCCTCCATCTTTACATGCTTAACATTATAGGCACCCCACTGCCCAATATCCAAGATCTTTACTAATTCAGAGTGGAGAGAAGGGCTTAGAAAATCACTTTAGACCCCACACACCCATCCCACTCTCTCTTCGAACTGTTGCCTTCTGGTTGGCGCTACAAAGCACCGACTAACAGAACACCCAGGCACAAAAACTTCTTTTCCCCCTGCAGGCTATACTCAGCATGAACAATTAAAATATTCATAACTACACACTGTCCATCATAACTGACACATTTGTACATAAAATCCAATGGTCCATTTGTAAACTGCACACTTGTAAATAATATCTGTACATTCATTTAAACAATATTCTTACTCTGTATATATTGAATTATTTAACTCTCTGGTTTACAATTATGTCTGTACTTTCTCCAGCACTAGAAGCTCCTGATGCCAAGTCAAATTCCTTGTGTCTGTAAGCATACTTGGTAATAAAGCTATTTCTGGTTCTGACGTACACTAATAAATATAACCATGAATTCTACTGTTGTTTTTGAAGATAATAGTTCACCACTACCTTTCAAGGTTTTATAAAGCTTTCAACAATTCTTAGCCCAATTTGAGTAGTTTAGCACTCTCCTTAGTAGTTTTATTTGCTTGATCCAGGCCAATAATTGGATCATTTTAAAAGAGACTAACATCTTTTTCATGACCACAGGACATGCCTTCTGACATGGTTGTTCAAAAAAATGAGAAGCTACTCACTGCATCATTTGGGGTTGAATAAATTGGAAGTACATAATGTAGCATATTATGACCACCTGCCTAATATTGTGTTGGTCTCCCCTTTGCTGCCCAAACAGTCCTGACCTTTCAAACATTACAGCATTAAATTCTTTAGCAATTTAAGCTACAGTAGCTCATCTGCTCAATGAGCTCATCGTCATCACCCATCACCGTGCTGCCGGTTCACCACTGTTTCTTTCTTGGAGCACTGCAGACCAGAAACATCCCACAACAGCTGCAGATTTGGAGATGCTCTGCCCCAGTCATCTAGACATCACAATTCAGCCCTTGTGAAATTTGCTCAAATCCTTACGCTCGCCCATTTTTCCTGCTTCTAACACATTACTTTTTCAAAATTTTCACTTGACGCCTAATATATCCCACCCACTAACAGATGCCACGATAAAGAGAAAAACAGTGTTGTTCAATTCCCCAGTCATTATGTTACGCCTGATCGGTATACTTATTGATTAAGCTTTTTCATGTTGTAGAAAAAGAACAGGATGAAAAATAATACCTTAATACAAAATAAAGCCCAAATATGCTTAAAGATCTAAACATTATCACACAACAAGGAGACACTGATGATAAGATACTGTATATAATTAATTGCAAAGCCATTTGGTGGCTCTAAATGTCATACAAAACATCCAGTTTTACTTTGGTATTGTAAAATGGTGAAAAAAAAACGAGTAATTGCTTACTCGAGTAATTTGAGGGTTACTCATTCATTTAATCAAACACAATCTTCTGATAGAGAAACTATACGATGTAATGCGACTAAACACCCTAATTGTCCACATATAACAGTGGATGCTCATCAGCAAACTTTACACAAGCACAAGGTCAAAATGTGATATACAGTGTCATATAATTGTTTTATTTTAAGCAGCTTTTAAAGTTTGTGAGCTGATTGTGATCTGTTTTGTCACCTTTTTTTTTTTCTTCTTTACATTTCCTGTGTATTGATTGCAATTATGGCTTAATGCAATTTTTCAAAGATGTGAAGACAAGGTGACATTTGGGTTTAACCTGCCAAACATGACTCAATCTGATGAGTACAAAGAGTACAAAAAAAAAAGGTCACAATCAGAGGCACACAGGAGGCAAACAGCATCTGTCCCACTGAAAACTAACAGTGGGTGATGATGTATAATGTACTGTTGTGTGGAGATGCAGCAGGTGTTGTACTATGATTCATACACTACTTTCAGGTAACTCCAGTCACCTACAGTTTCATTTGCAAGCGGAGGGAAGTTTTCTACTGAACTAAGTAACGATAGCTGCATCTTTTCCACTTGAGTTGTTTTTTTTTTGTGTGTGTGTGTGTGCAAACCGAAAAAGCGACTCTCACAATGCACATTCATATATTACTTCCTAATCCACTCACAATTACAGTGAAGATATAAAGAGCTATGCTAGTCTAAAAAGGAACTCGAGCCCTCAAACATTTCCAAGTGTGCGGCATTGTTTTAAAGCAAGAACGTGAATGCTAGAGGGTCAAGAGGTTAATTACTATAGCTGAATACGAAAAGCCCTCCAAACATGTCGAGGACTAGAGTAGAAAACATCGAGCCGAGTCAACTGACCATTACAACACTGAACAACAGTATGTCATGGGATTCCCAGGGATGACACAATCATCTCTTTCTCATGACAGCTCGAATTCGAAAGTACAAGAGAACAATATAGCTTTTAAAGTGTTTATAGATTTTTTTTTTTTTAGGTGGTTTGTTTTTGCAGTTTTGCATTTTACAGCAGACCGACACGCACAACTTTCCGTCATTCATTTGTACATAAGTATTATTTGATATTGCTGATATGATATCTGCCTCATAGCTTTCTACACTCTCGCTTGCGAATGATGATACGACATTGTGGCTTTCTGTTGCACACCACAGTACCTATATCGCAACACGCGCAAGAATCATCTCATCACCCGGCAGTTGCAAAATGGCTCTGATTTAACGTTAAAGTTAAACTAAATGTTTTCTATGAGTGAAAGATCTGGACTGCAGGCTGGCCATTTCAGTAAATGGATCCTGCTTCTATGCAGCTATGATGTTGTAATTGATGCAGTATGTGGTCTGGCATTGTCATGTTGGCAAATGCAAGGTCTTCTGGATGGGAGCATATGTTGTTCTAGAACTTGGATATACCTTTCAGCATTGATGGTGCCTTTCCAGATGTGTAAGCTGCCCATGCCACACGCACTCATGCAACCCCATACCATCAGAGAAGCAGGCTTCTGAACTGAGCACTGATAACAGTCCTTATCCTCTTTAGTCCGGATGACATGGCATCCCAGTTTTCCAAAAAGAAATAAAAATTTCGTCTGACCACAGAACAGTTTTCCACTTTGCCACAGTCCATTTTAAATGAGCCTTGGCCCAGAGAAAACGTCTGCGCTTCTGGATTATGTTTAGATATGGCCTCTTATTTGACCTGTAGAGTTTTAGCCAGCAACGGTGAATGGCACGGTGGTATGTGTTACTGAACAACAGTATGTCATGGGATTCCCAGGGATGACACAATCATCTCTTTCTCATGACAGCTCGAATTCGAAAGTACAAGAGAACAATATAGCTTTTAAAGTGTTTATAGATTTTTTTTTTTTTAGGTGGTTTGTTTTTGCAGTTTTGCATTTTACAGCAGACCGACACGCACAACTTTCCGTCATTCATTTGTACATAAGTATTATTTGATATTGCTGATATGATATCTGCCTCATAGCTTTCTACACTCTCGCTTGCGAATGATGATACGACATTGTGGCTTTCTGTTGCACACCACAGTACCTATATCGCAACACGCGCAAGAATCATCTCATCACCCGGCAGTTGCAAAATGGCTCTGATTTAACGTTAAAGTTAAACTAAATGTTTTCTATAAGTGAAAGATCTGGTCTGCAGGCTGGCCATTTCAGTAAATGGATCCTGCTTCTATGCAGCTATGATGTTGTAATTGATGCAGTATGTGGTCTGGCATTGTCATGTTGGCAAATGCAAGGTCTTCTGGATGGGAGCATATGTTGTTCTAGAACTTGGATATACCTTTCAGCATTGATGGTGCCTTTCCAGATGTGTAAGCTGCCCATGCCACACGCACTCATGCAACCCCATACCATCAGAGATGCAGGCTTCTGAACTGAGCACTGATAACAGTCCTTATCCTCTTTAGTCCGGATGACATGGCATCCCAGTTTTCCAAAAAGAAATACAAATTTTGATTCGTCTGACTACAGAACAGTTTTCCACTTTGCCACAGTCCATTTTAAATGAGCCTTGGCCCAGAGAAAACGTCTGCGCTTCTGGATCATGTTTAGATATGGCCTCTTATTTGACCTGTAGAGTTTTAGCCGGCAACGGTGAATGGCACGGTGGATTGTGTTCTCAGTTTTCCTGAGCCCATGTTGTAATTTCCATTACAGTAGCATTCCTGTATGTGATGTAGTGCCGTCTAAGGGCCCGAATATCACAGGCATCCAGAATGAACCTCCTTTTCCTCAGCGGTGTTTGTGTGTGTTGCTCAGAAGGCAGCGTTCCGTGCAAACATTTAATTCAGACGTGGAAAGCAGGCATGTGCTTCCTATGAGACATGAATCCAGTTAACTGTACCTTTTTAAACTACTTTATCCTAAGTACTATATATCTCATTGTATACGCTCTCTGGTCTTTTGTTTTTACATACAAGTGCTTATAACTGGCATCACTGTGATTGACACCGTACACTAAAAACTTTGCTCCCTTTGACTTCTGATTGTTGCAGCTGATTTCAGAATTTAGCATTCATGCTTGCGCCCAGACCAACTTACAATAAGAGTCTTGTTCAATGGCACCAATGGTTTGCTGATATCTGAACTCATGACTTTTTGATCAGAGTTCTAAATTCTAATCTACTGGCATTCACCACTGTTCCTTTCTTGGAGCACTTTAAATAGATACTGACCACTGCAGACCAGGAACATCCGACAAGAGCTGCAGTTTTGGAGATGCCCTGATCCGGTCGTCTAACCATCACAATTTGGCCTTTGTGAAACTCGCTCACATCCTTACGCTCACCCATTTTTTTTTTGCTTCTAACATAATGTTCACTTGCTGCCTAATAGATCCCACCCACTAACGAAAAAGAGATATAGTACTATATAGTATCAGTGGGGACCATTTGATTCCTTCTGAAATAATATCAGTACATATGTATATAAAGACAAACCAAAATACATTTTATACATGAATTAAATGTCTAGCCTTCGTGCACGTTTCCAGTAAATCACTTTGAACATGAAACTACTGAATTTACTTTGGATAAGATAAAGATAAATGTGTTTTTTAACAACATTCTACATCCTATTTGGAAGCTAAAGAATATAAAATTTCCTGACAATCAAGGGAAAAAGTAATTTGTGCCATTTCTGCTGTTTTTTTTTTAAATTATTTTAATAATATTGTGATATTCATTTACAAGCTTATTTTGAACATAAAACGTTTTAGTCAAGTCCTGATTTGACCACATTGCAATTAGTATGGATCCTACCAATGCTGAATATCGCTGCCTGTCGTATGTTAACACATTTTCTAAATACCAAAAAGAAAATCCCACCTCGGTTTATTCACAGCTGCATGTGTGACAAGGTAAAAGTGATAACCACTGTCAATTTGGTCAAAGGTTTTTTTATTGAAATCATTCACAGAGTTAGTTGTGTGGTCTGCACTTTAACACAAAAAAAAAAGCTTAAGACCAGATAAAGTTAGCCATTCTTTCTCCAGTCAGAGTGAGATGGACTGTAATCTACTGTGTTTCTGGTTTCTGTGTGTGTATATATGGTATCTCCCCACATCGTACCTATACAATACAATAGCAGCATTTTTATTTACAACATAATTTCTCTGTACAACAAATATTTACAGAATAACCAGACCTCAGGTATGGGGGAGAACCTGATTGAGAAATGGGAGCTTTAGAATGTAGCAGAAGATGCAAGATGGAACCTGGTGTCATGTACGGACGTACTCAGTGCTTCAGTTAAAAGCTGCCTAAACAAAATAATTTACTTGTGCTCTGATGACAATGAACTAGTATTATTTTTTGGGAAAAAAAAAACCCACACATATCTTTTGCCTACTTTTTTTTAATAGCTCTGGCTCAGGTTATTTCCTCATACATTGTTATTATTTTAGTAACCGTTTTTGGCATTCTTCCCATCAGCTACTCACTACAAACACGTCTCCACTCACTTGTTCGATCAGGCAGGAGCAGGAACAATTGCCAGTTGTTTTAGCCAAACAAGCCTGGCTTTTCTTGGCCAGACAATCTGACTCATGACATAACACTTTTTCCATGCAAGTGCTTCCACCTTTATGCCTTGAAACCTAATTAGTTCACTCTAGACATTCAGTGATAACTGTAGGAAACTGAGGTGTCTCACATAAAAAAAAATAAAAACCCCCCGTCAAGCTAAACCTCACTTACTGCAAGACGATGTGTCTGACTGATATAAACGTACAGTGCAACTGAGAAGCTAATTATCTGTAAAAAATTGTCATAATAATAATAATACAAAAGAAAAATCTCACTGGCCTGGCAAAGAGGTTCACTCTGGAGAAGTTTAAAAACAAAACACCACTATGAATTGCTGGTATCGCCACAGAGAAACAGTTGCTGTTTTTTCTCTATTAGGACTATAAGTAGTGCATCTTCTAAAACATTATGAGGTGGCATGTGCAGGAGAGCGTTCAGCGATTGATTAAATACTGCCCCCTTTAGGCACACCTGTAGAATTGCAGTGATGGGAGTAATCCTATATGAATGCGATTAGACTAAAACCAGCTTGTGTACAGTATATCCTGATATACTCAACTCTCTTTTCAGAAATAAAAAGCAAAAATCCGTCATAGAAACTGCATTATTGTGATTTGTTGTTATTATTTGTAAAAGTCATCTAATGGAAGTAATGTAGACATGCCCCTACTTCATAACCGCATGTGTTTCTGCTGCACTCCACGATGCAGTGCATCAGCTTGAATGCCACTGCAGTATGGATGAAAACAGACGCCTGAGTACCATCATCAGTGTTAACACATGGCTTTTGTACCTGCAACCACATGGCGCAACACTCGACATCGCCTCTTTCTATGTGCAATTCTTTCATGTATCTCCCTTTTCTTTAGGTCTATGTTTGTGTGTGTGTGTGTGTGTGTGTGTGTGTGTGTGTGTGTGTGTGTGTGTGTGTGTGTGTGTAAAGCATTAGTGCATGTCCGGTCCCACAACGCCTTGGTTAAAGTTAAATAAAAAAGTTCAGAGTGCCGGGTGCCACACTGACACCCTGTAAAACCTGGCTGAGCTGTCGAGACTGTCCGATGGAGGTGGTCTCGCGTTCCATATCCTCCGTTTGTGCATTTCTTCACATCTATGCGCATCTACAATTCCTGTAAAACCAGAAGCATCAAAGCATGTCCTTTTTTTCCTCCCTCAACCATAAGCTGAATGTTAAACAAATTAAACACTTTATGGCAGTGCAAGCCAGACTTAACTCAAATTTACAACCCTAATTAGAAAATGCTAATTCCTGCCATGTAATTCATTTCCTGTGTGGGTGTTCATGGTTTTTTTTTATGCAAAAAGCCAAATGTCATAACAGTTTCAGTTTTGTTAAAACATGAGGTCGTCAAATTAGCAATTTTGCTTCCTCTTCACAATCGTGCAGAAGATTTTGATTAAATGCTAAAATAATTGATGCACCTTCACAAAAAGAAAGACAGTTCCATATACAGGACTGAATCACCATTTTCTAATTAGCGTCTCAAATTGCTTAGTCGATATTATGCTACCATAATTCATAGAAGGTCATGTCACGGCATGTATAAACTCCCGGGGCTGTTGAGGGTAAGCTGCCCGTTGGAGGCTGCCTCGCATGCCTCATCGTCCAACAGACCAGAGGCGTCTGCGTTGGTCAGACTGTCATGGTAGCTGCTGAAGCTGATGTTGTCCTCCTTTAGCTCGATTGTCCAGAACGGTGCGTTGATCTTGCGGTTCTGGTACTGCCGGTAGGTGTAAATGCCGCCAGCTGTTCCCAGCAGTGCCACTATCAATGTGATGATCACAGCCAGAATGATTAGTCTGATCTGATGCCATGAGCTCACTAGCTCGGAGTTAGATGTGCTGTTGGCAGAAGCGCTCGTTAGACCGGACAGGAGCGCCGTAGATGATGTGGGAAACTGACCGGTTACATTAGGGCTGGTGGTCATAGTGGAAGAGTACAGAGGTGTAGTGGGTACTGAGGAGAGAAAGAAAAAAGAGAGAGCACAGGTAAACTAGTTGAACAAATTATTTATTTATTTTTTTACCGCCACAGATTTGATTAACGTGCGATTCATTTAATTGATTAAAATCTGCTTTGATGCACACATCCGGCAATTAAAACCGTCCGTGTGGAAACATAGCAAAAGTTCTGTTTGGTGTGCTGATGAATAAGTTAATTTGAAACACCATAATTACTTTAAAACATTTACAAGAATATTTTGTCTTCATGCTTTATGTTTAGTTTGGTTTCACTAATAATACATACATTTGCAAAACGCATTTATACTTTTCCATGCCCACGCTGATTAGAGTATTAATACCTTGAAGAGTATTAATTGAAGGTCCATTAAGAACAGATAAAATTGTGCGATGAAGTTGCGATTAACTCTTGACAATCATGCGATTAATCGTCAATAAATATTTTAATCAATTGACTGCTCTATAGTAAAGTCTTCACAGCTGGCAAAATATTGGTATGATGCATATACAGTAGAAAGAGTATTGGAATGTGGATTACTAATATGTCCCTTTTTCTAATTCTCCTCGGAGTTTAACCTGTACCGAGAATTTAGTGTCTGCCTTCTGTGCATTTCAGCTACAATAAATAAACACTTCAACACAACTTCTACACTCTAATCTTGCTATTGTCCAAAAGCATTAAGCAGCAGAGACATTTAAATCTGAAGTGATGCTACTATTGACCACACCGTGAGTTTACTAACAATGTTAACGCAGTTTTAAAATGCAAAGACTCGCAGATCGAACTTTAAGTGTCAATATATTACGTTTAAAAATGTTTTCATTACAGCCATAAAAAGCTAAAGCATGGCATGTACTGTATACGACAAAATACAAACCTTTTTGTGATTACTAAACACTATCGCTTACTCTAGACCACTATTTCGCTTTTGTTTTTGATTAATCACCATGCGCTACTTTGAAAGATTTTTGTTTGTTTTCTGACTCAATAGAGAATCACTTTGCATAAGAGCACATGACAACTAAACGAAAGTACTTGGCAAATTGGAATGGAACTTATAAACGACAAGTTCTCTGTGTTTTTTTTACTCATATTAAGCCATCTAGTTCATGCTAAAAAAATACATTTGTCGTCGTTTGCTTAGCTGATAAGGAATAGATAGCAGACTAGTATGTAGTTGCTTTATATCCCTAACACAGAGTTGTCCAAACTAGGGCATATGGGCCAAAGTTGGCCCTGGTGATTATTCAAGAGGGGGGGGGAAGAGTCCATTTGGAAAAACTTTCTAAAAATAAGGACCAGCTTCATGTCTCTCACTGGATGTCACTGAACAGCTGTATTAATCATTGAACTCTATTGTACAATAAATTAGACTTCTCGTTGTACTACAAGTTTTACTGCACTACTAATAATAATACATTCATATGATTATTGAATAATAATACAATCATAAAAATCAAGACAAGCAACAAACAACTGTTTAACTGCTTCCTAAAACTAGAACTTTAAACAATAAATCATCATTAGATAAGCAGATTACAGAGTTTCTATTAACCAATTTTTTATTTTATCATCAAGGCCCATAGTTTGCAACGTTAGTTAGAAAAAGAAAGTTTTGGGCACCTCTGCCCTAAAGGCTTACTGATGGCGGTGCAGTTCTTGACAAGAGCGTCTCCAGTGAAACCAGGGGCGCAGTACTGGCAGTGAGATCCAGTGGTGTTGAAGCTGCAGTTCAGGCAGTGTCCGGTCTCTGGGTTGCAGGTGCGGGGTGCGCTGCTAGGCTCTGCGTTCCCATTGCAGTCGCATGGCACACAGATACTGTCTGCGTTGTAGAAGCCATCTCGGCACAGCTCACAGTTGGGGCCCTCGTACTCAGGGTTGCACTGGTCGCACACCGGCTTCCCAAATGCGTCTGTAAGAACGTGAAAAAAGCGTAAAGCTAACAATTTCGACTCGGTTCTTGTAAACCAAACCAAACAAATATCAAAACTAATGGTTCATTTTTGTTCAGCGCCAAACGTTCGATTTGAAACTTAGGATAAAATAGTGCAATAAGATCATATTCATTTAAATAAATTTGAATAAATAATTATTTAAATGAAAGGGAGAGAGAGAGAGAGAGAGAGAGACTGTAAGTTAATGAATTACCGGCGTCTTTACCTCGGCAGTGCTTTCGCTCTGCATTAAACTGTTACTGTTTGCTACTATGGCTACATTTGTTTGTTATGCATTGTCTGTTAAACTGAAGAAACCTACCAGTGCATTCAAAGGTATGAAAGCACACATTCCAGCCATTCAGAATTAAGTATTCAGACCATTAGGCCTAATGTTTTTTTCACGTTAATCTAAAGCAGAACAATAATGACTCATTCCATAATAACACTTAATTCTTTACCATATTAAAAATATCCCACCACATCACCAAAAAACAACAATTTGTTTTTGGTAGGATGAGCTGTTTTTGTTTTCCAGCTGGGGTCAATTTGAAATGTTTTAGTACACAAACTGGTTTAAAAACACCAGTGTTTACCCAAAAAGCTACAGATACAGTAAATTGTTAAAATGAGCTGGCAGGATGTTAAAGGTTGCAAGTTTCTTTTCTCGCTCTGATGTGATCTTAAAAAAAAATTATAAAACTCCTTAATCAAATTCAAATCAAATCATTTCAGCATCCAGCATCAAGCTAAACTCTAGTTTAACATGCATTCATAAATATTGCTACTCTGCATCTATTAACAATAAAAGGTATTATCACAAAAGATCCAGAATTTCATTCAGATCGTTAATCACCTCATCAACCATGTAGATGTTAAGTCTCTAGTTTTTTTATACTATACTCTACAATTTTTATGCCTGATGGAAGAACAAAACACACCAACTTCAAACAGAAACACTTACCAATAACCTGATCACTGATGTCTTGCAAATATAATGTGCTACATTACACACTTTGCTAAAAGAGGATCAGGAACGTGTGATCCATTGCTCGCTATTAACACAATCAGCTAATGATCCTGCCACATGTAATTACTTTACATTAGCTACCGTTTTTTTTCTGTACAATCAAGTAGTTTTTCAGGCAGCCTGGACACACTCTGGAGTGGTTATTTCCCAGGTGGGCTAGTGAGTGGTCCCACCTCGTTTGGTTCTCTATGGCACATATACGCAATTAGGTACAAAGGTTTGAGACCGCTACTCTAAATGCTTCTATTTGCATCAGTTCATTGGACTTGGAAAATGTAATAATTTGCTAATTCAGTTGATTTATATTATATTATCAGCAGGAATCTAACTTAGAAATATCAAGTCAAGTAAAAAGTCAGCTTTTATTGTCATTTGAACCATATATAGTACAGTACACTGTAAAATAAAACAGCGCTCCACCAGGACCAAGGTGGTACATAAAACAAGGAAAATTAACAAAAAGTAACACACAAATAAAATATTTACATACTTTGAAGAATTTCCTTATATTTACTATATCCCATGACAGTATAATGACCGCATACTTGAACTGACTGGTTCACCAGTTTGTACTAACTGATTGGTTATTTTTTAATCAAACCCCTCAATGTGCCATCTGCTTTAAAAAGAATTAAAAAAAAGAATAGGCCCTAAACCTCACCCTAGATATAAAATATTTACTTTCTTTATTCGAACTATTAAAAAATTCTAATCTCTAATTCTAATATTTATTTCCAGAATTTTTTTTGGGCTCAGCCTTTCAGACCCCACTGTATAAAAATATAAATAAATAAATAAAAATTCTTTGATCGAAAGCCTTATTTCCCTACAGGTCCTTGTATTCAACACTAATTGCTTTCTAATCAAAAGACAAAGCTCCACATTATTAAAACTCTCCTGCTTTTGCTAAAACTGTCCACGTTAATTCCGGTGACTGAGCATTTAAATTGGACACGCCGCTCTCTAAGGTAGCTGTAGTGCCGTAGTGCTAAATCATGGACTGTGAACAAAAGATGACAACCTCTGGAGCTTCCCCGAGCTGTCTGCATCAGATGAATTCAATATTGCAGTCAAATAGAATCTCTACAGGCAGCAGAACGGGGCGAGCAACATCCGCATTTTAGAACATTTCCCTTCACAACAGTAAACAGTGAAGCCAGTTCACAATGAATAATGAGTGCTGTAGACGGTGAGAGGGATTCCCCCGGCTCATACCGCACAGTTTGCTTTTTGTCACGCAGTGACATTCGACTATTTTTATTGAGATGTACTTATTATTCGAAGAAGTCCATGATCAAGGGCAATATATATGAAATCGAGACTCATGTCAAGAAATGAAAGCGATTTTGTAGTGAAATGGAAAAAAGCTTTGATGGTATAATATCTTAGCGTTTGAATGTTATCCATAAAAACTTCTCAGCAACGACAGATAATCTATTAAAAAGTGGTGTGCTGTGAAAAAAAATTAAAATGTAAAAAGCCAATATATGTATTTATTTATTAAAAGTCGACGCCCAGTCAACACTGATCTAAATGATATTCTGATGTCCCCAAAATACTTCAGTGAATCAGAATTAAAAACTGTGTAAATCATCCACGCTACCTACTACCCCTCAGGCTGATCCTTTCACATTTACTTTAAGTCTGGGAAGTTTTCTAATCAGCTGGGGCTTTTGTCAATTGGTTCCTGCTCCTCCGCCTGTGTTGCTGTAACACAGAGGAATTTCCGGCACAAGCCCTGACTGATAGCCGTGTTAATAATCTTAACAGGATTGCTACCAAATTTATTACACTTGAATTTGCTCCCTGCAGATGAATCACATAATCGCCCCTGAAATACAGCATCGTGATGAAAAGCACCGGAGATGAAAACTGAAATGCCCTAAACACTAAAATGTGGTATATGAATAATGAATGTATTCCGGCATTCGTTTTTTTTTTTTATGGAAAATGTGAGACACCAAAAACAAATAAACATATTAAAAAATATATAATTATCAGTTGATATAATACATTTTTTATAATAAGAAATTACACATTCAGAGACATTTCAAAATATGAAGAAAAAAAAAAAAGGATTGAGAAAACAAAAAGCTAAAACAACGATTTAGCTGAAAGATAAATGCTAGTGAGAAACTGAGAAAGAAAGTGTCACACCGCTGCACTTCTCAATATTATAACTTGGCTTAAACGTTTACGAATGCTGCTAGGGCAAAAAAAAAAGAAAATAAAGGATAATGTCTGATAACCGTGGGACAAATTTAGTATATTAGTATATTAGGGCTGAAATGATCCCTCAAGGAACTCATTTAATTCCATTACAAAGATTTTAATAAAAAAATGTTTTGTTCAGTCCATTTATCGACACACGGAGCACTGCGTTTCCCACAGACCATTATTATTGACGCACCACCCGCTAAACTCTGAACCGCTCTGGACAGGTAAACACAGGAGGAGCTGCAGAATGAAAAATGGAGGAACGGGGAGAACACAGTGAGGGGTGATGAGAAGATTCAGGCCAAAGAAAACGCCAGAAAGTTTCTAAAGTTTGGGATAATTTCAAACTAAAACATAAAGAAAACACCGTACAGTGTAGCTACCTTTTTAAAATTATTTAAAATTGATTTTTATATTTTTATTTATATATTTATATAGGGAACCAACCCCAGCCATTAGGGTTGCACAAGCCAGTGCACTCTTAGTGCAAGAAGCCCGGATAAATGGGGAGGGTTGGGTAAGGAAGGGCATCCAGCGTAAATCATGCGGATCCTGAATACGGATGATCCGCTGTGGCGACCCCTAATGGGAGAAGCCGAAAGAAAGTTTATATACAGTGCGTTTAAAAACGTCGATCCGCACTAGCCGTGTAAAGCAAGTACTGGTATGCAAATTCAGCAATAAAAATGTACATTTTTCTAAAAAGAAAAAGAAATGACTTCTTGATTTTAAGTGACCGCCTTATTTTCTCTCTCTTATTTAGTATTGTGCTTTAATAAAGAAAAGGTACTTTTTATTCGATTACTCGATTCATTGATGGAATAGTCGTTAGAATAATCGATTGCTAAGATAATCAATAACAGCAGCCCTAGAGTATATAATTCATGACATTATGCGTTTGAGTGAAACAAATATTCAACAACACAACCTGAACTAGTGTAGTGCGTGAACTCTTATACAAAATTGGCTTTGCACATTAAAATGAGCTGATACCTTCATGCTATGCATTTAAGAGCAAAGATAAAAAAAAAAATTGTAATAGGCTGTTATCTTTTTCATTTCATATTTTATATCCGTGATTCTTAAAGAAAACACTTTTGCTCCAGAAAAAAATCTGACGGCCTCAAAAGTCAGAACTACACACAGGCGATTTGCCAACTTAAAAAAAAAACAACTTACTTTACCATGGAAACAAATTCACAATACAGATAACTTTTTCCTGCATAAATATTGTGGTCTAGACGCAATTTGCTGACACCGGAAACAACTCTAAAAGAGCTTCGGATTCTGTGAGCACACCAACGCTCATTTCACTTAAGCTGCAGAATACAGAATAGAAAATAAATAAGATGAGGTGACCAAATATAGGTGGGTTTATATTTCTCACAAATTAGACTAAACCTAGTCCTATAGTTGTTTGTGTGTGTGTTATATAAAAATAAATATATAAAATTTGGGCTCATTCAGCCACATATAACAATCATATAACATTATTTATAACATTATAATTAATATCATTAACTCTTGACAAGGCACAATTATATATGTATATATATATATATATATA